>JAPPVO010000016.1:69369948-69794878 GCA_030407325.1 Camellia japonica | reverse complement strand
ACGGTAAAATGGCGGGTGTGCGTTGATTACAAGACGGTCAACCGTGCGTGCCCAAAGGATAGCTTTCCCCTCCCGAGAATCGACCAGCTGGTAGATTTAACCGCTGGCCATCAGAGGTTTAGCTTCCTGGATGCGTATCGTGGCTATCACCAGATAGCCATGTATGAACCAGACCGAGAGATCACTTCATTCACCACTCTAAGAGGGCTGTACTGTTACAGAGTCATGGCGTTCGGACTGAAAAACGCCGGGGCAACTTTTCAGAGGATGGTAACCAAGATGTTCGCTCCTTTTCTGGGCCGCACCATGGAGGTTACATCGATGATATGGTGGTAAAGAGCAAGGAAAGTCTCAACACCTCGCCGACCTAGTAGAGATGTTCGCTACACTAAAACATCACAAGCTGCGTTTGAATGCCTCCAAGTGCGCCTTTGGAGTTGGCACCGGAAAGTTTCTGGGTTTTTTGGTCACAAATCGAGGAATTGAAGCCGACCCTTCCCAAATCAAGGTGATACAAGAGCTGGAGGGCCCGAACTCCACAAAGGACGTGCAACATCTTGCTGGGATGGCAGCCGCGCTGAACAGATTTATAAGCCGGTCTTCAGATCGTTGCAGGCCCTTCTTCAAAACTTTGAAGGCCAAGTTCTTCTGGAATGGTGAATGTGACCGTGCGTTGGCGGATCTAAAAGTTAGGGATGGCAATCTGAAACTGGCCCGACAGTGACCCGACCCCCCGACCCCGAATTTAGTGGTTATTCATCGAAAAATATCCCCTACGGGCCAGGGATAGTATTCGAAAATGCATCCCCGATGATATCCAGGTCGGGGACAGGGATAGGTGTTTCAGACCCGAACCCGGCCCAGCCCCGGCCCCAGTCCCCGACCCCCGGTCCCGGCCCCCGCCCTACTTAATTCCCGAGGTGAAATTATCATTTTGTCCCTGGATATATATATGCTTGTATTTGTTTAGGGTTTGACACAGAGACACAAACACACACTCAGCCTCTGTCTCTCACTCACACGGCGCTCCTCTCTCTCTCGCTCGACACTGGTCTCTCCCTCTCTCTTTCATTGGTCACCGCCGCGCCTTTCTCCTCACCGGCGATCCTCCGTCACCACCAAGCCTCTCGCTCACACACGGCGCTCCTCTCTCTCTCTCGCTTGCCACTGGTCTCTTCCTTTCGCTTGCCACTGGTCTCTCCCTCTCTCTTTCATCTGTCCCCGCCCGCGCCGCGCCTCCCTCCTCACCGACGATCCTTCCTCACCGACGCTTCTCTCCGTCGCTGCTCTCTCTGTTTAGGTATCTCTCTCTCTCTCTCTCTCTAGGGATTGGATCTAGGGTTTACATATATGTATATTATATATATATATATATATATGAGTATATAGATCTATTTATTTTAGATCTGTTTCTTTAACCTTTGTTTTTTTTTTTTTTTTTTCTTCTTCTTCTTCTCTAAATTTATTTTCTTTGCCCTAGTTTCTACAATTTCTTTGCCCTGACTGGCTTTTGAAAATTTTTCACCCTAATTTGCATCTCTGTTCGTGTTTATCACTTGTAGCTTTCACTTTCTCTCTCCTTGTGTTTGTGAACGATCACTATAATGAAGATGAAGAAGCTCAATCGTTCCACCACCGGTCACCGAATGTCTATGCTCAGGTTCGTATTTTAGCTCATATCTATATTCTAGGGTTTTAATCTTACTCTGTTTCTCATTTTCAGCTCACTCTAATTTTTTTTTTTCTTCTTCTCTAAATTTATTTATTTTATATATATAATATATATAATATATCTGTTTATATATTTCTTCAACCTTTATTTATCTGTTTAGATCTGTTTATTTTATATGTTATTGAAGATGATGATGTTGATGATGTTATTCTGTGTGTAGGAATTATTGTTCATTGTTCATTATTGAAGATTAATTTTGAAGATTAATTTGTTAATTTGTTAATTTTGAAGATTAATTTGTTAGTCATAACCTGTTGTGATTATTATTTTGATGATGTTATTTTGATTATATATTACTTATCAAGAGAACAACAATCCTAATAGTAGAAAAATTACTAAGAAAATGATATGTAGGACCACAATTATTCTAACCTGACTCACATTTTTTATCAATTTTAAATTTACATCATTCACTTCTTTTAAGAAATAAATTTCAAAGTTGAAATTTGTTAATTTGTTAATTTCATTCAAATAATTCTCTAACTTCTGAAATTGATTCAATTTTACCCTTATGTGACATTCTATCCTCTTTTGGCAATTAAGTTGATCAAATAGGACTAATTTAAAGGATAAATCGATAAATTTAATTCTAAAACCTTTTTCCTAGTATAAAAAAAATCCATTGATAACATGAGAAATGGTGAAAGATAGTGTTAGTTCTATGATTTTTTTGGGGGGTCATTTTAATATTAGAAAAATAAATTTATGCTGAGTTTTCTCAGTTTATCCTTTAGTTAGGGCCTATATAATGTATTTAATGGATGCTGTCATCTTTTTAGTAGAAATGCTCTGAATGTGTATTCTATATATGTTTTTTTCCCTCTCTACAGGCTGTAAGAGTTGAACATTGTGACCGGGTTCATGTCATTGTAGCAGCAAAACGAATTTGTATTGCAAATTGTCGTGTGTATTCTTCTTAGGTGTAAATCAATGGCTTCTTATTGTTGGTGACAACCATAAGCTGCAGGTGTGTGACATGTTTTAGCAGTCTTCATTCCTCTTTCTTCTAATCATAGCTTGTGAATTGTCAATTGTGCAAAGAAGTTATTTAAAATCCTTTTTTTTTCTCTCTCTCTCTCTTTGTGGATACTGTGCCAACAATTGCTATGTTAGGTTTTTGATTTAATTGATTGGGTACTGTGTAGTTGTCTATATTAATTGACTTCAATGGTTGTTTTAGTGCCCCATGTACTTGATTGAGAGTACTCCATTTCGCATAGAACCTGGAATATGTACACTGTTTTCGATGGGATTTAAGGGTTATATTGAATTAATTTAGAAAGTTAGAGGGTTTAATTAAAAAACAAAAAAAAATTAACTCAAGGACTTAATCAAAAAAATAAAAAGTAGCCCTTATGTTCACCATGACATATTTATAGGAGTTAGAGTGACGGTTACTTGGTTTGGTAATTATTGATGTAAGAAAAAACTATTATTAATGGAATCATAGCGTAGTTTTGTTAATAGAGAAAAAAGAAAATTGATGTTTAGTTAATTTGTTTCTCAGTTCCATTAATTCAATCCATGTTATTACTTATTATTAATTTGTTTCTTAGTTTCAGTAATGAATTAATTTATGTTACCTCTGTTAATATTAATTCAATCCATATTATTTTTATAAAGGTTAAAAATGTCAGATGTTAACTCTGAAGCACCAGTTAACTCTGAAGTACCCGTTAACTCTCAAGTACCATTTGAGAGTGACGCGTCACAACATTCATCGCCAGCTACAAACGCACCTACGAACTCACCGTCTCCCCTCTCTAATCAACATGTTATTGATTTAGAAGAAGAGTCTAATACTACTTGTGGAGGAACTAAAAGAAAACCTAGTGTTGTGTGGGAACATTTTGAAAAACAACAAGTCAATGGGATGTGGAAGGCAATATGTAATTATTGTAATAAGCATCTTTGAGGTGATTCAAAAAATGGAACTAGGTATTTGCATGATCGCCATAAGAGTTGTACTAGGAAAAAAGTGATGGAGATGAGGCAAAAAGTGTTAACTAACAACTTTAGTAGAGAGAGTCCAAAAATGAATTCTTATATTTTTGATCAAGATTTTGCTAGGAAAGAGTTGTCACATGCCATAATCTTACATGAATATCCTCTCTCTATCGTAGACCATGTTGGTTTTAAACGATATTCGGCAGCATTTCAACCATTGTTTAAAGTGGCTTCTCGAAATACGATAAAGAGTGATATTTTAAAGATTTATGATTACGAGAGGGTGAAGACATTGAGTTTGGTGGAGCATAATAAAAGTAGGGTGGCAATCACAATTGATATGTGGACTGCTAGCAATCAAAAGAAAGGATTCATGGCTGTCACCGCACACTTTATTGATGATTCATGGACATTGCAAAGTCGCATTTTGAGGTATATTTTTGTAAATTTGCAAATCATTTAAAAATTGTATCTTATTCAGTTCAATTTGCATGTTATTAATACTTGTTTATGAATATCATATTTTAGGTTTATTTATGTTCCATGTCCACACACAAAAGAAGTTCTTTGTGATACTTTGCTTGAGTGTATGATGGACTGGAATATTGATAGGAAAATCTCGACTGTTACTGTTGATAATTGCTCCACAAATGATGCCATGATTACCATGTTGATGGATAAGTTAAGTAATTCATCGCTTTTGTTGGGTGGTACTTTGTTTCATATGCGTTGCTGTGCGCATATTTTGAATTTGATAGTGAAAGATGGATTGGATGTCATACGAGTTGGTGTGGAGAAAATTCGAGAGAGTGTAGCTCATTGGACAGCAACACCAAAAAGACTAGAAAAATTTGAAGAAACAGTCAACCAATTGCGTATTCCACATACTAAGAAATTAGGACTTGATTGTGCAACTAGGTGAAATTCAACCTACTTGATGCTTCAGACAGCCTTATTATATAAGGATGTCTTTTCTAGGTTGAAAATTAGAGAGCCCCAATATAAGACTGTGCCAACTGAGCAAGAATGAGAGTTTGCTAAAGAGATTAGTGGGAGGTTTAAGATTTTTTTTGCTATCACTGAGTTGTTTTTTGGTACAAAGTATCCCACAGCCAATGTTTGTTTCCCAGCTTTATGTGAGATTAGGATGACACTGTCTCAATGGCTCTCTTGTAAAATTGAAGTGATTAGAACAATGGCATCAAAAATGGTGGAAAAATTTGATAAATATTGGTTAGTGATACATGGTGTTATTGGAGTTGCAGTTGTACTTGATCCTAGGTATAAGATGAGTGTATTGGAGTTTTATTTTGAAAAACTTTATGGAGACAAAGCTAAAGATGAAGTTAATAAGGTTCGTCATATTTGTTATGATTTGTTGCAAAGAGTATCAGCATCGAGTTGGTATGGAGACCGATGTTGTTGGTGACTCTTCTACTCATCCAGAAATTGTTACAGAGACCCTTTCAGAATTTGATTTGTTTGTTAGTAGAAAGAGAAGTAAAAAAATGAAGAATGTAAGATCAGAGTTGGACCATTATCTAGAAGATGATGTTTTGCCAAGAACTTTAGGTTTTGATGTTTTGAATTGGTGGAAAGCTAGTGGACCAAAGTATCCAACCTTACAGGCAATAGCTAGGGACATTTTAGCTATTCCTGTATCCACTGTTGCTTCTGAGTCAGCATTTAGTACTAGTGGAAGGTTGGTGAGTCCACATCGTAGTAGACTTCATCCAAACACATTAGAAGCATTAATGTGTGCACAAAGTTGGTTGTGGGGTGCAGAGATGAAAGGTATTATTTCATCTAATCTACATATTATTATTTCAAATTTTATTATTTATATTACTATGGAATAATTTCAATACTGAATTTATATTCTTTACTTTTTAGGAAATTCAACATTGGAATCGGTGGGCTATGCAACTATATATGATGATGATGAGATCGAGTCGGATCAGTCATGTGCCACTTTTGTGTTAGTTGTCATCTTTTTTGTTTTAATTGTTAACATTTTTTACATTTTATTATTAGTATTAATTATTTGTTTTTTTCCTTTTATTATTTAACAGGAATTCAAGTTGAAGGAGATGATGGAAGTTGTGTGGTTTGTATGGGTATTGGACAAACAATGGATTTGATTTTTTATGTTGTAATGGATATTTTTTTTTTTTTTTAATTTCAATTTTTGGGTAACCTATCCCTTGCGGGTTGTGCTTGGGATTAATTATTATCTTTGCTACTTGTTGAATTTTCTTGTGTGTGTGGGCTGCTGGACAGATGTTTTGTTTGTGTTATTTTGTTGCTACAGGATGTTTTGTGTTTGGGTTGTGTATTTGACAGATGCTATATTTGACAGATGCTGCTGGACAGATTTATTGAATTTGTTGACATATATTGGCAGATTATATATTGGCAGATTATGTTGAATTTTTGGCAGATTGTATATATTGGCAGATGCTGCTGGACAGATTGTATATATTGACAGATTATGTTGAATTTTTTAAGTTCTTTGTGATAGGATGAAAGTTGTGTGTGATAGGATTTTTTAAACATGTACAGATTATGTTGAATTTTTTAAGTTCTTTGTGATAGGATGAAAGTTCTTTTAATTTTAAAACATGTACAGATTCTTAATAGGATGTTTAAAATTGTTTTTTGAAAAAAAAAAATACTGTAATTCGGTCGGGGAATTTGTGGGGTCGGGGATACCTGATCCCTGATCGGGAGCGGGGGCGGGGGGGAGGGATATGGGGTCCCCGTCAGGGATCGGGGACGGGAACGGGGACGAGAAATTTCTCACTATCGGGGATCAGGGACAGGGAGTATGGTCGCCAGCCCCGCCTCGCCCGTTGCCATTCCTACTAAAAGTATACATTTCCTCAGCCCCTATCTTAGTCACATCACAACGGCGAACCTGTAATCTATTGTGTCAGTCTCTCAACATGAAGGGCGCTGTCTATCTCTACTTGGCAGTCTCTCAAGGTCGCCGTCTTAGTCCGTGCTGAAGGTACCCAGCACTTTCTTATCTTCTACGTAAGCAAGACCTTGCTCCCGGCGGAATCAAGGTATCTGCCGCTAGAAAAATTGGCCCTGGCCCTGATGATGGCTTCCAGAAAACTGGCACACTATTTTCATGCCCACACAATAGTTGTGCTAACTGAGTTTCCACTTAAGGTGCTCTTTGAAAAGGCAGACTTTACCAGGAGAATTTTGAAATGGGCCGTAGAATTGGGGCAATACGACATCAAGTTCCAACCGCGTACCGCAATCAAGGCTCAAGCTCTTGCGGACTTTGTGGCGGAGTTTGCCCCTGGAATGCATCCGGTTTGCCCGGTTGATTTGGCTAGTGCGGATTTGGCACAGCCCATGGTTCAGGTAACAGGGACAAGTGGTGGATCACAAATGGAAGAAGGGCAAATGAAAGCTGAAGTGGAGAAGCCGGATAACTCATCGAAAGACAAGCCCGACCGAGACATGGAAAGAGACCAGAATGACCTGACCGGAACCTTGGAGTTGAGAAGCTCCCAAAACCCATCGGACTGCTGGAAGTTGTTTATTGGCGAGATGTGGAAGCTCTTCGTCGATGGGGCCTTCAATAGACATGGCGCCGGGCTGGGTATCGTGCTGACTTCCACGGACGGGCTGGTTATCGAGCAAGCAATTACGCTCGGCTTCCTGGCGTCCAACAATGAGGCGAAATATGAGGCCCTCCTTGCCGGATTGAGAAGTGCATTAAGAATGAAAGCGTCGGCTCTTATGGTATTCAGCGACTCCAAGCTGGTGGTCAATCAGGTCTCTAGGGAGTATGAAGCCAGGAATGAAAGAATGGCCAAATATCAGGCGCTAGTGCGCGCAAAAATCAAAAAGTTCGCCGCAATAAGAGTGGAACAAATCAACCGTGAAAAAAACAACACAGCTGACGAACTGGCCGACCTTGCATCCACGCAAACAGCTTTCCCCAATCCTCTGATGATAGAATTCCTACCTCGGCCAAGCATTGAGGAACTAGAAGTGTCCGAAGTACTTTGCGCTGACTTGGGACCATCCTGGATGGACCCCATCATCGCCTTCCTAAAAGATAGAATTCTACCAGAAGAAAAGAAGGCGGCCAACAAAATCCGGGCCAAATCAGAGCGGTTTTGGCTCTCTCCATCTGGAGCCTTATACAAGAAGTCTTTTACTGGGCCGTACCTGAAGTGCGTCCACCCCGACAAGGTGGAAGCTTTCCTCTATGAGATTCATGAAGGCATCTGCGGGAGTCATATTGGGGGAAGGTCTTTGGCTTACCGAGCGATTTCCCAAGGTTATTGGTGGCCGTGCATGCAGGCGGACGCGCAGAAATACGTTCGCAGGTGTGAAAAATGTCAAAAATTTGCTCACCAAATCCACCAGCCGGCCAGAGAGTTGCTCCCCCTTACAAGTCCTTGGCCGTTCGCACTTTGGGGGTTGGATATTGTGGGACCACTCCCAACAGCTCCGGGCAACCGCAAGTTTTTCATCGCTGCTACCGACTACTTCACTAAGTGGGTTGAGGCCGAGCCATTGGCAACCATAAAGGAAAAAGATGTGAAGAAGTTCGTTTGGCAAAATGTCATCACTTGCTTTGGTATACCGAAGGCCCTCATCTCGGATAATGGCACGCAGTTCGATGGAAAACTCTTTCGCGGATTTTGCGAGGAGTTAAAGATCGAGTTTTACAACTCAACACCGGCCTACCCTCAGTCAAATGGTCAAGCAGAAGCCTCAAACAAGACCATCCTGGACGGGCTGAAGAAGCGGCTAGAGAAAGCCAAAGAGAAGTGGGCTGAAGAACTCCCCAACGTGCTCTGGGCATACCGCACCACGCCAAGACGTTCGACCGGGGAAACACCATTTGCCTTGGCCTATGGCATGGAGGCTGTCATCCCGCTGGAAATTGGCATGCCAACCATCCGGTCTGAAAGTTTTCAGCCAGACTCGAACAATGAAGCAGTGGCCTTGGAACTTGACCTGGCTGAAGAAAGGAGGGAACGGGCGCTAATCCACATTGCAACCTACCAGCAAGAACTCTCCAAGAAATACAACAAGGTCGTGCATCCAAGGCTATTCAAGATCGGAGACTGGGTCTTGAGAAAGGTGATGGGCAACACGGTGACCCCTGGCGAAGGCAAACTGGGTGCAAATTGGGAAGGGCCGTATAAGGTAACTGGCCTGGCAGGCAAAGGGGCATACCATCTGGAAGACTTAGATGGTAAAGCTATCCCCAGACCATGGAATGCAGCTAACCTTAAGATTTTTTACTTTTGAAATGTAATCGTTTTTGTTCCTTAGCCTTTTGAACCTTTAGCCTTTTGGCATTTGATGTAAATCGCCGGCATGTAATGAGAGATA
The DNA here is from genome assembly GCA_030407325.1 of Camellia japonica. Classification (NCBI taxonomy): domain Eukaryota; kingdom Viridiplantae; phylum Streptophyta; class Magnoliopsida; order Ericales; family Theaceae; genus Camellia; species Camellia japonica. Next base: position 69,785,826 of record JAPPVO010000016.1, on the reverse strand, counting down.
GCCCTACTTATATTATGTGTTTTAACCTTTAACCTTTAGCCTTTTCTCTTATATTATGTGTTTCTGCACAATGACATCACAAGGGTATTGGGCCACTATGGATGCTAAGGGCAAGAAGACCAACTTACACTGGGCCGAGCTGACTTTTCCTCGCCGGTGTGGAGACAGGCCGTACAAACAGTTGGTGTTCTGCCCACCTTGCATAAGGGCCGAGCTGATTTTTGCTTGCCCAAAATAAAATGTTGGTGTGCTGCCCAACTTGCATAAGGGCTGAGTTGATTTTTGCTCGCCCAAAATGAAATGTTGGTGTTCTGCCCAACTTGCATAAAGGCCGAGCTGATTTTTGCTCGCCTAAAATGAAATGTAAGAGGGCCGAGCTGACTTTGTTCGCCCGTGTAAAATGTTGGCGTTTTGCCAAACATGCAAAGTGCCGAGTTAGCTTTGCTCGCCCGAGTGAAAAATCGGTATATTGTCCAACTTCCAGAAGGGCCGAGCTGGCTCTGCTCGCCCGAATTGAATATAAAAGTTTCGTCCAACTTCCTTATGGGCCGAGCTACTTTTGCTCGCCCGACGAAAACGTTGGCGTTTTGCCCAATTTGTGTAAGGGCCGAGCTGATTTTGCTAGCCCACACCACCCAAGTTTGTAGCCGAGCTAATTTTACTCGTCCGAGCTGAAACTTGTATTCGACAAACATTTCAAATCGAAGAAGATTTACTCATTATAACCGAGACAATAACAATCGCACAGAAGTAGATACTTGGCGGGCAAAGAGTTAAAGTTTTCATTAATTGAGAAAGTTGGATTACAAAAGTGGGGCCAAGCCCGGTTACATTCAACAACAAAAAAAAAAAAAAAAAAAGGGGGAAAACATCATCAGTCTAAATCTAAATGTGCAGCTTGCTCGGTCAATTCTGCCTCAGCCTCATCTGCCACAGAATCCACCACCGCGACAACCTCCTGCTCGGCCTCTCGATCCTTGGCCCCCTCAGAAGCTTCAGGAAGATTTTGCTCGGCTGGTTGCACGGTGGCAGCTTCCGCTGCAGCTGCCTACTTAGCCTCTTCGATAAGCCTCTTTTGCACGACGCTGGCATAAGCTTGCATGTAGGCCGGGATGAAGGCAGCAGGCGGGTTTTGAAACACCTCGGCGTCTTGACCAAGGCCAAGTTTTTCCACGACGGCCTTTCAACCGCACTGGAAAAAGATGTCCTTGGTCCTCTGAACTTGCCGCTCGTACGCCCTCTCGCCCTCCGCATATCCATGGTCCTCAACGTCGTCGACCTCCTTATCCAGCTCGGCTTTGTGGGCATCGCGGAGTTTACGCAGCTCGGCAATGTATCGGGCCTTCGTTACTTTAAGGGCCCTCTTCTTGTCCTCTTCTGCCCGGGCCAATCGTTCAGAGAGTTTGTCTCGCTCGGCCTCTGCTGCTTCCTGCACGCCCTTTAGTTTCGCCAGCTCGGTCGTTTTGGCCTTGTTGTCAGTAATGGCCTCCCGTAAACTTTTCCGCACGGCGATCATTCACTCGTGGGCCAGGTAATTCTTCTGCGCGGCCTGCACAACAAACGAAAATGTCAGAACTCCACAACCGAACAGACACTTGACAATAGGAAAACTTGCAAACTTACCAACACTATTGACTTTGTTGCCGAGCAGAGAACTTTCAGGTCGGACAGCTCTTCGTGCTTTTTCATGTCGGCGGGAAGGAGAAGCCCTTTGGTCATGTTAAAACTGAGAGAGTAATCCTTGTCTGCGTAGACCGAGTCCGCAGTAGAGATAGCCCGGCTTTTGTATGTTAACTTAGGGGACCAGACTGGGGGGGCACTAGATCGTGCGGATGGTCCGATGATCAGTTGTTCAGTCTGGTCCCGCAAGTCGATAGAAGCATGCTCGGTTGAGTCTTCATCTGCCAAATATTGTTCGGTTTGGTTTTTTCTCGGCCTTTTCTTCGACCGACTTGCAACTTGTTCGCTGGCCAGAGCCAGCACAGCCCCCTCCTCTTGCACGGCCGGCGTGGATGAAGTTCCCCCAGCTGCCTCCAGTGGCTGGGAGTCGCTCGCCTCATCGGTGATCATTGACTTGATAGCTCAGATCTTGGCCATTTCTTGCTCGGCTGTCAAAAGGACCAGTTTGATCGGTGGAAGGCTGGGATCTGGTTCTGGAGAAGGTGCATGCAGGAAGTCTGTCACCCTGCTCCTACGAGGGGCGGTGTAGCGATAGCTCGGTTCAAAGCCGAGCAGCTTGGGTGATTCCTTTTTCTCGGCCGGATGCCGCAATGCAACTCTAATGGCCTCTTGGTTTGCACGGGAATAATCGTCGGCCAAGAGCTTATAATCTGCAAAAAGAAGAAAAGTGTTAGATCGGCAATAAGAAGACCAATTCAGAAAGAAAATAATATGATTCGCCGAGATGCTCACCGGCACTCCCAAAATCTTTCCTAATGTACCAGCCCGGTATAGGCGCCTCGGTGTCCTAATAACGACCGGACACCCACAGGAAGTCGTCATCGTTTGTTTCTTTGTCGGGATTACCTTCGATGAGTTTTGCTCGGCCTTTTCTGACCTTCAGATACCAGCAAAGCCCACCTTTATTTTTGCTAAGACTATATTGGTGAAATATCTCGGCGAGGCCGAGATTCAGACCGAGTATTCTATTTAGCTCGGCCACACCGTTTATTATTTTGTATGTATTGTTGGAGACTTGGGTCGGGCACAGCCTAGTCTGCCTTAAAAACTCGCAGATCAGCAGTTGGACCGGGAAGCGCAGGCCTCCTTCTACAATGGACACCACCGTGAAGGGGCATTTGTCCAGCTCGCCCCAGGGAGTGTCTCCTTTCTTGGCGAGCTCCAAGTGAACATCATCTGGAATGTTGTACTCTCTACGAAACTCGGCCAGTGCCCGAGAGAACTCACCATGAACCGGTATTTCCCCATCTATCCCGGTTTTATTTATTTGGGTGATTTAGGTCGTATCTCGGTGAAAAGTTTTCGAGTGCTTGCTCGGACTTTGAGCTTCACCGGTGGTAATGCTGAACGGGCCTGGTCGGTCCTAGTTTGTTCTGCATTATTAAGAAATAAGTCCAAGGATTAGCGCGGCATAAATTGCACGGCTTCTATGTGGAGTTCCTAGCTTGGTATAAGTTTTCTGGGGCGTTTGACCGGTCTGACTCCTACCTCGACTCAACTATCGGGCCGATTTGGCCTTCCTAGTTCGATTCCGACTTTCAGCTCAGTCGAGGCCCCAAAAAGGGACCTCAAACCAGTTTTTGCTCGGCTAAACCCCTATCTATGGATCTAAATGTTGGCTTCTCCTCAGTCTTACCCAGGGCTCGTTCTGTTCATCCCAAAAATGAAGTTCATTTGTTGAAGCTAAGGGAAACCAGGGGCACGAAGGCCCCATCCGTTTCTTTAATTTCAGTTTTCCCTAGTGTATACAAGTTTTACGCAAAAAAAGGGGGGACTGGTGGAGCACCAACAGTCCCAAACAAAGAACTTGAAAAACAGAAACGAAAAACATTGACAGAAAAATGCAAAGAGAGGGAAAAAAACTTACGAGTAATGGACGCCTGGGTAAGACCAGTTGACCTCAGGCTCAACTGCTGCTTCTGAGAGATCGAAGGTGGTCGAGAACAACTGGAGGAGCAGTGATGGCAGAGGCTTAGAAACTTGAAGGCTAGGGTCTGGCTCGAGAGAGAAGATGAACAATAGGGGCGAATGTGACCCCTCATGTGCATATATAGAGGGGGGGAAGCCAAAAGGCGGCAACCGTTTGAATTTTGCGCATGAGGAAGACAGCTATGGGGCTGCACGGGTCCAATGACGTGAGGCCACGTGGCGTCGAAAAGATGGCCTTGTCAGTATGGCCGTACGATCGATGACAAGACTACTGGCGCAATCCCCAATGACCGACCAATCTTGATAGCCCGGTCAGAAAGATAATCCCAAGTCACGCTCGGCTCGGATGGGATAAAGGGGCAATTGAGAGGGAGATTTGCGCCGGGCTATGGCGCCAAACCTAATCTGCATGGTCTCTCGGGCTATCACGCTTGGTTGAGCTATGTCGCTGGCCAGAGTGCGAAGACATGCGTGTGCCCAACCGGGCTGTGATTTGGCTAAGTACTCGGTTGGATCCGCAGTGGTGCGTCTGGACCAGGCCAAACACAGCCCGTAATGAATTTTGACCAGGATGAAGGCCGGCATGCCTCGCGGCCAGTCAGTTCGGATGGACCGATTTCTTACAATTCAGTTAGCATGGTCATGGCGGTGTTGTTTCTTTCCAAGGGACAGGTCGATCATGATATCCTGGTTAAGCATGCCACCTGGACCAATGGTGTGATAACAGGGGGAATCCACTCCTGGCACGCATCAATACCGTTTGGCAGTTCCACACATGCTGTTTGGAGGTTTTGGCCTTTACAAGCGTAAGGTAGTGAGAGGCGAGCACTGCCACCTGTCCAGGGAAGGACAGCAGAGATAGTGCGCGCACAATCCTTGGGGCTGCATGGCCAGCCTAGAAAAAGGAGGAATGGGGGATGTTGGAGGTAAGCAATCTGAACAACTTTCTCTCTCTCTAAAAAAGTGTTCTCTTCTTCTTCAAGTGGTCTAACTTGATCGTCGGAGAGACTATCCGGCAACACACCGCCGGGCAGCTCACCGTCTTTCTGTTTTCAGGCCAGGCGACGACTACGTGGAGCTTGAGTTTAAGGAGTACGGAGAACAGAGGATATTTCGCCCCTGTACAAGTACCATCAAAAATCATCAAGAGAATTTTGTTGTAGGTTGCAACAGTTGGGTGTAGAGAGTTAACATGCATCATCAACTTCGCAACATTGCTTTTAATTGGATGTAGCTAGGTTATTCATCCCAACAGTTAACTGTATATACTGTGAAGACAATAAATATACCAACATCGTGGCTAATGAAGGAAATCAATAAAAAAGGGATTGCACAGTCTGATATCATGTGAAATGAAAGGGATCATCATATAATAAAGGGATTACACATGTTTTTACCATCCTCCTTATTGCAAATCAATTGTATAATGATACTAAAGGGGTGAAAAATCCATGAACAATGTAAATCGGTGTATGTTTATACCTTCCAAATCCTGACTTTATTTTAGTTTAATCTAAGTTACAATTTACCTTAAAATACACAAAATATGAGTGTACGCTTATTATTATTATTATTATTATTTTGATTCAAATGTGTCTTACAAAATAATTGAAATTTTTCTCATTGAAATAGCAATTCCATTGTGGTAGTCGAGGTCTCAATAATTTTATCTTTGGCCAAATTAATTAGGTCCTTAAACATAATCATATGTGATACTTTATTTATTTTTATTTTTTTTGCCATTTACAAAATTTTGAACTTCATCCCACATCGCCGGATGTTGCAACATGGATTTTTTTTTTGATAACTCAGAGTGTCCGGGCCAGCTTGCGCGCATCTCGACTAATCCTTGAGGGATCAATCCCACCGTCTACTAGCGGGAGGTCCATTTAAAGCCAGAGCAAAGCTTCGTATGGACTAGCTCAACACAAGAGTTGATAGCACCTAAGAGGTTTTGAACCTGAGACCTAGAGAGGAGTAAACTCCTAAGTCCCAAACTTCCACCACTAGGCCAACCCTTGGGGGTTGTTGCAACATGGAATTTTCATGTCAACCAAACAAAAATAGAGGAATTGAGGCCAAGTTTGGCATATTGCAAAAAAGCCAAAAAGTCAAAAAGTTACTCAAAAAGTTAAAAAGTTAACACTATTCACCAAAAGTCAACAATTACGGCTGCACAACTCCCAATCCTAATTTTTCCCTAAAAATCAATTTTTACAATTTTTTATTACACATTTTTCCATAAAAAGTCAAAAAGTTAATCCAAATATCCATATTTTCTTCCTCAATTTTTTAGTCCAAAAAGACAAAAAGTACACTTATTTAAAACACCCCAAACAACCCCTGAATTTTGGAACTTGAATTTTTTTCAAAGGGAAAGATAATGATACACACTATATACTCCACTTATGATGTTTGTGGTCTCTGCTTATGACCCATTGTGGTATTAGTTATGACTTGGTTATAATTCGATTATGACTTATTATGATGTTATTTATGATTTATTATAGTATTAGTTATGACATTATTTTAGTTATGATTGAAAAGATCTTTGATTATACCGTATGTAGTATTTGATTATGATTCATTATATATTTTTTTAATTATGACTGAAAATTATATAATTATGACATTTGTGATATACACCCTTTTAGAGGTGTGTAGCATAGAATGACTTTTTTTAAAAAAAACATATGTTAGGGTTGTAAATGAGCCTATTAGATTCAAGTAGTGAATTGTTTATACACATTTAAAAGCTTAACTAGTTTTTAAAATGTGTTTAAAATTACTTTAGTTATTTTTTGAGTCGAACTCAAACGGAATTCAATCAAGCTTAACTTCAAATAACTTATTTTTACTTGGTTTTATAATGCATGTAAATTTATTGAGTTGAACTGTTGAAAAGACAACTCGTAATATAAGAATTATTTTGGAGTGAATGTCAAGATTCGAAAATTCTCAAGCACAAAAGGAAAAAAACAAAAAACAAAAAACAAAAAATAAATTATCTTACCAAACTTAATTAAAAAACTCTAAAATATAAGGGTATTTTTTCGTAAAGCTTACTTTTACTATTTATGTTCCAATTAGTCCCACAGGTAACTAGTTTCCAATATTAACCTTCTATAAATAAGCCTTTTTTAATTCTTTTTTTTTTTTTTGAAAGATGGGTGTATGTATTGAAATCAACGAAGAGAAGAGGGTACCTCAGCACAAATAAGGGCAGCAAGAGCTGTAGGTGGATTAGCCACCCAATTCAAAGGTAAGAGATTACAAGCATGGGTCTTTGCTACCTAATTAGCTACCTTCTTGTTGTCTTTGTTAGTCCACTTCAAATGCAAATTCCCCACTCTGACCAGTTTACGAATATCAAGCAAGATTGCCAACCCTTCCCATACAGGCACCGTTTCAGACACTCCCAGTTTGATAACTTCTTTACAATCACTTTCAATAATGGTGGAAAACAGATCACAAGCTTGGCCATCATAGCCGCCAACCTCATAGCATGTGCTTCAGCCACAAGGCGGAGGAAGTTGGAAAGGAGGATACCAAGCCATCAATAACGTGGCCCGCGGAGTCTCTAATAATAACAGCTGCAGTTGCTATGGCTCTATTCTTGTTAAAGCTCGCATCACAGTTGATCTTACACTTCCCAGAGGGTGCAGGTTACCAGCCCTCATCCTCCATCAGTGCTTGAAGTGGTGTTTCAGTATTAACAGATTGGCCTATCTGACAATGGTCCTGGTATTCATTCCACAGGTAGGCTATTTTCTCAATGGTATCCATGGAGTTAACAGGGACATAATTGAATAAAAAATCATTTCTCGCTTTCCAAATATACCACCCAATGAATACAATTTTGCCAAGGACCAAATTATCTCCATTGTTCTGCCTCATTGATTTCATCCATTTTGTCGTCCATTCTGCCACATTCGCCACAAACCCTTTCTCAATTCTTATATTCAACATGCTGCCAAACCACATAGCTTGAGTCCACGGACAATCAAATAACATATATTCCACTGATTTGTCATCCTTCAAGAAAACAGGACATACCTTAGATGTTGAGCATTGACGTCGATAGAGATTAACCTTAGTAGCCAACAGATCAGTACAAACCCGCCACCAAAAGTGCTGGAGTTTTGGGAGGGGCCTCAATGTTCCACAAAGTCTTCTAGAACCCGTCAAATATTTGAAAAGAGCTTGATGGTTGAGACTGAGACCCCTCGTGCTTTGATGTCTTAGCCACCCAATAACCAGACTTCACCAAATACGACCCAGACTTGTTTGGATACCAAACCAGCTTATCTTCTCTATCCACCAACGAGATGGGAATGAACTGAATAGCTTGACATTCATCACTAGACAAAAAGTTTCGAAATTCCTCAATTTTCCACTGTTTCCTGATTGGATCAATTGTATATGAGACTTTCACAATGTCACAATTTTGGGGGTTTCGGAGATGAAATCTGAGAGGTAGTCACTGTTGGTATCCATTTATCATCCCAGAACCGAATAGACTCACCATTTTGGACTTGTCATCGCACCCCCTTTTCCAAAAGATCCTTCCCTTAAGCAGACTGGTCCAAGCCCACGAAGCTCTCACTCCAATATTAGCACTAAAAAAGTTGGTATTTGGAAAATACAATCCTTTGAATAGCTGTGCCCAGTAGGAATGTGGATTAGTGATTAGTTCCACCCTTGTTTAGCTAACATGGCCTGATTAAAAGCTGTGAAATCTCTAAATACCATGCCTCCGTGGAGTTTTGAGAAGCACATAGACTCCCAATTGGCCCAAGGGATTCCTCTATTCATCAGATCTCCTTTCCACCAAAAATTCCGAATAACCCTATTAATCTTATCACCAAAGGATTTAGGGAATGCAAAGCATGCCATAGCATATGAGGGAATTGCCTGGACCACCGCTTTTAACACGACTTCTCTTCCTACATACGAAAGAAGTTTACTCTTCCAACCTTGCATTTTGGAAACCATTCTGTCTACCAAAAAACCATATACCTCTAATTTTGATCGGCCCCACCATGATGGGAGCCCTAAATATTCCGCGTTTGATCTAGGGTAGTACCCAGCAACTCACAAATCTGCCATTTCAACTCCGGAGAAGCATTAGTCGAGAAAAAGACCTCCGATTTATCGAAATTAAGGCGTTGATCCAAAGCAGAGCTATATACCTGGAGAGTCTGAGCCATTTCCATGCTCTTCGAAATATTAGCCTTGAAAAAAAGGACATCATCTGCCGAAAAAATGTGGGACAACATTGAGCAAGTCCTTCTCATTTTGAAGCCTAAATTTTTTTTTGTCCTGGACTTTCTTCTCGATCAACTTAGACAATGTCTCGGCCACCAAGACAAATAGATATGAAGACAACGGGTCTCCTTCTCTAAGGCCACAAGAGGGTGTAAATGAGGCCGTATTTTCTCCATTTGCAAAATTTGAAAATTCGACCGTAGTAACACATTCCATTACCCAACAAATCCAACTATCATGAAAACCCATTTTCCAAAGCACATCTTTGAGGAAGTCCCATTGAATGCGGTCATACGCCTTGTTGAAGTCTATCTTTAAAGCTAAGTCCACTTATCTCCTCCTCTTTTTCTGTTTCAAGAAGTGAAACCCTTCATGTATCACTAGAATACTATCTTGGATTAGCCTTCTCGAAATAAAGACTGCCTGATTTGGGGATATAAGATGGTGGAGGGAGTGCTTGAGTCTGTTGGCCATGATCTTTGCGATAATCTTGATTTTGAAGTTACACAAGCTGATCAGTTTATATTGTGCAAGTTTCTCCTTGGGGATTAAGACCAGATTAGTGTGGTTCCATTCAGGAAGAACAAACCCCTCATTGAAGAAACGCTGAATCACCAAGCGCATTTCAGGGCCCACAATTTCCCAATGATTTTGATAGAAAATGCTTGGAAACCCATCTGGCCCAGGAGCTTTTAGAGAGCCAAGCTGAAAAGCCGCAGATTTGATCTCATCATCTGTAACGGGTTTGATAAGCTCTGCGTTCATCTCCTCTGCAATTTCTCTTGTAACCATCGAAAGTGCCTCCGTAAAATCCCTCTCTTCCGCTGCTTGCAAAAGATTCTGGAAATAAGATAGGAGGTGTTCATTTATCCCCTCATCAGACTCTAACCACTCCCCTTCCTCAGTTAGAAGTTTCACCAGTTGATTTCTTTGCCTTCTCTAAACCACTGTTGCATGCAAAAATGAGGAGTTCTTGTCCCCATATTTGAGCCAATTAACCCTAGATCTCTGGTGTTGGTACATCTCCTCTTGGTTCAAAACAGTCTCCAACTCCCTTTGTAAATCTTGAGTTGCTGCCATTCTTTTAGCGGAATAAGGGCATGCCTGAATCTACTGAATTTATGATTTGAGAGAATTGATTCTGATCGGATTATCGCCAAATCTGGCCTTTCCCTAAGGTACTAATCTACGACAACATAACTTGAGTTTTTGAGAGAGACGGAACATCGGTGACCCATGATTTCCTTCGGCCCAGCAAGAACTAATTACCTCCGCACATTCAGAATAAGAGGTCCACATAGACTTGAACTTAAATATTCGAGGAACTCTCTTCGGAGGAATCATGAAATGTAACAAGAAGGGTGTTAATCTTATGGTTTGATTTTGATGATGTTTAAAATATTACAAGATAAATTGTAATTTTTTAATTTATATTTTTACAATCATTTGATATAAAATATGAAAATAAAATTTGTTATTTTGATATAGATTCGCACCGATTTAAAAATAACTAAATTTATTGTGCATATTTTGAATATTTTAATTTAATATATATATATAAATCAAATAATTTCCATATCTTTTCTTATTCATTTTCTTCCTTTGATTGAATCGAAGTGTTTCTTGACAAGAACGATGCAAGTCCAAAAGGCTAATGAATTCAAATGGAAGAAAAATAGAAGGAAATAGGAGCCTGCCAAGAATCTCTTTGCAACGGCTAGTTTTTTCTATAGCTATAAAAAAAACTTTGTGGAGAAAAAAAAAGACATAGAAGTGGTGAAAAATTGTGGGTGATATTCAAGAATTCTTAGAACATTGTGTTGTGCATTTTCATTGAGCTATATAATTTCTTTGAGAGAAATTTGTTGAGTGTTTGAGCTTTTATTGTAGAAGGGTTTCCAATCCCTTATCATTTTCCTTGTGAAAGAGAATTATATTTTTGTGAGTGATTTTTATTTAAAATCACTTGGGTTAGGTGTGACTAGCATCGAATTCACAACTAGCTGATTGGAGTGATCGGGGTTGATCAATTATTAAGGTTTACTAGCACCTGTAAAGCTAGGAATATAATTTCTATTTGACGAATAGTGAAGAGTTCTCAAGAAGGATCTTGAGGAGTGGACGTAGGCTTGGTTTAAGCCGAACCACTATAAATTCTGTGTTTGCACTCTCTTTCCTTCCTTCGCTTAATTTATTTTTATTAGTCCCATTTATATTGCATCATATTTATTTCTCACTTGGATTATATTTTAATTTATTACTCATCTTTATTGTTTCATATTGTTAATTGTTTATTATGTAGGTTAAGTTTTTAATTTAGTAATTTATTTTAGAAACCCAATTCATCCCCTCTTGGGTTGCTTTATGGGTAACAATTTGTATCAAAGCAAGAACTCTATTAATTTTTTTTTTTTGACTTAACAGTCTTAGAATTAATCAATGGCAACCATTATAGGAGCACAAATTATTGATGGTCACTCACCTTCCAAGCCTCCATATTTTTTTGGAATTAATTATAATTATTGAAAAAATAGAATGATGATATATATTTAAGGCACGGACTATACGGTATGGAAAATTATTAAAAATAGTCCAAATATTCCTTTCAAAATTGTAGATACAAAGAAAATCCCAAAAATAGAAGATGAATGGGATGAAAATGATATTAAGAGTATTCAAGCAAATGCTAAAGCCAAACATATATTATATTGTGCACTTGATCCTAATGAATTTAATAGAATTCTATGTGTGACACTGCTAAAGAAATTTGGGATAAATTAGAAGTCATGGATGAAGGCACAAATCAAGTTAAGGAGTCATGTATTAGTATGCTTGTTCATAATTATGAATTATTCAAAATGAAATCTGATGAATCTATTTCTGAAATGTTTACCAGATTTACTAATATTACAAATTCTTTGAAAAATCTTGGTAAAGTATATACTAACAGTGAAATGGTAAGAAACATTCTCAAAGAATTGGGAACCGAAAGTGACGACAATCCAGGAAGCCAAGGATCTCAACACACTCGGTTTAGATGAACTTCTTGGGTCATTAATGACCCATGAGATTCTGATGAAGACCGATGATGATGACAATGACAAGAAGAAGAAAGGAATCGCATTCAAAACATCAACTCAAGAAAAAGTTGAAGACGGTAACAACTCAAGTAATGAGGATGGTGGCATTGCCATGGTCACTAAAAGGTTTAAAAATTTATTGAAAAGAGATAAACAATTTAAAAAAAGATTTCACAAGAAATCATTCAATAAAGATGAAGAAAAGAAAGACCAAATAATCTATTATGAGTATAAGAAACTGGGTCACATTCAATATGATTGTCCTAACTTAAAGAAGATGAAAGAAAAGAAAAAGAGCAAAAGAACTATGGCAGCATGGGGAGAAAGTGACTACAGTAGCTCAGATAGCGAATGAAGTGACTTGGAAGTAGCAAATCTTTGCTTCATGGGAATTGAAGATGATGTGGTAATCGAAAACTCTCTTTCCCATGAAGAATTGCTAGATATTGTAGAAGAACTTCATGAAGATTTTCAAAAGATAATTTCAAAAAATTCTACTATTAAAAAATCAAATACTTTGCTTGTCAATGAAAATGAAAGTTTGAAAAAAGAAAATGATTCTTCAAAAATCTCTTTAAATGATTTGAAAATTGAAAATTGAAAATAATTCTTTAAAAGAAAATATAGAATATTTAAATAAAATAATTTTTGAATTCACACAAGGAAAAGAAAATTTAAATCAATTACTTGGAAATCAAAGATGTGTTTTTGACAAAGCAAGTATTGGATACAAACCTCATAAGAAACAAATTTTTTATAAAAATTTCTTTGTTAAAGCTTGCTCATCTAGTAGCCCACATATTACTTCTCATTATTGTTTTAGAAAAGGACACTTGTTTTCATCCTGTCCTTACAAAAAAAATTTATTTGGAACAAACATAAGATGGGTTCCAAAATCAAGTAATTTACAAACTAACAATCACGGACCCAAGAAGATATGGGTACCAAAATCAAATACTTGATATATATATATATATATATAGGTGTGCTACAAGGCAAAATCCGGAAAAGGAAAATGGTACTTGGATAGTGGATGTTCAAGACACATGACTGGAGACAAACGGCATTCACTTCCTTAGCTCTAAAAGATGGTGGATGTGTAACATTTGGAGACAACAATAAAGAAAAAATCATCACTGTAGGTAGTATTGGTAAGAGTCCCTCTCTCATTATTGAAAATGTTTACTTGTTGATGGATTGAAACGCAATTTACTTAGTATTAATCAATTGTGTGACAAGGGAAATAGAGTTATCTTTGAAAAATCTTTTGCAAAATAGAAAATCTCAAAGATAATAAGACTATATTTGTTGGCCATCGGCATGAAAATGTTTACGTTCTTAATTTTTCTGATTTATTATTTTTTAACATTACATGTCTTTCTGCACTTAATGATAATAGTTGGTTGTGGCATAGAAGACTTGGTCATACTCACATGGATTTAATTTCAAAACTTTCTAAAAAGGATTTAGTCATCGGACTTCCTAAAATTTCTTTTGAAAAAGACAAATTATGTTATGCATGCCAACGAGGAAAACAAACTAGAATTTTTTTTAAATCAAAAAATATTATTTCAACTTCTAGACCGCTGCAACTATTACACATGGATTTAATTGGTCCTTTAAGGACATTTAGTCTTGGTAGCAAACAATACATTCTTGTTGTAGTTGATGATTTCTCTATATTTACATGGGTTAAGTTCCGAGCTCATACGGATGAAGCTTTTCCAAACTTTTCAAAATTATGTAGGAAGCTTCAAAATGAAAAAGGTTTTATTATTTCAAGTATACGGACGAACCATGGTAGAGAACTTGATAATGATTCTTTTGAAAATTTTTGTAATGAAATCGGTATAGACCATAATTTCTCGGCTCCTAGAACTCCTCAACAAAATGGTGTAATTAAGAGGAAGAATAGGACTCTAGAAGAGATGGCTAGAACCATGCTTTGCGAAAACTCTCTACCAAAATATTTTTGGGTCGAAGCCATTCATACTGCTTGTTACATTGTAAATCGGGCTATGATTAGACCCATTTTAAAGCAAATTCCATATGAGCTATGGAAAGGAAGAAAACCAAACGTAAGTCATTTCACACCTTTGGGTGTAAATGTTTTGTTTTGAACAACGACAAAGATAACTTGGGAAAATTTGATTCTAAATCTGATGAAGTTATTTTTCTTGGTTATTCTCCAACAAGTAAAGCATATTGTGTGTTTGACAAACGAACTTTAATTGTTGAAGAATCAATACATATTGTATTTGATGAATCTAACTTTTCTATTTCCAAGAATATTTCAAGCAATGATGATGCAAATCTTGATTAAGAAATGGAAAACTTAGATATTTCCAAGAAAATTGATGAATCTAAGAGAGATAAACCGCAAGAACTTCATCAAGATCATGTTGGAATTTATAGCTTTTTATAGGCTTATTTTGGGCTAACTTTGAGCCCGAATTTGAGTGGGTCCCACACGTCTTTTGTGATGGGTCCAAAGAGGTGACATGTTCCTTACCGTATGGCAAGTCACACGATACAAACGGTTCGTCAAAGCTATTTATGAGTGAATGAGAACTTGACGTTGTTTTCGGGTTCGTGGAAAGGGAAGTTGAAGAGTCAAATATGGGTTTTCTTTATATGGTTGTCCTACATTGGAAATTTAAGAGAACTTATGTGTGTATATAAATCTTAGGTGGCAATACTTGGGTAAGGCCCCAAGGGGCACCCCAAGTTTGTAGAAGGGAGAAGTTATGGACAAAGTGGACGTTGGCTTAAACCACCATACATGTGCGCGCGCGCGCCGCCGACCGCCCGGTCGAGCCTAGACGGACGTAAGTGTGGGTTATGGGTCGGATCGGTCCTAATATTAATTGTTTGGGCAAAATTTATTTGAATTTTTTCAAATTCTTGCAGGAAAAATTATTTGAATTTTGCACCAAATTTTGTTGTCCAAATAGTGCCTCCTCCAGTCATTTTCCAACAGATTCAAAACAGTTTTTCAAACTGTTTTAACAGATTTGCACCAGACAGATTCAAATTGTTTTAACAGATATAAAACTGCGCAGACAAATTAAAAATTGTTTTGCACCTGTTCCTTTCAAATTCAGACCTGTTCAAGTTTAAATCATACCTGTTCAGTCTTTCCTAAAGGTCACCACTTAGCCTATAAATACTAGGAGTCTTCCACCAGTTTGCAATTTCGAAAATTCTCTTCTTCTTTCCTTTGTGCTCTCTTGCATAGATTTGTTCTTTATACTAGTTCTTAGGAAAAAAATTCTGAGAGTATAGAATACAGGTTTTGGTTCACCGTACAGATTATTTGGAGTGTTACTACAATCTGTGTAGATCATTGTATCTTGGGAGATAGATGTCATTTATCTGTAAGCACCGAAACGGGGCGAATCTATCTTAAGGACAGAGTGTCACACATTCGACTTAATTATTTTGTACTTTTCCAATTCAGTAAATAAACTCTGTAAGTAATTTATTTTTAATTGTTTGATTTGTTTCAATTTATTTATTTTATACAGAAGATTGTTCCAACAATCTGAAGACGTATTCGAATTATTCTGTTTATACAGAATTTTTCATTTGTTCCCTTTCCTTCTTTTCTTCGTCTGACATAAATTATTTTTCTATGTGTATATAAAATAATATTCTGGTTGAAAATACAAATAGTAGTAATATACTGTTTATGTTCTTTGACAACTAGTAGTAATATGCTAGTAGTCATTAACAATTCAGAATATTTATTTGTGAAGCTGGTTAGAAATTAATTTTGATTTTCAGAAATAATTTCTGAATTTTTATTAATTAAAATTCTTTTTTTAGTATTTTAATTTTTGAAGTGTTACAAAAATATTTTTCTGTGTGGAATTAATTTGCTTAAATAATTTTTTTTTTATTTTCAAATTAATTGGAAATAAAAGTTACAATTCTTGTTTTTTTTTTTTTTTTTTACAGAATTAAATTCTGTGTTTATAGTTTAAATTTTCTGTGTAGTATTAAATTCTAATTATAATTTTATTTTATAATTTAGAATTCATGGCTACTGAAACTAATGCACAAACAAGTACCGGTATGGTGGTTGCAATTACTCCAACCCCTCATTCTGTTGTGATTATGCCAGTCAATCACGGTGAAAAGCCAGAGAAGTTCTTAAGAACTGATTTTAAAAGATGGTAGCAGAAAATACTGTTCTATCTTACTTGGCACGGTTTCTCTGTGAGGATGCTCCCACTCTGAAAGAGGATAAAACCGATTGGCAAGTGGTTGCTGCGGTCGATGCCTGAAAACATGCTGATTTCCTTTGTTGGAACTACATCTTGAACGGACTTGAAACATATTATACAACGTCTACAGCCCTATCAAGACGGCAAAGGAACTTTGGGCGTCTTTGGAGAAAAAGTATAAAAAAAAATATGCTAGCTCAAAGAAATTTGTGGTTGGTAGATTCCCAAATTTTGTGATGATTGATTTTAAGACGGTGATCAACCAAGTTCCAGATCTCCAACTTATTATGCATAACATCCATGCAGAAGGCATGTCTCTCAGTGAATCCTTTTAAGTTGCTACCTTAATTGAAAAATTACCATAACGCTGGAAGGAATTCAAAAACTACCTCAAACACAAGCGCAAAGAAATGACTTTAAAGGAATTGATTGTGCGCTTAAGGATTGAGGAGGACAACCGCAATTCTAATAAGCAGGCTTGTAAGCATCCAATGAAGTCTATGGCAAATGTGGTGGAATATGCTCCAAAAGCAAAGAAATGGAAGTATTTTGGAGAAAGTTCCGCACAAGGCTCTAAATGAGGGGAAATTAAGACGTACAAGTTTAATGGCAAATGTTACATCTGTGACAGAGAGGGACATCGGGCCAAAGATTGCCGTAGCAAGCGCAAAGGCAAAGAAAGATCAAGCAAGAAGCCTACTCAAGCCAATATGACCGAAGTGGACAAAATTTCCAATGGTGTAGATGACATAAATCTTTCTGCAGTTGTTTCCGAGGGAAATCTTGTCAAAAATCCTAAAGAATGGTGGATGGACACTAGTGCTACTCGCCACATCTGTGTCGACAAAAAGATGTTCACATCTTATTCTGTGGTGGACAATGGTGAACAACTTTTTATGGGCAACTCTTCGGCTTCTAAAGTTGAAGGACAATGAAAGATTATTCTAAAGATAACATCTAGAAAGGAACTCACTCTCAACAATGTATTGCATGTACCAGACATTCGTAAGAATTTAGTCTCCGGATCTCTGTTGAGTTAAAATGGGTTTAGGCTAGTGTTTGAGAGTGATAAATTTGTACTTACTAAGAATGGGATGTATGTAGGAAAATATTACATATTTGATGGCCTTTTCAAAATAAATGTAATAACTGTTGTCCCCTCTATTATTTATAAAAATACATCTTACATGTTTGATGGCCTTTTCAAAATAAATGTAATAACTATTGTCCCCTCAATTATTAATAAAAATACATCTTCTTCTTACTTGCTTGAGTCTTCAAATTTGTGGCATGGTAGACTAGGACATATTAATTATGGATCTTTGCATAGATTAATTAATATCAAATATTTACCTAATTTTGACATTGATTTAAATCATAAATGTAAAATTTGTGTTGAGGCAAAATTAACTAAAACTCCTTTTTATTCAATTGAACGAAATACGGAGCCACTTGAATTAATTTATAGTGACATTTGTGATTTTAAATCAATTCAAACAAGAGGTGGGAAAAAATATTTTATCATTTTCATAGATAACCATACTAGATATAGTTATGTTTATTTAATTCAAACCAAAGATGAAGCTTTGGAAACTTTCATTCAATATAAGAATGAAGTTGAAAATCAACTTGGTAAGAAAATTAAAAAACTTAGAAGTGATAGAGATGGTGAATATGAATCACCTTTTGGTGAGTTTTGTAAAGAATATGGATTAATTCATCAAACCACCATTTCATACTCACCTCAGCAAAATGGAATTGCTGAAAAGAAAAATAGGACTTTAAAAGAAATGATAAATGCCATGTTAATCAGTTTTGGATTATCTCAGAACTTGTAGGGGGAAGCAATACTATTTGTGAATTATATTCTTAATAAAGTACCCCGAAAAAAAGTAAATCAAACACCTTATGAAATGTGGCATGGGAGAGTACCATCCTACAAATATTTAAAAGTGTGGGGGTGTTTGGCTAAAGTGGCTATTCCTAATCCTAAAAAACTAAGATAGGTCCTAAGCCCCCGTTTGTTTTCAAAGGTAAAACGGAGGGGATTGATAGTGAGGGAATTGACAGTAAATCAAACTGTTGATTGCATATTCATTGGTTATGCCAAGAATAGTGGTGCATATCGGTTTTTGATTCATAAGTCAGAACATTCTGAAATGCATGTAAATACTATTATTGAATCTCGGAATGCATCTTTCTTTGAACAAGTGTTTCCTAATAAAATTGGACATGAGACTAGTACTAACAAAAGATCGTATGATGCTATTACTAGTTATGATCAAGAACAAGATCAAGAGGAAAAGATAGATCAAAATGAGGAAGAGGAACCTAAGCGTAGTAAACGTGCTAGAACCTCAAAATCTTTTGGTCCAGATTTTCTAACATTTTTGTTAGAAAATGAGCTTTTAACTTTTAAATAAGTTATGTCCAGTCCTGAGGCTTCTTTATGGAAAGAAGCTGTAAATAGTGAAATTGAATCTATCTTGCAAAATCACACTTGGGAATTGGTGGATCTACCATCAGGTTGTAAACCTCTTGGGTACAAGTGGATTTTCAAGAGAAAAATGAGCAGATAGATCAATTGACAAATACAAGGCAAGACTTGTGGTCAAAGGATATAGACAAAAAGAAGGTCTTAATTACTTTGACATATACTCACCAGTTACTAGAATAACATCCATTAGAATGCTAATTGTCATTGCATCTTTGTACAATCTAGAAATTCATCAAATGGATGTGAAAATCGCTATCTTAAATGGTGAATTAGATGAAGAAATTTACATGGAGCAACTAGAAGGATTTTCTGTTCCAGGGAAAGAAAAGAAAGTGTGTAAATGGTTTAATCACTATATGGTTTAAAACAAGCGCTAAAGCAATGGCATGAGAATTTTGACAAGGCAATGATGTCAAATGGGTTTAAAATTAATGAATATGACAAATGTGTTTATATTAAAAACACAGATAAAGGTTATGTTATAGTATGTCTTTATGTGGATGATATGCTCATCATAGGTAGTAATAATGATATGATTAAAACTACCAAGAAAATATTGAATAAACATTTTGACATGAAGGACATGGGGATTGCTAATGTAATTCTTGGTATGAAAATTACCAAAACATCAGAAGGATATGCTTTGTTACAATCACATTACATTGAAAAAATACTTGACAGATTTGCAAAGATGATGATCATCTTGCTAGAACACCTATGGATGTTAATTTGTTTCTTTCTAAAAATGTATAGGAAAGTATTTTTCAATTACAGTATGCCCAAATTATTGGAAGCTTAATGTATTTAATGAACTGCACTCGCCCAGACATAGCCTATGCAGTAAGTAAATTAAGTAGATATACGAGTAATCTAGGGAAATCAATTATAAGGGTTCTAAGATATCTCCAATTTACTCGTAACATTGGGCTCAATTATATTAGATATTCAGCAGTACTTGAAGGATATTGTGATACAAATTGGATATCAAATACTAGAGATTCAAAATCCACCAGTGGATATGTCTTTATTTTTGGTGGGGCAATTGTATCTTGGAAATCTTCCAAACAGACTTGCATTGCTAGGTTTACTATAGAATCAGAATTTATAGCTTTAGATAAAGCTGGGGAAGAAGCAGTATGGCTTCGTCACTTCCTTGAAGATATTCCAATGTGGCCAAAATCGGTGCCTGCTATATGCACACATTGTGATAGTCAATTAGTAGTAGGTAGAGCACATAGTCATATATATAACGGTAAGTCACGACACGTTCGTCGCTGACATAACACCGTAAACAATTACTCTCTAATGGAATTATTTCTATTGAATATGTGAAGTCCAAAGACAACATAGCGGATCCACTAATCAAAGGGTTAGCAAGAGAGTTATTTGAGAATTCATCAAGGGGAATGGGACTTAAGCCTATTAAATAAAAGTTACCACAACGGCAACCTAACTTAGTTGACTAGAGATCCTAAGATCTAGATTCAAAGGGACAACCGAGTTGTGTATGACTCATAAGAATCACTAGGGAGTCAAACTCCTACCCATTTCTATGATGATATAGTGATGTCTGCAGCATTTTAGGTTAAGTAATACTTTTAATGATTTTCATATCTAGGTATACCTAGTAGAGTATAGCAGGATACTCTTCATAAGAATCACCTATATGAATGTGAACTAGGCCGGTTCTATGAGATTTGTGAAGGGCTACAATTCTTTAGAGCGTTCATGAAAGACCAGGTTGTTCAGGGCCAAAATGAACATAATAGTGAGAGCTAAACTGTGTCTAGTAATATACTATATGAGTTCTATTGTTTTGGTTTACACAAATAGCTGAACAGTTCAAGACATCATGTTCACTAGTTAACTAGTAAATCTGATAGTATCTCACAATTCCATTCATGTAGGGGATTGTTGGAATTTATTGTTTTTTATAGGCTTCTTTTGGGCTAACTTTGAGCCCAAATTTGAGTGGGTCCCACACGTCTTTTGAGGTGGATCCAAAGAGGTGACGTGTTCCTTGCCACATGGCAAGTCACAAGGTGCAAACGGTTCGTCAAACCATTTATGAGTGAATGGGAACTTGACGTTGTTTTCGGGTTCGTAGAAAGGGAAGTTGAAGAGTTAAATGTGAGTTTTCTTTATATGATTGTCCCACATTGGAAACTTAAGAGAACTTATGTGTGTATATAAGTTCTAGGTGGCAATACTTGGGTTGGGCCCTAAGGGGCACCCCAAGTTTCTAGAAATGAGGAGCTATGGACAAAGTGAGCCTTGGCTCAAACCAATACATGCGCTCGCGCGCGCCGCCGTCCGTTCGACCAGCTGGTCGAGCCGAGCCAAGCACGAGGGTGGGTTGTTGTGGGTTGTTGGTCGGATCGGTCCTAATATTAATTTTTTGGACAAAACTTATTTGAATTTTTTCAAATTATTGCAGGAAATATTATTTTAATTTTGCACCAAATTTTTCTATCCAAATAGTGTCTTTTCCAGTCCTTTTCCAACAGATTCAAAACAGTTTTTCAAACTGTTTTAACAGATCTGCACCGGACAGGTTCAAACTGTTTTAACAGATATAAAACTTCCCGGGCAGATTTAAAATTGTTTTGCACCTGTTCCTTTCGAATTCAGACCTATTCAGGTTTAAATCATACATGTTCAGCCTTTCCTAAAGGTCACCACTTAGCCTATAAATACTAGAAGTCTTTCACCAGTTTGCAATTCTGAAAATTCTCTTCTTCTTTCCTTTATGCTCTTTTGCATAGATTTTGTTCTTCATATTAGTTCTTAGGAAAAAATTCTGAGAGTATAGAACACAGGTTTTGGTTCGCCATACAGATTGTTTGGAGTGTTACTACAATCTGTGTAGATCATTATATCCTGGGAGATAAAGGCCATTTATCCGTAAGCATCGAAGCGGGGTGAATCTGTCTTAAGGGCATAGTGTCACACAGTCAACTTGATCTTTTTGTACTTTTTCGGTTCGGTAAATAAATTCTATAAGTAATTTATTTTTAATTGTTTGTTTTGGTTTCAAGTTATTTATTTTACACAAAGATTGTTCCAACAGATCAATGTGGAGACAATCAGAATTTGCCAAGGAAATGGAAATTTATACAGAATCATCAAATGGATCAAATTATAGGTGATCCTTTCAAAGGTATAATAACCCGAAACTCTCTTAGAAATATTTGTGGTAATTTAGCCTTCATTTCTCAAATTGAAACTTTTTTTGAAACTAAAAATGATGAAAATTGGATTTTAGCAATGAAAAAACAATTAAACCAATTTGAAATAAACCAAGTTTGGATGTTAGTCCCTCATCCTCAAAACCACTCCATTATTGATACAAAATTGGTTTTTCGAAATAAACTTGATGAATCCGGTATTATTATTAGAAATAAAGTTAGATTAGTTGCACAAGGATATAATCAAGAAGAATGTATTGATTTTGATGAAACTTTTGCACTTGTAGCAAGATTAGAAGCCATTCGTATGCTTTTAGCATTTGCATGTTTTAAAGATTTTAAACTATATCAAATGGATGTTAAAAGTGCTTTTTTTAATGGTTATATTTCAGAAGAAGTTTATGTTAAACAACCTCCTGACTTTGAAAATCATGAATTTCCAAATCATGTTTTTAAACTCTCAAAAGCTCTATATGGTTTGAAACAAGCACCCTGTGCATGGTATGAACGTTTAAGCAAATTTTTTATTGAAAATGGTTTTACTATAGGAAAGATTGACACAACCCTTTTGTTAAAACCAAAAATGATGGTTTTCTTATTTTACAAATATATATAGATGATATTATATTTGGAGCTACTAATGAAACTTTGTGTGAGGAATTTGCTAAGTGCATGCAAGGTAAGTTCAAAATGAGCATGATAGGTGAACTAAAATATTTTCTTAGACTTCAAATCAAGCAAACAAAGGATGGGATTTTCATTAACCAATCTAAGTACACAAAAGAACTACTTAAGAAATATGGATTGGAAAACACAAAGGCAATGGGAACTCCAATGAGTCCGTCAACAAAGCTTGACAAAGATGAAAACGGTAAGCCAGTAGATGAGAAGAAATATCGAGGTATAATTGGATTCTTACTCTATCTTACGGCAAGTAGGCCATATATAATGTTTAGTGTATGCATGTGTACTAGATTTCAATCTGATCCAAAAGAATCACACTTATCTGCTATTGAACGAATTTTTAAATATCTTGCCGGTACTCAAAACTTGAGATTATTTTATCCTAAAGGTGTCTCATTTGAACTAATTGGTTTTTCGGATGCCGATTATACCGGTAGTTTAGTAGATCAAAAGAGCACTAGTGGAACTTGTCAATTTCTAGGACTTGCTTTAGTATCTTGGTTTAGTAAGAAGCAAAACTCAGTTGTTTTATCCAGCTGAAGTTGAATATATAGCAGTTGGAAGTTGTTGTGCTCAAATATTATGGATGAAACAGTAATTGAACGATTTTAATTTGCATTATGATCATATTCCTATTAAATGTGATAACACAAGTGCAATAAATTTGACTAAGAATCTAATTCAACACTCTCAAACTAAAAACATTGAGATTAGACATCATTTTATACGCGATCATGTTCAAAAAGGAGATACTAAGCTTCAATTTATAAACACCGACAAGCAATTGGCAGACATTTTCACAAAGTCCCTAAACGAAAATCAATTTTGTTTTATTCGAAAAGAACTTGGAATGTCTAATCTGATTTCTTAAATTATGAATTCTAAGTCATATTTATAAATCTTGGATTATTAAGTTTGATATGGAGTAGTGATGATTTTAATGTAAAAATAAACTCCAAGTTTTTTTTTTTTTTGAACTTTACGTTTTGAATATATCCATGATTTGAGGGAGAGTTTTTAAAAATATTCATGATATGAGGGGGAGTTGTTTCAAAAAAAATTATATTTTCACATTATTCTAAATATTTTTTTTTCTTACTCCTCACCCGCATTAACCATTTATTTTGATAATGTCAAAGGGGGAGAAGAAATGTGAACTTGAATTGCACTTATACTTCAATTGTCAAATATATTTGTTACTGTAATTCATAAATGAAACTGCTCTTTGATTTTAATTTTGTGTCAAAACCATCACTACAAGAAATGTCACTTTTGGTGTAATAACCCCAACCCGTGATTAGTGGTTAATCGGTAATTTAGGGAGTTAATTGAGTGATTAAGATTGATGACGGGATTAATATGTAATTTGTATCAAAAATTGGCTTTCCAACTGTCACCTATAAAAATATATTTCCGGAAGTACCACTTTAAAATGAAAATTGAAAGCCTTATCGGCATCCAAACTCGGAATTGATTATACCATTGTGTTATTTGGAATTTTTAGAACCTTATGGCATATTTAATCAAAATGTGATTTGATAGGATTAAATTAGATTAAATAAGCTAATTAAAGAGTTGGACTTATTTACAGTTTTGCCACCTAGTGGCCAAATCCATACAACACACATTTGAGCCCCTTTAGTTTATTGGAGCTGATCTTTCCATTCCCTTAAGTGCAAAAATCTGATGAGAACATTTTAGAGAGAGAGGGAGAGCAATTCTAGAGAGAGAGAGGGAGAAATTGAAGAAGAAATTCAAGGATTTGCATGCACTCTTCTAGATTAAGCAAGGTTTTAGCAAGAACAAGACTTAAGGTAGAATTTTCATCCATTTATTTATGAATTTCAGTGTTATCTTGCATGATTTATGAAGGTTATGTGTTTAAACATGTAAATTGAGCCTTAGAAGAAGAGTTGAGTTGCAAATCATGCATGCATGCATAAATTCTTGCATTTTGAAGTTAATTTCATGAAAAATTTACATGCATGTTTATATTTATGTTCAAGACCATGGATTCATCATGTTTTTGAAAAGATGGGCTCATTAGAGCATGTATTTGGAGCTTGGTTGTGGTTTTGATTCATGCATGTATACATTTACATAGAAGGTTGTCATTGAGTTTGATTTTGAGAATCTAACTTGTTTTGGGAGTCATTTGGTGCATACATGTTTGAATCATCATGTTTTAAAGCTTAAATTCATGCTTTGAAAAGGATTTCTTGCATGCATGGAGCTTAGGAGCTCAAATGGCAAGTTTCATGAGTTTTGAAGACAAGAGTTTTAAAGAATTCACATGCATGTCTTACTTCTTGAAATTCAAGTTGAAAATGTGAGCTTTGACAAACCTTGGGCCATGATTTTTATAAATTGATCTTTAAACTTTCATATTCTACAAGTTTTCTGGGTTATCTCAAGTTTTAGGGCCCAAGAGATGAGTTTTGCAAGGTTTAATGTCGAATTTGAACTTGAGGGATGCAATCTGGAAATTCCAGATTTTGCAGGCTCGCTCGAACGAAGGGGTTCTTGCTCGAGCGACCACTCTGAGATTATGCACTTCGCTCGAGCGACCAAGAGTTCGCTCGAGCGTAAATTTCATGCTCCCAGAAGTTTTGCAGAATTTACAGATCGCTCGAGCGAAGGAATGTGCGCTCGAGCGACCACTCACATCTTTGCATGACCGCTCGAGCGAGGAAGTCTACGCTCGAGCGGGGTTTCATTTCTGCATGCTCGCCGAGCGAGGAAAGCTTCGCTCGAGCGAGGACTTAAAATCCTGAAATTTTGCCTAAGTGTTCCAAGGCATGTTTTGACAACCTCATTGCATCTTAGGCATTCCTAAGCCTCAATTAGGCTATAGTAATGAGGTTATGAGTTAGAAACACACACTAAGAAAAGAATGTAACAAGTTATTGAATGACAAGTGTATGTGTGAGTTGAGCATTGTAATAAGTATGAATCACACTAAGAGAGGCAAGGGTGTGTGTGTTCTAACATTGTGTCAAGAATGAACATGAACCAACGTGATGTAAGCTAAGCCCTAATGGCCATATGAATAAGTAATGATAAGATTCGTTGGTGTTATGTATTTTGTGATTATAGGTCAACGTCCGAGAAGTGATTGACCATCTACGGAACCACTGTGAGTAACGTTATCGTAAAGATACGTTCATATGAAATTATGTTCCAAATGTGATATATCAAGCTATGATTTCTGAAATGATATATGTTTCTGTGAACAAACATTCCAAGTTTGAAATCTATTATGGCATCCATAGATAGTCCCAAGTCATGGGGGACGGCATGAAAATGCGGGTCCATGACATTTACGAGAATCTCGTTAGCCACTTTATTGTGGTGTTTGTTTAATCGGTGTCCGGGACCGGTTACTCTAGTCGGAAAACGTTATGTGATATGTGATATGTTCTATGGGATATGCCATTATTATGTTCTGATATGAGATGACTATGATTATGCTATGATCTGTTTTGTACGTATAAAATGTTCGGAATTCGTTCACTAACCCCTTTACCTTAATGTTATTCACTGGGCTTTAGCTCACTGTTTGTATATATATATTATAGGTGAGCATTCTAGAATGCAAGCCCGAAGGTTTTGTGGGGGACTGTGTTTCTGTTATCAGCCAGCCTTTGTGCCTCACGTGGAGGTTCCCGAAGTGTCTTGGGTTCAAGGGTTGATCAATTCTGTTTATGCATGGGACTTTATTTTAATCATGTTGTCTGCACGGAAAATACTGTAATGTGTGTGGTATAATATAATGTATGGTTGACTATTTGGTTATGTAATTAAAGTTTTAAAATATACTGTTTCATGTAAGTCAACACAGCTCATTGGACATTTATATTTATATATTCTGCTTCCGCTAGCCCCTTAATATTTGTTATTTGGTTCAGAGGCCTTCGGTAATCTAAGGATTACTGGCCGGTTACGATGCTAAACCCATAGGGGCGGGTTTGGGTCGTGACAGAGTGGTATCAGAGCACGAGTTATACCGCACACACGTGTCCATATGAGCTATAGGATGTCCTATAAATGAAATAGGGACATTGCATTATCATGTGTAACTATGTGAACAGAGATGAATTGAAATAGAACTTATATGCATGATCAAAGAAGTTAAATGGAATAACATGTCTTGATAATTTCAAATACCGAATGTGAAATCTGTATAAACACGAACGTATGAAAGCAAAAAATCATGTGACTGTATCTGAATTGAACTTGAAGTGTAAACACGTCTGGAATGAAATGTGAAATCTATAAGAACTTTCCTTGTATTGATAAGCACCCTGTTTCTGTATAGATCAATGGAAAGGACAAGGAATGTAGGCGAGTCTGAATCTTCTGACGCTAGAATTAGCCGGTTAGAGGAAATGGTTGAAGCCTTAACTGAAAATCTGAAACAACAGCAACAAGGGCAAACATGTGTACCTGAACCAGCTAGTTATGATATGAAGAACTAACACATAAATACAATAAGATGAAACCACCTGAATTTCTGGGGGTATTGAACCGTTAAAAGCCGAGGCTTGGGTTTTAGAAACTGAGAAATATTTGAGGTATTTCCGTGTACTGAGGCATAGAAAGTTTTGTTGGCAACATTTACACTTAAAGGAGGAGCTAGGAGATGGTAGATGTTAGTCCGAAATGATAATGAGGGTGTGACATGGGATAGATTTAAGGAAATTTTCTTCGAAAAATATTTTCCCCAATGCATCCGAGATAGGAAAGTATCTGAATTTATACAACTGAAACAAGGCAAAATGCTGTAGCCGAATATGAAACCAAATTTACTGAGTTAGCCCGATATGCACCCCATATGATAGACACTGATGACAAAAAGGCTAGCAAATTTGAAGGTGGGCTTGACTTAGAGGTGTATGACCGAGTTGGCATCTTAAAATTACCAAAATACGTGGATGTTCTTGATAGGGCCTTAATGTCCGAAGCAAACATAGCAGCTTTGAAAATATCCAAATCAACCGAATCAGAAAGAATGAAACAGAAGAAACAGAAAGTTGAAATGTCAAGTAATTCAATGATCAACGTGAATGAGAAATTTGGGGCAATAACTGTGAACAAAGAAGGTCAGGGGAGTAATGTGAACAAAGATATACCTGTCTGTAGAGAATGTGGGAAACATTGGGGCATTTGTCGCCGTCTGTCAGGAGCTTGTTTTAGATGTGGTCAGAAAGGGCACTTGGCTAAATCTTGCCTGCGAACTCGTCCGAATAACAAATAAACCTTAATCTACACCCTAGTTCCAGAAAATGCTCAGAACACCGAAACGACTGACGCAGGTATTACCCTACCTATGTGTAATTGTTTTATGGGAATTTGTGTGTGAACCATATGTTTCTTAACTTGATGTAGATTGTGGACATGTTAGCTGGGTAAATTGAATTGTTAGAACTATGAACTTATTTTATTTGAACCTTGTGAACTAAACGAACCACTTGTGCCTCGAAAATTATTAGAACTTGTGAACAGTGGGAATTTGTCGAGTTAAATCTTTGTACCGTATTATGAAAATTTAATATGAACTGTCAAGTGTGACCTTTTGAACTATGCTAGAACTATTGAACATGAAAACACATTGTGATTGACTTTAACTTGGGAAATCTATATGACCATGACTTGAGTTGAACTGTTATATATCGACTGACATCATCAAATGACTAGACCCGTGATCTCGAATTGTGTATATGAATTAGTCATGTAGAGAATTGCTGAAATTGAGAACCTATGTCAGTTGGGAAGAATGAACTTCTACTTATGAATTTGTGAACGAATGCCTAAATGGTAATTGATCTTAGACTCGTATCTGTATATGTATATATGTGACCTCGCTTGTGAGACTATTAGAACTGATGGGATCGAATTGTGATTAATGAACATTTTGAGACCTACTGATTAATATGAACTATCATGAATGACCTGTTGAACTGTGCTTGAACTATTAAATACGGAGACACACTAGTATCGACTGTATATGGGACATGTTGAACTCACATATATCTATACCTTTGCTCAGAATGACTGATATGATATTTTTGTTGATAACCTCTGAACTGTGGACTGTGATTGTTGAACATTGACTAGACTATTGACTGTATGACTAATCTGAAATTTCTGTATAATGACCTGCTATTGTGTACCTTATGCTTACATGAACTCAGTTGGGAAATTGTTCTGTTGACTGTGATGTTTACTTTTGATGTGAACAATCATATACCTGTGCATCTACATGTGAACTTACTTGGAGAATGTAACACTGTATATGACCTGAACTCTTCGATATGAACTACTGTGATACATAACTCTGCTGTGATTTGAGAACCGAGGAACTTAGAACAACTGTAAAATTGCTGACTATATACCTAAGCGAATGGAGTATGAACTATAGAATTGATGTACCCTGTCGGGGAGTGATAAGGGAAGAACAGTTACCTGATTTAATCTGATAGAACTGTGGTTTGATGAAACCTTTGTTTGGCTGATAGAACTTCTGTTTGATGACTCACACTTCGAACTTTTATTTGATATGACTAGGTAGAACTTTCAGTTGACATGACCGGGTAGAACCTTCATTGATTTGATTACATTATGGGGAATTGTAAATTGCTTATGACTGAATGACAGGACTGTGCTGCTAAGGGAATTAATCGAATGAAAATTTGAATTGGCCTTGAACACTTAGAAGAATGTGAACCGTCAGTAGCAGACTATGTGACTATGAAATCTGGTACCTTATGCTTGGGAGATATGGGAATACTGTATATATGACATGTGATTAATTACCTGGTATTACCGTTTGACATGAACCTGTTTGACTAGAGAATGACTACTTTGGTGTTACTATACTTCAGAACTGATGGAAATTGTTGACAACAGGCTGGTTTGATTATAAACTTTGACTATCCGGGGGTATATGTAGTAAGTATGGCTGCTTCTGTATCGATACACAGTATGATTGAATCTGTGAAAACTGAGATTGGGGGAAAGTATGTGAATGGTTACTTCGGAGTTCCGTTTACTAATAACTTGTACGAAATTACCTTGTACTCCGGATAACTTCAGAATGACTTGGACTGACTGTGATGAAATACCGAACTGAGAACCAAATTGAACAAGACCGAATGATTGACTCAGAAATTGATAAATCGAATTTCTGTAACTTAACGGGGGAAAATTACTTATGAAAATGAGATTAGTATAATCTATAGCCCCGATAAGTGCTTGATGTGTGTAGTGCGTGTAATAATGCAGTAAAGTTGTGTGCAACAATATTTATGTTCTATGTCATAAAAGAAGTTTTGCTTTCTGAAATGTTATATGTTGCATACTGCATGACTGTTCAATTCTCTGATAAGTTTTGTGGCACCCTTAGCTCTTATGGCCCTTGCTCGGGGGTAAGAATACCGTAGCCGATGGCCCTTGCCTGGGGGTAACAATACCATGGCTATGTATGTGGTCTTCGGACCTACCTGTTGTGGTCTTTAGACCTACCTGATCTGATAGCTAATGGGTGTACCACGTTTGACCTTGTGTGAAATCCGAACATTTATACGTATATGAATCAGTATCTGTTCTGTTACGCTTATGCGTTCTGTTCTGCTCTGTTAGTGCTAATGGATGCACCATGTATGCTTGAGCAAGAAAAGTGATATCCATGTATGATCCAGACAAGGATAGGAAAATGAGCATGTATCTGAATTTGTTCTAGAATGAAATCTGAATGTGTATAAGGCTCTGTATTAATACGAACCCTAATTTCTATATATGATATGTGATTCTGTCTTGGGTTGTGAGCCTATTTGTGAGCACGATTATGCTTCTGTTATGTTAAGAATTGGAATTGTCTTTCTGACATAAGATAACTCGAGTTTGGGGACCAAACTCTTTTAAGGGGGGAAGACTGTAATAACCCCGACCTGTGATTAGTGGTTAATCGGTAATTTAGGGAGTTAATTGAGTGATTAAGATTGATGACGGGATTAATATGTAATTTGTATCAAAAATTGGCTTTCCAACTGTCACCTATAAAATATATTTCCGGAAGTACCACTTTAAAATGAAAATTGAAAGCCTTATCGGCATCCAAACTCGGAATTGATTATCCATTGTGTTATTTGGAATTTTTAGAACCTTATGGCATATTTAATCAAAATGTGATTTGATAGGATTAAATTAGATTAAATAAGCTAATTAAAGAGTTGGACTTATTTACAGTTTTGCCACCTAGTGGCCAAATCCATACAACACACATTTGAGCCCCTTTAGTTTATTGGAGCTGATCTTTCCATTCCCTTAAGTGCAAAAATCTGATGAGAACATTTTAGAGAGAAGGGAGAGCAATTCTAGAGAGAGAGAGGGAGAAATTGAAGAAGAAATTCAAGGATTTGCATGCACTCTTCTAGATTAAGCAAGGTTTTAGCAAGAACAAGACTTAAGGTAGAATTTTCATCCATTTATTTATGAATTTCAGTGTTATCTTGCATGATTTATGAAGGTTATGTGTTTAAACATGTAAATTGAGCCTTAGAAGAAGAGTTGAGTGCAAATCATGCATGCATGCATAAATTCTTGCATTTTGAAGTTAATTTCATGAAAAATTTACATGCATGTTTATTTATGTTCAAGACCATGGATTCATCATGTTTTTGAAAAGATGGGCTCATTAGAGCATGTATTTGGAGCTTGGTTATGGTTTTGATTCATGCATGTATACATTTACATAGAAGGTTGTCATTGAGTTTGATTTTGAGAATCTAACTTGTTTTGGGAGTCATTTGGTGCATACATGTTTGAATCATCATGTTTTAAAGCTTAAATTCATGCTTTGAAAAGGATTTCTTGCATGCATGGAGCTTAGGAGCTCAAATGGCAAGTTTCATGATTTTGAAGACAAGATTTTAAAGAATTCACATGCATGTCTTACTTCTTGAAATTCAAGTTGAAAATGTGAGCTTTGACAAACCTTGGGCCATGATTTTTATAAATTGATCTTTAAACTTTCATATTCTACAAGTTTTCTGGGTTATCTCAAGTTTTAGGGCCCAAGAGATGAGTTTTGCAAGGTGAATGTCGAATTTGAACTTGGGGGATGCAATCTGGAAATTCTAGATTTTGCAGGCTAGCTCGAGCGAAGGGGTTCTCGCTCGAGCGACCACTCTGAGATTATGCACTTCGCTCGAGCGACCAAGAGTTCGCTCGAGCGTAAATTTCATCAGCTCCCAGAAGTTTTGCAGAATTTACAGATCGCTCGAGCGAAGGAATGTGCGCTCGAGCGACCACTCACATCTTTGCATGACCGCTCGAGCGAGGAAGTCTACGCTCGAGCGGGTGTCATTTCTGCATGCTCCGCTCGAGCGAGGAAAGCTTCGCTCGAGCGAGGACTTAAAATCCTGAAATTTTGCCTAAGTGTTCCAAGGCATGTTTGACAACCTCATTGCATCTTAGGCATTCCTAAGCCTCAATTAAGCTATAGTAATGAGGTTATGAGTTAGAAACACACACTAAGAAAAGAATGTAACAAGTTATTGAATGACAAGTGTATGTGTGAGTTGAGCATTGTAATAAGTATGAATCACACTAAGAGAGGCAAGGGTGTGTGTGTTCTAACATTGTGTCAAGAATGAACATGAACCAACGTGATGTAAGCTAAGCCCTAATGGCCATATGAATAAGTAATGATAAGATTCGTTGGTGTTATGTATTTTGTGATTATAGGTCAACGTCCGGAAGTGATTGACCATCTACGGAACCACTGTGAGTAACGTTATCGTAAAGATACGTTCATATGAAATTATGTTCCAAATGTGATATATCAAGCTATGATTTCTGAAATGATATATGTTTCTGTGAACGAACATTCCAAGTTTGAAATCTATTATGGCATCCATAGATAGTCCCAAGTCATGGGGGACGGCATGAAAATGCGGGTCCATGACATTTACGAGAATCTCGTTAGCCACTTCATTGTGGTGTTTTTAATCGGTGTCTGGGACCGGTTACTCTAGTCGGAAGACGTTATGTGATATGTGATATGTTCTATGGGATATGCCATTATTATGTTCTGATATGAGATGACTATGATTATGCTATGATCTGTTTTGTACGTATAAAATGTTCGGAATTCGTTCACTAACCCCTTTACCTTAATGTTATTCACTGGGCTTTAGCTCACTGTTTGTATATATATATTATAGGTGAGCATTCTGGAATGCAAGCCCGAAGGTTTTGTGGGGGACTGTGTTTCTGTTATCAGCCAGCCTTTGTGCCTCACGCGGAGGTTCCCGAAGTGTCTTGGGTTCAAGGGTTGATCAATTCTGTTTATGCATGGGACTTTATTTTAATCATGTTATCTGCACGGAAAATACTGTAATGTGTGTGGTATAATATAATGTTGACTATTTGGTTTTATGTAATTAAAGTTTTAAATATACTGTTTCATGTAAGTCAACACAGCTCATTGGACATTTATATTTATATATTCTGCTCTCCGCTAGCCCCTTAATATTGTTATTTGGTTCAGAGGCCTTCGGTAATCTAAGGATTACTGGCCGTTACGATGCTAAACCCATAGGGGCGGTTTGGGTCGTGACATTTGGCTACCAAAATATTGGTCGCCAAAAGTCCGAAATTTGGTCGCTGAAAGGATTTAGCGACTACAAAGTTCTGTCGCCAAGTTCGTCACCTATACCCTGTCGGCGATAGTATTGGAAACTAAACTTTATTTGGTTGCCGAAAGTGTAACATTTGCCTACTAAATTTCTGTTAGTCGGCAAATGTTAGCTTTTCGCCACTAAAACCATTAGTCGCCGAATGTGACTTTTGGCTACTAACATTCGTGTGGTCGGGAAAGGTGTTACTTTTTGCTACGAAAGAATTAGTCACCAAAAGTGAACATTTGGCTACGAATCCATACTTAGTCGGCAAACGTGACATTTCGGCCACTAACTTTTTAGTGACTAAAAGTTCTACATGAAAATTTTAACCAACTATTAGAGACTAAATATTTTGGTCACCAATAGAATACATATTTTTAGCGACTATGTCATTTTGTCGTGGTCACTTTTGGCGACTACAATTGGTCGTAGCCAAAAACCTCTTAAGTTTCACTTCATTACTTTTTGCCACCAAATGTTTTAGTCGCCAAATGATACCCTTTTTTTTCCGTGACTAAAATATTTAGTGGCCAATAATTTCTCTCTCATTCTCAATTTGTTTAGTAGCGAAATAGTGAACTTTGACCGACCAAAACAGTTTAGTAGCTAATGCGTGAACATTTGGTGACCAAATATTGTTTGGTAGCTAATGTGTCTACCATTGGCGACCAAAAAATGTTTAGTAGTTAATGTGCATACCTTTGGTGACTAAATTTAGTTTAGTCGGCAAAATTAGTCGCCGAATCTGTTCTTTCTTGTAGTGCATACATGTATTGACATCATCAAAAAGGAGAAGATTATTAATCCTGTGGTTTGATTTTGATGATGTCTAAAATATTATGAGATAAATTGTAATTTTTTAATTTATATTTTTTACAATCATTTGACACAAAATATGAAAATAAAATTTGTTATTTTGATATAGATTGCACCGATTTAAAAATAATTGAATTTATTGTGCATCTTTTGAATACTTTAATCTAATATATATATATATAATTCAAATCATTTCCATATCTTTTATTATTCATTTTCTTCCCTTGATTGACTTGAAGTGTTTCTTGGCAAGAATGATGCAAGTCCAAAAGGCTAATGAATTCAAATGGAAGAAAAATAGAAGGAAAGAGGAGTCTACCTAGAATCTCTTTACAATGGCTAGTTTTTTCTATAGCTATAAAAGAAGCTTTGTGGAGAAAAGAAAAGACATAGAAGTGGTGAAAAATTGTGGGTGATATTCAAGAATTCTTAAAACATTGTGTTGTGCATTTTCATTGAGCTATATAATTTCTTTGAGAGAAATTTGTTGAGTGTTTGAGCTTTTATTGTAAAAGGGTTTCCAATCCCTTATCTTTTTTTCTTGTAAAAGAGAGTTATATTTTTGTGAGTGATTTTTTTATTTAAAATCACTTGGGTTAGGTGTGACTAGCACCGGATTCACAACTAGTTGGTTGGAGTGATCGAGGTTGATCAATTATTAAGGTTCACTAACACCTGTAAAGCTGGGAGTGTAATTTCTATTTGATGAATAGTGAAGAACTCTCTAGGAGGATCTTGAGGAGTGAACGTAAGCTTGGTGTAACAACCTCGATCTGTAATTAGCTAATAATCCTTAATTAAGAATGTCTAACAAGTAATTAAGGCAAAATTATGAGTTAATTTTGCATTATGTGCATGTTTTGTGTTTATGTGCATTATGTGCATGTTTTGTGTTTATAATGTTTTGTGCATTATGTGCATGTTGTTGTGAGTTGAACCACTATAAATTCTATATTTGCACTCACTTCCCTTCCTTTGCTTAATTTATTTTTA
This sequence comes from Camellia japonica, assembly GCA_030407325.1. Lineage (NCBI taxonomy): Eukaryota > Viridiplantae > Streptophyta > Magnoliopsida > Ericales > Theaceae > Camellia > Camellia japonica. The sequence continues at coordinate 69,750,777 of JAPPVO010000016.1, read as the reverse complement.
TTAGTCTCATTTACATTGCATTATATTTATTTCTCATTTGGATTATATTTTAATTCTTTACTCATTTTTATTGTTTCATATTGTAAATTGTTTATTATTTGGGTTAACTTTTTAATTTAGTAATTTATTTAAGAAACCCAATTCATCCCCCCTCTTGGGTTGTGTTTTGGGTAACAAAGGGATAGTGGTCAGACCCAATGAGAGCTTCATAATGGACTTGAGCGTAGGGAAACAATTGTCGCTAGTCCACAGTGGCCAAAGCTTTATCCAGTTGTTCACGAACATTCGCCTCTCCTTCCTGATTGTTTGTCCATGTGTACGGAGCTCCTTTGAACTCTAGATCCATTAATTACAATCCATCATAAATTCCCAGAAAAACTGCATCCTTGCTCTATTTCCCCAATAACTCCTTGTTTTTCCCATGACCAACCAATCTCATTTAGATCATCTAAACAAAGCCATGGATAGCCATTTTCAGCCGCCATCACTTGAAGAGCATTCCAGAACCGTTTCCTTTCAGCCTATCTTGGAGAAGTATACGCAAAAGTAGCTAACTAATCTGTGCTAACGCCATTGGAGGCAATGATACACCTGAAGTCATTCTGAGATTTCATTCGCACTTGAAGATCCATCTCGTCTGTCCACTACAGAGCAAGGCCTCTAATTACTCTCACCGGATCCACGTAGCAGTGATTTGTGAAATGGAGTCTTCTCCTAATCCGTTCCATAAAAAATTGTTTATTCTTGGTTTCCATGAGAAACATTATTGCAGGGCGATGGATCTGATACAACCTTCGGAGGATCTAGATTGTTAGGGGTTGTCCAATCCCCTAACAATTACAGTTAATGATCAACATTTGTCTTGTGGCTTTTTAGGGCTAGCCACCAAAGCTCATGGGTTAACATCAGAGTCATCTTCCGGATACGAACTGGGGACTTGGGAGATACTATCCTCAAACTTAATAACAGAAGGAATAAAATATACTTGACAAGATACCGATGTGTTATATTCCGTCTTAGCATGCTAGATTACTACATCTACCAAAGACAAATCCCTCAAAGGAGCAATCCGCTTGCCTCGAGGTGTTTCCCTTTTTCCTTTCTTCTTTTCTTCAAGAGTTGAACTATGATCAACTGAGTTGACTGCCAGTATAAGTTGCTGCTGGTTTGAAGCTTCCAGCTGAGGTAAATCCACTCAACCTCTAAATTTTTTTCCATCATATTCAATCTCTTTCCTCTTAAGAGTCAAGTGCTGTAGGGCTTGAGAAATGCAGCCTTGAAGAGCAAGACCTGAGCTAAAGGGAGGTTTGTCATCCATTGGCGCATTTAAAATGATTGGTGAAGGCCCCTAAACTTGGACTAAATCACTAATGTCTATGGCCCAATGTGATTTGGGCTTTGAGGGGCTCTGTAACAAAATAGGTGGGCCTAGAGGGTGCCCCAGACGGTAGTTCACTATTTGGGTCATGACTAATTCTTGACCTTAGCCCAGATGGTGGCCCACTATCTCATTAAGTTTTGAAAATGGTAAAGGACTCACTTGGCTCATGAGCTCTGTGGGGTATTCGTGGAGCCAACAACATCAAAAATGGGGACTTGTGGTTGTCATCCACATAGCGGTGGAGTTGGGTTGGAGCTCTGTCCACCGCATGGCTCTGTGTCACACACCGACAATACGGAAACCTTGACAAAGATATGCAAGTGTGTGTGATGCTAGTTAACTCTCTTCACTAGCCCGCCAATAAAGCTCAAAATGTTTGCAAAGACAAGCAAACACAATATTAGTTTAATTAATGAGCCACAAGATTGGAGACAAGCCACAAAATAGCAAGCAACAAGCTAAATTTAAAGCAAGCAATACTAGAAAAGCTTTGCACAATTTAAAGGCGAAATAAACTTTTCATTGATCAAAAGAAGGCATTACAATAGTTGAACAATGCATCAAAAATGCTACAAAAGTTTTCTTACCATAAGCTAGGTTGGGGTACATTAAAGGCACAAGTGGTCTGGTTCAACACTTAGGTACCCCCTCCTTAATATAGCATGTTAAGCCTTTTCCTAGCTGGTAGGAGGGAACATCCACTATGTTTAAGGAGTCATAATGGATTCTTAAAGTTCTACAAAAAGAGAAAAATTACAACTCTTGGTCCCAAAACACCTTTAATACTAAGGTATTTACATAAAAATTTACAAGGCAAAAAGATTACATTTGACCCTCCAAAAGTTGGCCTAAAGTTGCTACTTGGACAGGCAAGTCTGTGGCCTGCTGTGGCTAGGTTGCTTCATGGCATGTCTTGAGCTATCTTGCACTATGCCTTGGGTATTTGCTTGCACTTGCACCAACAACTTCTTAGGCATGTTTTTGGCTCTCCAAAGGACACATATGAGTGTGGCATCTAGGTGTTGACCCTTGGATGGGCCCACCTTGACACTCTGCCAAGGAAGTGGGATTCAGAGTCTGTGCAGGAGTACTACACGTAACTGCAAGTTGCGATAGCCTTGGCTTTGACCACACTGTTGCTTCACGCTCCGGTGGTTGATTTCAACCGGTGCAGATAGGTGCCAATCTAACTTCTAAATCATTTACTTTCCAATGATAATGTTCAATAGGAAAACCAGTGCTTCCAGCAATATTAGTTCTTAGCTCTGGGTCATAGTGAGATGATGCACCTTCCTCTTTGGACACAAACTTGCAGGTATTACTCTCATGTCCCAACCTTCCGTAATCAGAGCAAAAGTTTGAGAGCTTCTCATATTTGAAAGATAGCCAAAGGTCACTGTTCCCCTGACCCCTTTGAAGCCATAAACCCTGGGGTAACGGTTGTTATGTGTCAATGGCTACTCTGATCCTTAAAGAAACTTTTGTAGAGTAGAAGGCCCTCAGTGTGCGCTTCAACAAGAATCAAGTGTCCAATCCTATTCCCCAAAATCTCACCATTCTGTTTGGTTAGTTTTTGGATAAGGAGTCCATGGACTTGAACCCAAAATTGGCACTAGTTGAAGTCCAATTCTTTTGTCGTCTGACTCAAGGAAAGGGGTTATACGATCAATAGCCACCCCCATAACCGACCATGGACTATCTTGAAGAACGCGATGATGGCCATCTTTCTCGCTGAACTGAAATAGGTACACATTGTCTCTCCATGGTGATATTGTGAGTTCACCACGAATCCTCCAAGCTACTCGAATGATGTTAGACATCGCCATTTGTTCAAAGTCTTAGGGGCCAAGATTTTCCCGATTAGACATAGACTAGGCGTGTCCTCACTCTCGTCACTACCTTCTTCCAAAGTTAAACCTTCGGCATCAAGTGGGGAAGGGGGCAACGGGGTTAATTGGGAGAGAGCTATCATTCAGTCCACCGCCAAGAAGGAACAAAGAAATGGGGAAGATGAAAGAAAAGACAAGGAATGGGAAAGAGAAACAAAGAATAAGAGAGTAGGTGGGGCAAGGGGTAAAAACCCTAAAAAAGCCAGAAAAACCTTACGCAGAGACTCTCATCCCATTCTAGAGAGAGAAGTTCCCATTATAGAGAGAAAAAGAGAAGGAGAGAGAGAGAGAAGAGAGAGAGAGAGAGACATTCAAACATACTATGAATAAGCCTTTTGATCATTACACTTTTAGTGTTTGCCCAATGCAATAAATGTGCATGACAGCTTGTTCCTCGACAATTGAATTCCACCACGGATCCTAGAGAAAAGTTGAATATTGGCTTATTGCGATTAATTATTGAGTAATGCTAAAGATTCCAAAAGTTTTATAAAATTTCTACCGAATGTTTCACATGGTGTGGGTCCCACACCCATGTGAGATATTTGGTAGTAATTTTGGAATCTCTAACATTTTTTTTAATCATTAGCTTGTTCCAATTAGTACTATATGTAATTATAAAATTTGTGATTGATACTTTGGCTCTTTATAATGTGAATATTTTAATTGATTTCAATAATAGTTTGGCTTCCAATAATAATGACATTAATGTTTACATTATGAATTTGAAAATCACTACAACAAAATGCATTTTCGGTGACCAAAATTGGCGACTAAAAAAAATTAGTCGCCCAAAGTTGTGGAATTGGCAACCAAAAATTTTTTAATCGGCAAAAGTAAAATATTTAGGTACTAATTTTTTTTTTTAGTCGGGGTATATTGGTTATTGGCGACTAAAAAAAAATTTAGTAGCTAAAAATGTCAGAATTGGCGACAAAAAAAGTTTTAGTTGTCGTATATTGAGTTTTGGCTACTAAAACCATTTAGTCGCTGAATGGAAAATAAAAAATTATTTTTTACCTTTGGTGACCAAAATTTTGGTCGCCAAAAGTTTATTTTCAACGACAAAAAAGAATTTTAGTCATTGTATATTGAGTTTTGGCTACTAAAACTATTTAGTCGCCAAATGGAAAATAAAAATTTATTTTTTACCTTTAGCGACCAAAATTTTGGTCACCAAAAGTTTATTTTCAGCGACAAAAAAGAATATTAGTGGCCAAAGAACTAAAATTTTCGGAGAGAGACATTTCAAATATGTTGGAGAGATTTATAAAATACATTTAGCGACTAAAGAATTTTAGTCACCAATAACCATCTATATAAAATATCTCACGCTCTCACTCTTCTCTCTCATCCTCTCTCATCTCTCTTCTCTCATTCCATAGAGAGCTACTCGCCACCGTCGCAAGGAGCACCTATCTCCGACCAGCCACCATCGCACATGAGCACCCATTCCGACCAGTGACAGTAACACATCGCACATCGCGGAAAGTTGGTATGTCTTCTTCCTCTTCCTCTTCCTCTTCCTTTTCCCCTTCCCTTCCCCTTCCCCTTCCCTTCCCTTCCCCTTCATCGTCCTCTCTCTCTCTCTCTCTCTCTCTCTCTCTCTATCTGAAATTTTTTTACGTGCAAACGTTTAAATCTGTCAACAAAAAAAGAAGATGAAAGAGAGCGCCATGGCGGTCTCGATTTCTACCCTAAACCTCGTTGAATTGGTCTCTTTAATCCCTTCGTAAATGACCAAATCAGACCTTCAAGATGAGTTGTTGTTTTGGATTCTTATAGATGCATTGTTGCTTTGGATTCTTATAATGTCAAAATATTTTGTTGTTGTTTTGGATTTGGATTCTTATAACAAAGGATTTTTTTTTTCTTGCCTTCAAACTATTTGATAAAATGTCTCTTAGGCTTCTCAAAATTTTAAGCCACAAGCCTAACTTATTGGTAGTGTAATTGGTGCTCAAACATGTACCGAATCAAGCCCACAACAGCTCCAAATCTTAATCTATTGAAGCCATTGCTTGCATATTCAAATCTTAATCTGTTAAATCAAAAATCCTTCACAGTGTTTTCAATTAGCTACTTTTTGGCCCATATTCTAGGTGCTAAAGTTGTTAATATGCAGTTTTTGCTTAGTTAGCCCAAGGGTGCTATCAAAGGATTTTGGTCAAGAGTGTTTTGAAGTTTTTCAAGGTTCATCTTTGCCCTCTGTGTGGTTTCTGTATCTCCAATGGTTCTCTAATTTGCTCTATATTTCTGGTTTCTAGGTGGTAGAGTTCTCTTTCTGCCAGGTTTGGTTGTTTCTTTTTCTCTTTAGATTCTGTTTGCTTTTTTTTTTTTTTCCTGGGAGTTGTTTACTTTATTAAGTTGGCGTTGGGCTTTATAATTGATGCATTTCACTTTGGCTTTTATTTCTGTATTTGTGAGTCATGTACTCTTATATTTTACATTAATTAAAAAAGAAAAAAAGAAGAAGAAGAAGAAGACGAAATATCAGCTAGTGGTGATCTTTTATTGATGATGACGTACTGGTTTTGAAATATCTACGTTGATTGGCTATTTTTAATTAATACAAGGACATGCATAGCCCAACTGAAACAAAATCAGAGCCAGTAAGAAATTTGAATTGTTTAAACTACATCGTTAAATTGGTGGGAATTAATAATTGTAGAACTTTAATATATAGAACAGGCATTTTACCAGATCCTAATTTTTTTTAGATTGGACCATGATATTCGACCAAGGCAAACACAGTTCTTTCTTTTCTCTTTTTTTTTTTTTTTTGGTTTTTGTTTTGAATGATAAGACCATCTCCAACGGTTCAGCAAACCTGGCATCAAATTTGAAATTTGGTGAAAAATGCACTTTTTGAAGCTCCAACGGTTTCACTAAACTGGTATCAAATTGAGAATTGAACAAAAAAACCATCAAACTAAGAACAGAATACATGTTTCACCAAATTACTGTGCGTGACCGTTAAAGCAGAAAAGCTTGAGAATTTTACACATGGTGGTCGACCACCTGGATGACCACCTGGTCGACCCTTTGGTCGACTACCCGGTTGACCAGTGCATGCAAAAATTGGCCTACGAACTGGTTCAAACAGTTCAAATAGGTAGGTTCAAACAATTCCAAAAAAAAAAAAAATGGCTTTACCGGTTGACCCACGGGATTTTGATGCACCGTTGGAGCAACTGATATCAAATTGAGAAAATGAGTCATTTTTTACTCAAATTTGGTGAAAAAAGAAGTTCACCATTGGAGATGCTCTAAGGTTGAATTTTTTGTAAACAGTTTAGAGGGGAAATGTAATACTCCATAGTCAAACTGATACAATATAATTTAAAATTCAAGATTTTCCCATTCTAGTAAGTAAAATAAACAAACACCAACCTCTACAATGTGCCAACATACTATGGATATCCTAATCAAAAAGTAGAACTCACTAGCCCAGTAGTTTTGCTGCTTCATCTTCTAGCTAGCCAGTACCTCAAATAGAACGCTGCAATATCCAAGATCACACAGGACTGTAAATGAAAAGCTCTCCATTTGCTTAGGCTGATGACAGTAAATTTTGATGTTTGGTTGATAGTAATTGTTATAGTTAGATTTGCTTTTGATTTAGTGACTATAATCCTTTTTATTGTGGAGCAGGAACGAGTGTGTTCAACCATTTGCATCAGAAATGGAGCATGTATGTGGAAGGCCATTAGGACTACGGTTTGATAAAAAAATTGGAGATCTTTATATTGTTGATGCCTACTTCGGTCTTCAAGTAGTAGGGCCAAATGGAGGTTTGGCTACTCAGATTCTATTTAAACAAAAATCAAGCTCTGCATTTTTGATTAGTTACCTCACTGGTTTTTGTTATAGATTGATGATGTTGGCATGGATACAGTGATGTTTTTGGGCCAGATTGATAATGTTTGCATGGGCGTAATTTATATTATATTTTTGTTTATGGAAAACATGTACACCTGATATGTTTTGTTATTAATATTTTTTTTAATTTGGATTTTAATTGTTGGTTTAGATAGTATATGTATTTGTTGTATTATACTATGTTTATGGATTCTTATTTTCTTTCATATGTACGGTTAATAGTTAAGTTTTGTATATGGTTGAAAATTGAATGCTACAGGTTGTGGAGAAATATTTTTATTGAATGGTTGAGAATTGAATGAATGAATGAATGGATGAATAATTTTGTATATGCACAGGTTACAGTGACGCAAAAAATATTACAGAACAAATTATAAAAACTAAATGAGACCTTTTGCCGACTACACAAATATTACAGGTTGGCTTTTGGCTACTAAAATTTTAGTTGCCAATTGTCAAAAAGTGAAACTTTTGGCTACTAAACTTTTAGTCGCCAATTGTAAAAAGGAAACTTTTGGCTACTAAAATTTTAGTTGTCAATTCTCAAAAAGTGAAACTTTTGGCTACCAAATAGTTAGTCGCCAAGCATACATGCTCAATTGGCTACTAAATAATTTAGTCGCTAAAAGTAAAATATATATATTTAATTATTTTTAAAAAATATATGGCTAGTCATTGATAGGTCACTTTTGGCTACCAAAAAAATTTTAGTCGCTGATTGTCTTGCCCGACGAACTATTGGCGACCAAACTGGCGACCAAATATATTAATCTTCAAAAGTAATTGGCGAGTAAAATAAGGTTTTTGGCGACTAAAATTTTAGTTGCCAAAAGTGAAATTTCTTGTAGTGACTATATCACTTTTTTTGGTTCTAATTGAGTTTATTTTTCATGTTTATTTATTTATTTATTTTTTGTTTTCAGTGAATTTTTTTTTATTATTTTAAGTAAATCTTTTACTTTCTAGATGTACATAATTTAGATGGATCTAAAAAGTAAAGTATTTGTGAAAAAAATTTTAAAAATTCAATAAATACACAAGAATACGAAAATTTACATAATTTTTGTATTTGTTTCGTATTTTTTTGTATTTGATGATTTTATTTTAAAAAAAATCATAAATATTATACTTTTTAAGTACATCTAGGTTAGGTGCATTTAAATAGGTGCATTTAAAAAATAAAAAAATATTAAAATATTAAAAATTTTGACTAAAGAAAAAAGAAAAGGAAAACACAAAACGCAATTTTCTGAAAAAGTTTGCTCATTTTTCTAAAACCAAAACAAGGTGATGTCAGGCAAATGTTATTTGAATTGGATAGTTGCATTAATGTTCACACTGTTAAAAATACTTTTGGTGTATGTTCACATTGTTAAATAGGAATTATGAATATTTTCACAGTGAGTATTTTAACTGATTTAATTTGGCTTCCAATAATCGTGACATGAATGTTGACATTATGAATTTGAAAATATATGACATGTAGACATTGATAATGACAAATATTATTTGAATTGAATAGTTGTGTTAATGTTCACACTGTTAAAAAATAATTTTTGATAAATATTCACATTGTTAAATATAAATTATAAATATTCACAGGAATATTGGTATGGACATTACCAATATGTAATTTGTGAATAATTCTTTTGAATTTTATGATGTAGGTATTGTAATTTGTTTGCAATATGAAATTGACTTCCTATAATCCTGGCATGAATGTTGTGAATTTGAAAATTTTGTGGTGTGTGAAAGTGATAATAAGAAGTTTCATATGATTTGGATAGTTAAGGTGCCGTTGGTAACACTTATGTTTTCAGTTTTCTGTTTATATTTACAAAATTTTAAAATTTAAATAAAAACTTGTTGGTAAATTTTGATTATAAATCAGTGGTCTCATTTTATAAATTGGCCAAAAAAATGTAAACTCAAAAAATTGTTTCCGTTTTGAGTTTTAATTTTTTTATTTTTACCACCCGACACTAGCCACCACCTGCCACCATTTCCACCACCATCTTCCGCCGCCACACCTACACACCACCTGCACCACCACCAAGCCACCACCACTCACCACCCACCTGCCACCACCACCACTACCCGCCACCACCACTCACTTGCCACCACTAGCCACCACTCACCTGTCACCCACTCGCCACCACCACCCACCCACCCCGCCACTGCCACCGCCACCACCACCCACCCCTCGCCACCGCCACCGCCACCGCCGCCCACCACCCGCCACTACCATTCACCACCCACCTGCCATCACATCCACCACCCACCACCACCCCCCACCCGCTACCACCAATCACCCGCCACCGTCACCCACCATCACCACACCACCACCCGCCATACCACACCACCTGCCACCACCACCCACCACCCGTCACCCGCTACCACTACCACCACCACCCACTCGCTACCACCACCACCCGCATCGTCACCACACCCACCACCATCACCACCTACTCGCTACACCACCACCCGCCACGTCACCACTCACCACCACCACCACTCGCCATCCGCCACCCACCACCGCCACCACCACCACACCACCACTCACTCGCTGCCACCCGCCACCGTTACCCACCACCCACCACCACCACCACCACCCACCCGCCACCGCCACCCACCGCCACCACTTTCCACCACCGTCTTCTGCCGCCACTTGCCACCACTTGTCATTTCTCACTGTTTTTTATATTTTTAAAATTTTTTAAACATTTTGTCAATTACCAAACGCGTTTGTAGTTTATGTTTTTCTAAAAATAAACAAAAAATAAACAAAAACCAGTTTATAAAATTTTTGTAAATATAAATTGAAAACGTAAACGTTACCAAACAGACCCTAAGTGATTATTCACACTATTAAACTGTAATGCCCTAGATTTTATTATCCAAAACCATTATCATATGCCTTTATTTAAGTTCATTTCTATAACAAAATATGTGGAAGTGATAAAACTAATTCAAGGCAAGAAAATGCTCTTTTGTTTATACATATAACGCAAAAATAATTGTAAGGATAAATTATACTAATAGTCTCTATAATTTATCCTATGTGACATTTTAGTCCTTATAATTCTAATTGACTTGTTTTTGACCTTAGATTTTTAATTTTGTGCCATTTTAGTCTAATTAAAAAGGTAGTTAAGAAATTGGAAGGAAAATTTGCATGTAAGAGGCACACATCATTTTAAAGGGTATTCACCCAAAAAATCATTTTAAAGGGCAAAATGGTCAATTTGTCCATATTCTATCAAACCTTTTGAGTTAACTCGGTAACTCATGGTCAACTCACTGAACTATATCAAAAACAAATGTAGAGAGAGAGAGAGAGAGAGAGAGAGATTAAGTGAAGGGATGAAGGTAGGTTGCTGGGGTTAGAAAGGAGGTTGCGAAGAGTTGTCGGGGGTAGGGAAAATGAGGCAATGGGGGGGTTGTTAGTGGTGGGGGAAAGGAAGTAGTGAAGGGTTATCGAGGGTGAAGCAAGGAGACGATGCGGGCTATGGGTGGAAAAAATGGTTGAGAGAGGGCAAGGCAATGTAATGGTTAAGCGGTTGCTGTCGCGACTCTAGAATGAGAGGAGTGGGGTAATGGCGTCACGATTGGGGAAGAGGTAACGTAACGTGATGGCATCATAGTTGGAGGAGAGAAGATGATTGGAGTCGAGGTTGGAGAAATGGAGGGGTTTGGTGACGACGCAATGAACAACGACAACAGTGACAGAGCAACGAATGATGGTGACCACTCTCTCTCTCTCTCTCTCTCCTATTCTTCCTCTCTTTCTATGTTCTTGTTCATTTTCCTTTGTCATGGAGATTTGTACATGTGGGGTTTAAAATTTGGGAATATGGCTAGGTTTTGTATGTTGATTTTGGGTTGTGATTTTTGATCTATGGTTGGAAATTGGATTTTGTTTGGTAATTTTTGATCATTATGATGATCTGCTAATCTAAAATGGATGTTGCAATTGTTGTTTGGCAGCAGAATGGTGGTGGTCGGTGGCTTTGCGTGTGAGTGAGAAAGATGTTGAAAGAGGATAGTAAATTGTCTATTTTGCCCTTGAAAATCAATCACTTGCCATTGACGTGCAAATTTTTCGTTCAATTTCTTAACTCTTTTGTCAACTAGACCAAAATGACACAGAGTTCAAAATTTAGGGTTAAAATCGAGTCAATTAAAACTACAGGAACCAAAATGATAGAGAGGATAAACTGTAAGAACTATCGGCATAATTTACCCTAATTACAATTACCTAAACATGCCCTTAGGCTTATGAATTACATAAAGGAAAAGGGTTTAACCCTTAATACAATAATGACATTCTGCCTACATATAAGATGGCTCCGTGGCCAAAAAGAAAAGAGCTTCGCAACTCTAAGGAATTTTTTGTCTTTACACTTGAAGAGTTATCAACAACATGGGATGAACATAGAGTCTAGTAGGTCCCAAAAGATTGTAAACAATAGCAACATATGGACAAATAGGATCATGAATGCTTCACATAATATATAAATCAATAGTGTTCAATTTTGATATTCAAAATATGCATATACATATGTACTCTTTTCCCAAAAATCATTCTTTATCATTCAAGAAGCAATCAAATTCTTATCTTTTCACTTGTTCGTAGAAATTTTGAGAAATTCATCACTTTTGATATTTGAAAACCATTTCCACAATATTCTCAACTCTTAAAGCTAAACCAACTAATAAAAGTCATAATTAGACAACTCAAAATAGTACCACTACGTGAATTATAATCAACTCTCAACAGTCTATCACATCATTCAACTCACTGGAATCACTATGACAACCTCCAAATCACAATACTCTCAAAGGCATCTATCATGTTTTATGGCCTTAAGCACAAGGGCAAATGGAGCACCTACCACAATATATATGTATCCAACTCTAAATAACATGATAACAACACATACCCATCAACAAGTATCTTTATAGCCCTACAAACAAAATAATACTAAAATCTCATAATAAATTAATAACCCGTGGTCTTGCCAGCTCCATGTCACAACCGTGATCTCATCAAGCCCCACGTTTGCCTGCTTTACTGGATGCTAACCGAAAAGAACACATTACCTCTATATAGCATCAACTCGCTTTACCAGTTGCTAGTTGTAAGAATCACGCTACCTCTATATAAAACATTTGTCTACTTTACTGAGTGCTAACGGAAAGGAACGCATTACTTCTACATAGCACTTTCATTCAGCCAACTCATCACATAACACATCATTTTAGATCATACAATCTAACACACGACATTTAATACATATAATCTATTTAGCAACAATAAATACCATCCTTTACCGATGGTCATGGACAAAACTCTAACAACGCAATTCTTATAAAAATAGGTTCAACAATAACAACATTAATCCCAAGACATAAACCCATTTCCATTTCTCAATTAACGCAACCATGTATAATCATCTCTTTAAATTTTCAAAACCCAAACCCATTACAACCCATTATCAATACTCATAACATTCATCATTTATTCATAATAAACTATCATTACTCCTTTTATCTTCACATTATCAATTCATTAACAACAACACGTGGTTCACCGATTACACAAAATCAACTCTTTTCATCTTTCATAATCATAAATTAAAATTAGGGCTTTCCAATTCTAGCATTCTAAGCACACTCAATTAACACATAATTCACATAATCAATATAACAACTCAAATTTTTAATTATTCTGTAAAATTTATGCTAATATTATTTAATCACAGTTAGGAAAATATACGATTTATTTTGTATTATTATGTGTAATTTTGTAAAATAATATAATTATTAAAAATTTAGGGGTCAAAGTATAAATAAATAACTAAGTTAAGTTTAGATAAGCTTGAATTAATTTAGATAAGTTTGAATTAATGGGGGAGTAATGGGAGCGCGGCACGTGGCAGCCCGTGGCTTGGTGCCCACGGCTGCCTTTTCTATATATTGGGGGGGGGGAAATGTGCTTAGAAGGTAACAAAGAGAAAGGAAAAGTAAAAAGAAAGAAAGAAAGGAAAAGGAGAGAAAGGAGAGAAAGGAGAGAAAAGAAAAGAGAGAAAAAAATAATGGAAGCTGAAAGGGTCTTTGGTGGTGGAAAGAAAGTGTGAGGTATTAAAGTTAAGGTGAGTTATATTATACCTTGAGTTACCAAAATGTATGTTACTTATGTTTTGACTTCCCATATTTATTCTATACAAGTTATGTTTTATAAATTATTATAAATTATATTAATATTTCAATTACGTGGTTTAATTTCTGAACCCTATTTGTGAAAAGGAAATCCATGGATATATTTGTTTATATTTTAAGAATATTTGACTATAACCTTATATACAATTATGTTTTGTAAGTACCACCACGGGAGTCCCACGCCTTGGGGGACTTAAATAACCATTAGCCCTCTGATTAGTCACTTTGTGACCCTCTGTCTGTCATGGATCCATTGACCCTCTGAATTTCTGGTGTGGCGCAAAGTGTTGTACGGAGCTAAGTGCTACACTATGGTGGGAGCCACCTCTAGAGTTTGTACGAGCCACCTCTTGAGTCCATACATTTGTCCGGTTCTGTACCGTGGTTATGACTTCTGGTGTGGAGCAAAGTACACTACGGAACTAAGTGCTACACTATGGTGGGAGCTACCTCTAAAGTTCATATGAGCCACCTCTTGAGTCCATACATCTGTTCTGTTCCGTTCTGTACCGTGGTTATGATTATGTATATGATTTCCGTATTTCAACTCTGTATTATATATTCTGTATTTTAATATCAAGCTCTGTTTAGCCAATAATTATCCATGGTGAATTTTATGCCCTTATACTCTTAGTATAATATGTCTCACTCTGCCATGTGCTTATAGTTGTTTACCACTTTCAGGTGATATGTCAGGGCCAGCGTGTGGGGTAGGCACGAAGCACTTTGTAGAAATAGTTCAATTCTGACAAGTTAATTAAATAGAAGCTCCAATGATTATTTTGGTATCTTTATTTAAATATTATTTCCACTCGTGTTTATTTATTTGTTTAAGAATTGGCCGGAGATAACCCCAGTTACTGGCCATCACGATACTTAACCCTTGGGTATAGGGAGCGGGTCATGACAATCAACCCCAATTACAAGGTTAAACTCAATAAGCACTAACCCACCAATATGGTTTTTTTTTATTTTTTTGAAATCACATATCAAAATTATGTTTTTTAGTGTAAAAGAAACTACCACATATGTATCTATAGTAGGGTATTGAAGAAAAGTAAAGAAATTCCTACCTTTTGAAGCAAATATGAGAAGCCCAAAAATCAATCTGTAATGAAATCAAGATCCAATGAGATAAAAAAAAAGCTCTCGTTGCGTTTTACGTTTTGGTATAAGAGATTAGGGTGAGATTTTGACCCTGGGTAAATGAAACCAAGGGTTAAAGAGCTTGGAAGCTCGGAAATGGCGGTCTAAGAGAGGAGATGGAAGAAATGCAAAAAAATGGGTTTTCATGCACATTCAGCACTTAAAACGGTAGACCATAACGGACGCGGTCATCAACAACACATGTACAACCATAGAGTGTTTTTGCGTGAACAAGCTCATGCAAAAAAGTTGTTTGGTTGTTCCGAAGCCAGTCCATGGCGTTTCAAAGTCCAATCCCAATAAGGTAGGATCAAAGTCAAATAGAACAAACAAATAGTCCAAATGGACTCACAAAGAGGGTCGGGTTTTGACCCAAACCACCACATAAACATTCATATTGTGAAATTTAATTTTTTATTTTACATAATTACAAATTCAAGTGAAATATTATTTGATAGATCTTGTTAAACAAGTTTAAAAAATTTGAATTTCATCAAAAATAAATATGTACAATAAAAGTTATGAATTTTTAAAATTTAATATACAAAAATTTTAAAAATAATACAAAATTAGAGCACACCATAAGAACGTATGAGATTGCTAAGGGTTAGAAAATATCTATAAGAATAAAATTGTTCAAACTCAAGTATGGAAATTACAATTCAATGGATCAAATTCCAAAATAATAGAATTTAGGAAAAATTACTCATAAATCCCATTTTAATAAATGTTGCTCTAGTTAGTCCTAAGTGTTTTTTCTTAAACCATTTAGTCCTTTTTATTTTTGGTATAATATATGTTTTTGATATATTGTATATAGAGTTTACATTTTTACCCACCATTGAACAACATCATCAACATCAACATCCGAACCCTTGACTCGTTGCGGCAGCCGCCACCAAGACCAAGAAGAAGAAGCCCAAGCCATACCTCTCTCCGAGTTCACCAAACCGGCTCAGACCACCCAAACCAGAGGCCTCACCACTGAAGATCTCATGTCGTTGCCGACCGGTCCGCGCCAGAGAATCGCCGAGGAGCTCGACCGGTCCAAGCTCGGTGGTGGATTCAGATCGTACGGTTGCGATAGGCATAGAGGCGAGGAGGGTTCGAATTGTAGGTGGAGGTCTTCTAGGGTTTCGGATGAGTCGTGTCGACAAGGAGATTTGAGAATCAGAGGGAGAGAAGAGTGGGTTTCGAGTCAAATGGCGGCGCAGATTTGAAGAACTGGGTGAAGAAGAAGGAAGATGAGGGAAGGAAGTTCGGTACTAATGGTGGTGGTGGTCCTTTTGATAGTCTCCGAGAGATGCGAAGGGGCTTTGATTCTGCAACAAATGGCGATGCAAATGCGGAAGCTTGGGGTAAAAAGAGAGAGGAGGGAAGTGGGATTGGGAGGCCGAAGCTTAATTTGCAACCACAGACGCTGCCTGTGAGTGATGGTTAGCAAAATGGTTCAGTGACACAGACGAAACCAAGGGTTCCCTTGATTTTATATTAATCCCTTGATTTTAATAACTGTTGATGTTGCTGATGTTTGATGATATTTGACGATGTTTTGATGATGTTACTGATGTTTGATTACGTTTTGATGATGTTTTTGATGATGTTGAAGATGTAGTTGATGTTGCTGTTGTTTGATGATGTTTGAAGATGTAGTTGATGTTGATGATGTTTCACAATGTTGATGATGTTGTTGATGTTCTCAATGTTTGATGATGTTTGTTGATGTTTGATGACGTTTGATGTTGTTGAAGATGTAGTTGATGTTGATGATGTTCACAATGTTGATGATGTTTGTTGATATTTGATGATGTTGAAGATGTAGTTGATGTTGATGATGTTCACAATGTTGATGATGTTTGATGATGTTGTTGATATAGTTAATGTTGCTGATGTAGTTGATGTTTGATGATGTTGTTGATGTAGTTAATGTTGCTTATGTTCGGAAAATGAGGGAAATCTAAAAAAGGCCTATAGTAAGCTTTTTGGGTACTTTTGTCATTACAACATTAGTAAAAATTTACATTTGTCCTCCATAAAAAAAAAAATTACGTGTTAAATAAATGGATATATACATAATTAAGATTCAAATAGAACTTATTAGTCTACAAAATAAAAGGCAAGATCAAGTGATTTAACAAATTAACATTTAGAATTTATTAGTGTTTTGCTCTAAAATTTATTATAAAATAAAAATATCTTATAAATTAAATAAGAATTTCACTAAATTTTCTTAAAATATATTAAAATAAATTATTTATATAATTAAATAATTTTTAACAGTAGAACACAAGTATCTGTTTTAAAACTTTACACAAACTAGTTCCCAAACTCTCTCTCTCTCTCTCTCTCTCTCTCTCTCTAAACAGAGCTCGTTTACAATGAGAGCAACCTTACGTCGTTCTCTCCTTAACTCCACTCTCCGAAACTCTCTCCTCTCTTCTCCTCCTCCATTTCTCTCCATTTCTTCCTCCTCCTCCTCCTCCTCCTCCTCCGCCACCAACCACCTCTGCTCCTCCCAACAAAACCCCACAACCCTACCTCCACCATCCCCCAACCATACCTCCCCAATCTCTAACCCTAACCCTAGAACTCGTACTCCTCTCGAGAAGCAATTCGAGACATGGGTCGACAAGCTCAAACCCGGCTTCACCCCCTCCGATGTCGACGAAGCCCTCCGCTCCCAATCCGACCCCGATCTCGCCCTCGACATCTTCCGCTGGACTGCCCAGCACCGCCACTACAAGCACGACCACCTTACCTACCTCACCATGATTCAAATCTCCGTCTCCGCCAAGCGTTTCTACCACGCCCAAACCCTAATCGAGGAAGTCATCGCCGGAGCGTGCTCTCCCAGCGTCCCACTCTACAATTCCATGATTCGGTTTTGCTGCGGCCGTAAGTTTCTCTTCAATCGTGCTTTCGATGTTTACAAGAAAATGTTGAAATCTGATGACACTAAACCCTCTTTAGAAACCTACACATTGTTATTCAATTCCCTGCTTAGGAAATTCAATAAGTTGAATGTCTGTTATGTGTATTTGCACGCCGTTCGATCTTTAACCAAACAAATGAAGGCTGCTGGTGTGATACCGGATGCGTTCGTGTTGAATATGATTGTAAAGGCCTACTCTAAGTGTCTCGAAGTTGATGAAGCCATTCGGGTTTTTCGGGAAATGGGATTGTATGGATGCGAGCCGAATGGGTATACGTATAGTTATATAACCAAGGGTTTGTGTGAGAAGGGGAGGGTGAACCAGGGTTTGGGGTTTTATAAGGAAATGAGAGGTAAAAATTTGGTGCCCAAGAGTAGTACTTACATGATTTTGATTTGTAGCCTTGCTATGGAACGGAGGTTTGAAGATGCTAATGAAATTATCTTTGATATGTTGGGTAATTCTATGGCGCCAGATTTGTTAACTTATAAAACTCTCTTGGAAGGGTTGTGCAGGGAAGGGAGAGGTAGTGATGCTTTTGATCTGCTTGAAGAACTGAGGAAGAAGGATAGTATGATGAATGAGAAGACTTACAAGACTTTGTTGAATGGACTACATTTTGTAAGTGGAGATTAGATGTTATACACTATTCCTCAATACTGTCCTTAATGTATAGATGTCTTTTATTTGATTCAAGAACTCCATAGAAGTTCAACCAATGTTTGAGCAAAACAGGATATGAGCATTGTTAAGTCAGTTTGGGAAATTTGGATTGCTGGCATGTTCTTTTGAACAGACTGATTTGTACTGCAGCTGACAAGTACTGAAAGAAGGGAAGATTTCTAGGTGTTTGAAATATCTTCCTGATTAATAAAATCTATGATTCAGATTGGCCCGCGATTATCAAAATACTGCTAAGATGAGTATGTATAATCACTCTCGCCAACTTTTATTTCTTCACCATTGACAAGAATGACCAGAATCTGCTATTGGTGATAGAGGAGAAATTCATTGGGATTGTAATATGTTAGCATGATTCTCAGCCTTGCCCAATTGCAACAACACTGTTTGCAACGGAAGACTGTTATGGAACAGGTAGTGTGAAGTTGGTTTGCAATCGGGATTTGACCCTGTCTGTCCATCACAGAACTGATAAATGGGCATGACACTGGCTGCAATAGCAGTGTTGTCCTTGAAGAACCCAGGGGTTTATCTATCCAGTGCTGTGGTAATTATGATACTCCATTATAATCAGTGGTTGAGATCTTGAAATGCAGAATGGACATCTAAACCATGAATGTTCTTCTTGATCAGAACCACGATGACAGGTTTAAAACGAGTGGAATCTATACTATGGATAAGATGGACATTGTTAGATTATTGGTGAATTACCTTGTAGTAGGTTATACGTAATTGTTTGCTACAATGAGGATATTTATAATCTGAGTCAACGTTGAATAATCTTCTATCCTATGCAGTTGCACAATTGGCAAGAAAAATTTGGGTTCAAATAGTGATATGGTTGTGCAAGACCCTTTCTTTCATGTTCCAAGTATTGTGTTTTTTAACTGATTCTATCTATTATATTGAATGAGCTACATGTAAGCGGAACTGTTTATGTTTGCAATAAATCCATGTAATCCCGCTGTGAAATTATTATAATTATCTTTTGGAAGAAAGATGTTAATGGTAGATCGTTACAATAGTCCTATTATAGATGAATCTGTGTGACTATGTCACACTTCCAATATTTGTTCTCCAGACCTCTTTGCTTATGTTGGAAGGTATTTACATCCCCCACACTGGGTTCTTCCCTGCAAGAGAGGTTCAAGGCCATGGTCAAGTCTCTTAAAGGGAAGAGAATTAATCACTCAAGGACTAAGATGGCTGGTGCATGCTGGCCAATTATTCAAGTTTTGGAGTAGCAAATGGATTCCGGCAAACAAAATTTTCAAACTTTAGTTCCCAAAACCTCTAGTTGCGCCTGGCCATATGAATCCTCATTTTTAGCACACTGGGACGCAAAGCTTGTGATGGCTAGTCAGTCAGGTCTTGGGTCATCTGGTCACTCTTTACATGTTTCCGAGTTTGACCCCTTGTGAGAGTGCAACAGTTATCTATGTTATTAGGACCTGAACTGAGACTTTTGGTCATCTTCAGTCTGGGCTCCTAGATTGGCCAATGGAGCCAGCTTATTGGTTGGCCAAAATCCCCCAGGTCTGTTCCTTTATACTGGGCTTCTTCCACCCCTCAACAGCTCTGGTCTGTTGATTATGTTTCTGTTTCTTTGTAGCTTGTTTTGGATTGTGTCATAAAAAATAAAAAAGAAGACCTCATTGTATGGTTACTTTGCATTTCAATTGATTCAATGCTTTCCAATCCAAAAATTTGTCCTATTATTTCCTCAATTTCCTTTTTTTTGGGTCCCAATATGGGCATAAGCGCAATGCCAACATTGGATAATACATGGAATTTCAACACTCTTTACCATATCTCAACTGCGTTGGCCCGATCAAACCCAGTCCCAAGTTGACTACTGAAAAAATGTGCGTACAATCTTATCACATAGCGGGAAGAAGGAATATAATAACAAAATTTGTTGATGATACTTGTCATAAAATATAATGTTAATTTCTAACTCCACCTCTTCGTTTTGAGTTCTTACATCAAGGGCCCTAGATCATCAAAAGATGGAACTCAGTTCCTTGATATATAAACAAAAAAATTTGAAAACAGAAGACTATAAGTTTGAATTGGTTCCTCCAAAAAAAAAAAAAAAAAAAAAAAAGAAAAAAAGAATTGAATTGAATTGAAGAATAGGTCAAAAAATGAAATAAGAAAATGATTCGTTGGTGCCATTTCTCACAACCATTGTATAAACAGTATAGAAGCCTGTCTCCATATTTGTTGGTGCCATGGTACACGTTTGTTGACTTGTAGTCATCGGCCATCCTTTGAACTAAATGAGCTTGCAAACCCAGAAGGTTTATTAGGCGTGCTTGAAGATGTGTAACCACTATTATAGTAATCGCTAGTCATTGTGGAAGTACCTTCACCGGCTTGCCATAGCTGTAAGACTTGAGGAAGGCTGGTGTGAAAGTCAATGCCGAAGCTATCTTCTTCATCAGGATTGGTGGGTTTCCATTGGTCAACAAGGGGAGACAAGACAGTCACCGCATGACCCATGTCAGGGCGTTGAAATGGCTCGCGAGCAGTGCAGTGTCCAGCCAGTTCTGTTACTTTGATGATGCTCTCATAGGTTTCTTCATCTGGATCTAGCGAGGGGTCTATAGATTTCCTGATGTTGTCTTTGTTAATGATGATCCTTCGGAACCAGGTAACTAAATGACTTTTCTCTTCTGGCAAGCTCTCATCCAATGCTTTTCTACCAGTGATCATCTCCATCAAAACCACCCCAAATGCAAATACATCAACCTTTGTTGTTACTTTTCCAGTGGCTGCAAGGAAAAAGAAGAAGAAGAAGATAATGGCTCGACATTCATATCATAGGATTTGATGCAGACCATACTGGAAATACTACTTTAGGCTAAGGCCTATTTGGTTGTCCCAAAATATGAATTGGTGGTAATTTTGAAATTAGTTCATTCAGAAATTAGATGTGTATTTGGTTGGAAAATAACGCAAGTAAAAATATCTGAGTTTTTCTAAATTAAATAGTTCATTTTTAGAACATATTAACTAACCTAAAACTGAAAGATTCAGAATATGTTCTACTCAATGCTTACAGAAGAACTTAAATTGCCTCTTCTACTAATTGGAAAATTTTGAATTAGTTAATTCAAAATGGAATAAGTATTCGTGCAGTCAAACAAGCCCAAAATCTTTGCAAATTATAGAGCACATTAAGACCCAATATGAAATGTTACGAATAAAATGATCAATGCAGTACCATAACTGGAAAAGAACTACTGATCATGGACTTCTTGTACTTACCAGCATATTCTGGTGCTAAATATCCAAATGTACCGGCCAACCTTGTCTCCACGGAGTACTTCCCATCAGGCGCATTCTTCACCAAGCCAAAATCAGAAACTTTGGCTCTCACGTCGTCTCCAAGAAGTATGTTAGAGGGTTTTAGATCTCTGTGGATGAAACTCTGTTGTGCTAAGCTATGTAAATATTCAACCCCTCTAGCAACATCCAGGGCAACTGTGACTCTTTCCTTCCATGTAAGCGGTGAAAACCCCAGTTCTTTGTAATTGAACAGATGTTGTCCCAATGTCCCTTGAGGCATATACTCATAAACCAAAAGCCTCTCACTTCCATTGACACAAAACCCAATAAGGGCCACTAAATGCCTGTGTCTAACCTTCGTCAGGACTGCAATTTCTGCTTGGAACTCACTAAGCCCCTTCGAGCTCACAACTGTTGCTTCCATCCTCTTCACCGCGATTTGTGTCCCATCTTGGAATTTTCCTTTGTAAACAACCCCAAATCCACCCTGACCTAAAATGTTGTCTTCACTGAAATTGTTTGTCACTTCTCGAAGCACCTCTATGGGGATGGTAACGTTGCCGCCATCATAGACATGAATATCATTGTTGTCAGCACTGCCTTGACTGGGTAGTTCACTTCCAAAACCATTCACAACACCATTTGCACCACCATTCTTCAGCTTTTTATTCGCTTTTATAGAGCTTTCAACCAATTTGCGCTTCATCACAAACATTCTGTAAATCACCAATGACAAACCCACTATAAAAATCAAAGCTGCAACAATGGCAGCAACAATAACCCACAACGATGTAGATGATGATGAGTTTTGTGTTTCTACAACCGGTGTTCCACTTCCACTAGATGAAGCATTTGTCCCAATCATTCCATTATTTGTGTCATTTGTTCTGCCTGATGATGAACTTCCACTAGGGGAGCTAGAACTACTACTGTTGGAAGAACTTCCACTAGGGGAGCTAGAACTACTACTGTTGGAAGAACTTCCACTTCCATCTCCAGCATGCACGTCTTTTCCAAGTAATGGATTACCTGATATCTTCACTTTCACACCCGAACCAAATTTTGGTACTTGACCCGAAATATTATTGTTAGAGACATCAAGAAGCCGAAGCAATGCCAATTTTGTCAAGCTGGAAGGTATAGGACCAGTGAGGTCATTATCATTTAAAAGCAAACTTGTCAATGTAGTGAGGTTAGCAATGGCGGGTGATATAGTCCCACTCCAACCTTGTTTCCCGAAATTAAGCACCGTAACGCTGCCCCTGGAATCACAAGAAATTGATATCCAACCCTTGCAAGGGTCATTCCCGGACCAAGATTCAGCCAATGCCATTGGGTAACCCAAAGCCCCTACAATCTCAAGCAATGTGGTGACTTGTGGATCACAAGGACCGGGTTTTGAATTACAAAAGTTGTTTGTTTGGCCAAGATTCACGACAACACCCTTGCCAAAACTAGGTACTGGACCTTGCAACTTATTGTTCTGCAATGAAACATTAACTAAGTTTGGAAGAGTAGTTAGAGAAGGCAAGACAGGGCCAGTTAAATCGTTATCGCGAAGCGAAAGATCAAATAGCGAGGTACACCCTGAGAGATCTGGAATGGAGCCTGAAAATTGGTTCTGATGAAGCCAAACTTGCGTTAATTGAGTCATTGAAGCAAGAATATCGATCCTACCTGAAAGACCAAGCTCTTGATTGTTGAGCCAGAGGTTCTGAATCCCTGATTTAGCAAATGAAGGTGGTAAAGGACCCGTAAGATTGTTGTAAGAAAGCCTAAGGTTCTGAAGATTTGGGAATGATTGGAAAATGTCTGGCATTGTTCCAATGAGGTTAGATTGGGGTGCGTAAAGGGTATTCAAGGTTGTGGAATCAGAAAGAGTTTGAGGGAGAGTCCAAGCAGGGAGATTGGGGTTGTTCCCGATGCTTAAGGTTTGCAAGGTTGTGAGGCCAGAGAGGAATTGAGAGGGAATAGAAGTGAAATTATTGTTACCAAGAAAGACTTGTTGGAGAGAAGCAAGGTTGGAGAGGGAAGGAAAGGAACCAGAGAGGTGGTTTCGTTGGAGAGAAATAGATTTGAGGTGAGAGAGGTTGTTTAATTCGGAAGGCAATTTGCCAGAGAGTGATTTGGAGGCAAGGCTAATGGAGGTAACATGGCCAGAGGAGTCACAGGAGATGCCGGACCAATCACAATGGTCGGAAGTAGAGGACCAGCCAGAGGGGGTTGGGGAAAGGGATTTAGCCAGTTTAGACATGGCGGAAGATTCATCTTGGGTGGTGGTAATAGTGGACAAAGAGGAGGTGGCAGAAGAGACTGAAATGGTGGAGGAGGCGGAGGAGAAAGGGATTATTATTATTGTTGTGATTGTTATGACAAGGAAGAATAGTTTTCTTGGATATGTTTTGTCTTCTTCTTCTTCCATTGCGGTGGTGGTTGTTGTTTCTCGTTTTGTATCATTGTTTGTAACATGACACAGAGAGAGAGAGAGAGAGAGAGAGAGAGAGAGAGAGACGGGGAGGGAAAGAGGGGTCGGAAGAGACAAGTTTTGTTTTGGTCGATGCTAAAAATGAGGGTATAGGAGAGAGAAGGAAAGGGAACCGGTCTTGGGGAAATTGAGAAGCGTTACTCGGAAAATTGGTTAGGAGTTGGGAGCTGTGACAGTACCTTCATAAAAAATGTACTCCCTATATCTTAAAATAATGGTTTTTTTTTTTTTTTTTTTTTTAAGAATTTATTTTTAATATAATTACTCATTTTAAAAATTTTAATTTTCTAAAATTACCCTTTAATAGTATTTTTTGAAAAATATCAATATCATAATTATACTTTTTATGTTGTTAATGAATTTAAAAAATGGCAAAATAGAAAATCTATATTATTTTTATACTTGATTTTTAAAAAGGACTAATATTTTGAGACAATGAAATATGAAATAAGGGACTAATATTTTGGAACGGAGGAAGTATATTATTAAGGTAGTAGATTCTATTATTAAAGTCAATTATAATAGTAAAAAGTATCATATGACATATACTTTATTCGCATATAAAAATTATTCGGAGTTAAGGATTAGTTTTAAAAATATAATTTGAGTGTGGTGTTGTAATTTAAGTATGGAGTTGTAAGTTGAGTTTTGAAAAAAAAAAAAATTTATTTGATTATGAATTTAAAATAAAAAAATTGAACAGAGTTTTAAAATTTTAAATTTTGATGATTTACCGTTCGAGTCCTGGTCTCGCATATGGGGTACGGTCTATTTTGATGATTTAAATGTTTTAACTACTAAACTATAAGGGAAAATTATTTATAAGTCCTATTAGGGAGACTTATGTAATGTAAAGTCCTATGAAATTTCTTATTGAGTGTGAAGTCCTATTTAAATTAGAAAGTGTTCCATTAAGTCCTATCTATTGTGTTTTAATAGAATTAGTTTACTATTATACCCTTGATATATGTTGCAATGTTTTAACCGTTTTGTTTCCATATTGTTTGGTGCCGTGATATGCACTATGATCGCGGAGTCTGTTAGGTTTTCAAAATTGTATTGGGTTGGATGGTTTGGTTGTTTCATCTTGCCACTTTGGAGTCAGATTGTTTGAAGGAAGGAGATCAAGTTGTCTGCTTATTCAATTGGTGAGTGTTGCTCTGGTTTTTTCCGAATGTTTTGTTTTCAATGTCCTCATATATCGTATGGATTTCGCAATCTGTCATAGCAATCCATTGGCACACTTTGTTATGGTAATCTTGCATCAACTTCCGTGGTAATGATATTGTGTTATAATGTTCACATACATATCACATTACGTTTCGTAATAGTATTTTACGATAGCTTATTAGATTAGAAAGTGAGAATGTGAGAATGTTGCTGGGTTCTGCGAAATGGTACATCCATACATTGGCGCAATTCTGTAGATTCGAAGGCTGTTACGTGCGTAATGGTCTGTGTTACATTCGTTTGTATTTAAATTGTGTTTTGCAGTTGTGCTACTTTTTCAAAACATATGTGTCACATTACGAATCACAAAATTATTGGGCTTCATTTTTTTCCTTCTCATTGTCATATTTGCTTGCATGTGGATACTATTGGAATGTATGTGAATGTAACTCACATACACATGGACATGAGCATGGTTTTTGTATTGTGTTGTCTGATTCTTGTATTTACTGTGGACATAGGTGTCACATTTCGTTTCTCAAACTCTTTGGTTTCTATTTTTTACAATTGAATGTGACAATTGTATCGGTTGATGGAATTTATTGGAATGTATATTAATGTTAATCTAACTTCTTTTGTGATGTTATTTAATTTGGGTGTCATTGTTCATATGAAATTGAATGTGATTGATTGTGATTGAATGTGGGTTGGACCACGTTGTACGATGTCGATGTTACGGCGCTCACATTTGATTTCATGTCACATATCTTCCATGCTTTGTTATTTTGTTTTTTGTAGAATGTATGCCACGGTTAATGTTTCATTCATTTTGTTGTGCAGGAGATGGACATCATGCTTTTTTACACCTTCAGTTCATCCACGGTTGCTGTCAGGGGTGTTAATGGATTGACATTAAAACAATTGATACAAAATTTATGTGATAGGTGGGTGGATGTGACACCATCATCGATTTCAATATCTTACAAATTACCGTGTCACGAGAACCAAGTCATGATGTGTAATGATGTGGACATGGAAAACATGTTTTCCATTGCAAGGTCCATTGGCGTTACCCATATCAACGTTGCGATTGACTCGCAAAATGAGGTGGATGATTTGAATCGAGGTACTCAATTCAGTGGGACTATGTCTGCAAATCAACTGGATCCTCACAGTGAACCATTTACAGGTCCCCAACCTAGCGTAGATTTGTTGCCCAATTATTGTCGCCATAGTGAGAAAATGTTGATGACAGTTGATTGGTCACACGGCATTAGTCATGTAGGCCAATGTTTCGAAGGGGGTGTTGCTGCTTTCTGTTTGGTTTTGTCCAAATATGCTATTGAGTGTGGGTTTGACTTCAAATTTGTTAAAAATGATTCAGTGCGGGTTACGGCAGTGTGCACGTTGCGAGAGCAAAAAGGGTGTTCATGGTTGATACATGGAAGGGTTCAAACATGCAATGGTTATTTTTACTTGAAGAGGTTGAACAACTTGCATAGTTGTGGTGCTGTTGTTCGCACTGGGAAGAATAACAGACTTAACTCTGAATTGGTTTGCAATGTTATTGGTGATCGGTTACGTGATAAGCCGCTTACACGTCCCACTGACGTCGTGTTTGACCTGAAAAAGGAGTACGGCCTTAATGTTAGTTACCACATAGCATGGTTAGATGTGGAGAAGGCAAGAGGCGAAGTGTATGGTGACTATCATGTTTCATTTGATCAACTTAGGTGGTACGCGAATGCGGTTATGCATTACAACCCTGGGAGTTATGTCAACTTGGATTTTGAGCAGTCTACCGGCCGATTTAAGCGGTTCTTCATTTCATTCAAAGCTTGCATCGACGGATTCAACCATATCTGCCCAGTATTGTTTCTTGACGGCACTTTTTTAAAAGGGAGATTTAAAGGCAATTTGCTTGCAGCGACGGGGAAGGATGGCAACAAAGGTATGTCTCTTACGATGATTTCTTCATACTTCCATATAGTAACGCATTACATTGTGGCTAACCTTTTTTTTTTAGTCCACTATTGTAGTGGGTGATCCCCAATTGGAAGATTGTTTCCAATTTAATGTTATTTTACTAACATTGTGTGTGGTGCGATTCGAATTGTGAACAATTGTTAATGTGGATGTAAACTTTGTTAAAAATATTTCATCTAACGGTAAACCTGTTGAATCTGCCAGGTTTATTCCCATTAGCTTTTGCTATTGTTGACTCTGAAACAACTGCAAATTGGACTTGGTTTTTACAGCAACTGACAAAGGTTGTTAGTAGTGCTCGCACATTAACTTTCGTATCCGACCGTAATATTGGGCTACTTGAATCCTTGCCTGCTGTTTTCCCATCTGCACACCATGCGTACTGCTTACAACATCTCCAAGCAAATTTGAGGGACAAATTACGATGGGTTGACAACCGTGTACGTTTTGGTTTAATGGCCAAGTTGCGTGAATGTGCGTATGCTCCAACCGAGGCTTCGTTTCAGCAGCATTGGACGAGGCTAAAAGGAACAGGACGATCTGGAATAAATAATTTCTTGGAAGATATGCCACCGAAGCATTTGGCCAACGCATATTTCAGGTTCGTACGAGACTTACACGTGCTAACATTGCAAGTACCCAATATGTGATAACATTTTCATTATGTTTTAATAATGTGAACAGGGGCAAACGGTATAGGGAGATGACCTCGAACGCTGCAGAATCGTTTAATAAATGGATACTTGATGCGCGTAATTATCCAATCACAAGGTTGGTTGATACACTCAGAAATCAAATAATGACTATGAGGGCTGAGCGTAAAGTTTTGGCTACTAATTGGAATGGGTTACTTTGTCCGAAAATGGAAAGCCGTGTTAGGGAGGCGTACTCCAATGGTTGCACATGGATTGTTAGCCAGTCAAATGAAGACATATATGAGGTCCATTCATTTCCAACGGTGTTGGTAGACGTTGGCAAGCGTTCATGTTCTTGCTTCCAGTGGCAATTGAACGGATTCCCATGTGCACATGCGGTGGTTGCAATACAGAGTAGTGGAAGGGATTTCAGTACATTTGTTGAACAATTTTTCACTGTCGATCAGTATAAAGCCGCTTATTCTGGATACATTCAGCCAATACCAACAGTTGACAAACCCTCCTTCTTGGAAGACGACTTCATCATATATCCACCGGCAGTTAAACGTCCTCCAGGGCGACCCAAGAAGAATCGAATACTATCTCGGCGAGAGAAACTAAGTCAGATTAGGTGCGGTCGATGTGGCCGCATGGGCAGCCACACTGAAAAACATGTAAAGAACCAATTTAGTAATAGGCATTTAGCATGAACTTTTGTAATCTGTTTTGAACAGCAGCATCGTATTATCGTAGTAGCATGTATCGAAGCCAATTGATGACATATTTTAATAAGTGAAGACACTGTTTACAATTGATCATTCAACTATTTTTTCTTTCACACTATCTCATTCATATGTTGGTGTTACATGTTTATTTATTTGGTCATGCAAACGTAGGTTTCAGACCTGCAAAATACGTTAGACAAAATGTGTTGCACACTGGCCTTGTATGTGAGAAGACATTTATTTTGTAACATAGGTGGTGTTGTTATTGTCTCCGTCTGACAAGTTCTCGTGCAACCAGTTAGTCAATGTTAAATTACAGCAAATTCTTGACATATTAAATTGTCAAAGCCAACCAAGATTCCTTCTCACCTTCTCATTCACATTCACCTATACGTTCACATTCACATACAGCTACCCATTCGCAATCACATTAAATTTGGCAATATCATTTACACAAACACATTCACATTCCTATTTTCCCACTCAGTAAGAAAAGTGCACAAAACTGTTACACATTCGGCAGCACAATCTTGCTATTAAATGTAGACAACCAAACCTGTTCTAACAAACACAATCACATCGAATTTCACATTCACTATCACATAAACATAACAATTCACATTCACACAACCACATTCACATTTGTATGTCACATTCGCAAAAGAGTGCAAAACACTGTCATAGATTCACATTTGCATTTTGGGTGTTACACGTATACAACCAAACCTGTTATGTCATTCACAATCACATCCAATTTCACATTCACCATCACATAAACGTAACCCTTCACATTCACATAACCACATTCACATTTGTATTTCACATTCGCAAAAAATGGCAAAACACTGTCATACATTCACATTTGCTTTTTGGGTGTTACAGGTATACAACCAGACCTGTTCTGTCATTTGCATTCGCATTCCCTGTCACAATCACCATCACATTTACATACAACTTCACACTCACTCAACCAGTTACACATTTGCAATTTCACACACCCTAATACAAGTACCAAACACTGCCATACATTCACAAACACAATCTGTGTATTAGAAATGAACAACCCACATCGTTTTATGGCATTACCATTCACATTAACCTCACATTATGAGTCATTTACCAATTACATTCACATTTACGCAACCACATTCACACTTATGTAGCCGACATTCCTACTGCCCTTAAATTCCTATTGACATTACTGAATGACACATAAAGCCATATTAACAAAATAAAGTGCATACCCAAAAAAAAAAATTAACTATCGTTGCCTATTCCCACAACAAAATACACTAATCAGTAATCCATATTGACAATGCAACCAAAAACATCAAAAACTTCCAATTTTTCCTGTACCAGCAAACTTTTTATACCATTCCAAAACAAATAAAGTGTGATTATATACCCAATATATCAAATCTGCACCCATATACCACCATCAGAAGATAGTCAATTGCCAGCCACAAATGACCTTCTCCTGTCATTCACAAATGACTTCACCATACCGGCTCGCATTGTTCTGCAGCTCTCCCCTCCCATTGACTTGTCAACATCTAGGTGACGCACAAGTTGCTTCATAATGAAGCATACTATAATTCCACAATCATTCCTATTACGAAAATTTAAGTCATTAGTAACAATGTCAAAACAGACCACGTGCAATGTACGGAAACATAAATGGCATACGTTGCAAAGAAACGTAACAAACTTACGAGTCTGGTTTTTGTTGTGGACAATAATCAACCACTAGAAGCTCCTTCACCAAGTCTTGTGTTTAAACTGTGCCCACCTTCAGTCTGCGATTTATGTAATCCTCAAAGTAGGATTTCTACATTATTGTCAAATTTATATTACAATAATTAGTATTGTTGTCCAAAATAAAATACAAATATCACTGCAAGAAAGTAATTGATGTTTACTAACCAGCAACGACACTTTCCAGTAATGTTTGTCTTCCCTTCCACGTCTTGGTTTCATAGAGTTGTAATGCAACCAAAACCCCTCCTCAGTGTCATAAACCATTAGTGTCCAATGGTTATCTAAGTGAATTGGGAATTGAATATATCTGGCCTTTAGGGCATACGGGGCACGCAATGCCAAGTACCTGTCACGTACATCTTCGACCACATCTCTTATTGTAGGCTGCAGACATTCATTTTGGAAATTTAAAATGACAAACTAAAAATGACAATATTCATTTCGTCAGTTGCATGTCTTACCAAACATAATGTGCTGAAAATGTATGATTTTTCGTCATCCGCGGATTTAGGCGCCTTCATCTGTTGCTCGTACATCAACATTTCCGCGTAGGCATCAATCACCTAAGTGACAAAGAAAACAATTTTTATTTTCCTTCCCTTGTATACATGTACGTAAATTGCATTCTATGTGAAGAAGTTTCAGAAGTTTGACGAATAATTAGAAATACCATACTTACATTACCTCGTAATGTCAGCCCCTTAACGATCGTCCGTATGTCATTGAAAGACACAAAGTTGGACACATGCGGTCTAGTCCAGACTTGCACACTACAATACATTTTTTGAACAATAAATTAATGTACAAATGCATAATGGTAAGAGCAAGTTGCATAACCTACCTGTCACCCCCTTTCTCATATGCTTCTTTAAGCTTGTCTTTCTCTTGTGTTGATAACAACTTCCAGATTGGTAAACGATTAGTCAAGTCGAACCGAGAAAATGTCCTATCTGGGTCTGCAATGTTGTTAACCTCAATGATCTCATCTTCCATTTCTTGTTTACTGTCACACTCACCCCCATTGACCACACCACTATCAGATGGTTTCATCTGCCTCCCCAAAACCAGTGGATATTCATACTCTGGCAGTTTATGCTCCTTCCTATTTTTCTTTTTAATGTTTCTCACAAGCGAGTTCTGCAACGCAGTTGTTCCAGTGTTTTGATTAATACCAGCCATTAAATCCACATCACATGCCATTTGCCCAATGTCATTGATCGGGGTCACATGAGTATCCACCCCTTGTAACTCTGTCTTCTCATTCACATCAGATGGAAACGATGTTGACAATGGCATAATGGCAAGTACGTTTGCCTCACAGTGGTACATTTCCTCATTACTTTGCTTCATCTCCTGTACACCAGCAGCTGCTTGGGTGTATTCATGGACTGCGTACTCCAACTGTTCTACGAGCTTCGCGTTTTTGTCATTAAGTTCATCCACTAGCTGCTTCATCATTTCAATGTCACATTCCTTCTGCTTATTGTTCACTGTGATTTCATGTTCTAACTTGCCACATTTTTCTTCGTACGCTGCCCTCATTATTGCCAGTTCTGTCTGTAATGCAAATATGACATCAGATTTACATTGGAGTTCTATCTCAAGCACACCAATTTTAACCAGTGCTCTCTGGTATTCTTCAGACGTAGACGCACACCGAGCACACTGATCATTACTCTCAGCACCAACCCCACTGCGATTTGAACATTCGGCCTTTGCTCCAATTTCTTTAACGTCTTTCGTCTTCGTGAAGCGCCGTTCAGAATGACTGATGTGCAGATCTCCTACCACAACCTGCAAACAATTTAAAAATAAAAAATAAAAAATAGTAAATTGGCACATCTAATATTTACTCTAACGGTACAGAAAATCATACTTCAACATCATTTGGCTGCTCAATGTCCACTGCTCTTATCTTTGTGACCAACTTGCTGATATTCCATTTCATAAACCTCGGAAATCCATCTCCACGATCTGCTTGTATCAAGTTGGTGTGCTCACATATCCAAAACTGTGTGACCATGGGTTAAAAATATTAGCTGTAAAAGTTTTTCAAAACAAATACACGTGCCAAAGCTACCAAACAAAATCAAAATTATATTGCGGGAAAAAGAAAAAAACAGAGCACTTACAAGTAGGGCAGTAACACATCCAGTAACTTTCTCAAGCTTAGAGTAAAATCCCTTAATTGACTCCATCAAAGTTGTGCAGATTGCTCCAGCTCAATCATATGCCTTCATGTTCTCTAGATCCTCTACAACCCGGACCAACCCCCATCCCACGGTCTCGCCTGAAGTAGCAAAGAATAATTTCCCACACAAGTACAAACACAATAACTTTGCTACATCCTGGTGATCCTGAGTAGTGTTCCTGAGTAATGCATCCATTAACAGTTCCTTAATGGTCTTCAAGTTTATGCGTGCTATTTTGGGACACCTTCGTTGGATGAAGTCAGTCGGGAGTCTTGGCCCATATGACACATCTAAAGTCTTCTTACCACCCTGAATTCCAAATATTAGTTACATATCGATGCTCGTCAACTCAATGTGTTTACCACCAATCATGAAAGCCGACTTCTCTGGAACAAATGTCTGAATGATCCTCATTACAATGTCATCGCATTTTTGGAATTCATGTTGGTTTAGATCGATTTTTCGCATCGCATCCAACAGCAACTAGAACGGTGTTTTCTAAAGATGTTGCAAATGCTCGTTTTTCAGTTTTAACGCTGCCACCAGCTTCACAATTCCAGCAATGTTGGAACGGTAGCAAAATGTTGGTTGTTTGTTCAGTCGTTGTTGAGGCTCATATTTCAGCTTCTTTCCTTTTCGGGCACTGCTTTGCCCTAATGCGTTCACATTCTGTGACGGAGTTTGAGACTGCCGTCTTTTACCAGTTGTAGTCCCTTCACTGCTGCTCACTTTCGTCTTGCAGCCTTTCTGTGGTGTACCTTTAATTGTGCCTCCTGAAAAAAATGCCACCAAAAATTCACATTTCACAAAATCCCACTGATAACGTATGTGAATATGTAATTTAATAGCAATACGTAACATTGCATGTCAGTATGTTCGTGATGTGACTAGTGTGACTGAGAAGTACTTGACGTAACTGTGACAAATTACGTGCCCACATTCACGGCCATGGTTTCAAATGTGACTGAGAAGTACTTGACGTAACTGTGAAAAATTATGCGCACACATTCACGGCCATGGTTTCAAATGTGATTGAGAAGTACTTGACGTAACTGTGACTAATGTCACATTCACAGTTCAAACATGTAATATTCGCCCTAGGAAATTCCCAAAAAACATTATAACGAAATTTACTATCACATAACTCAGTAATTGAAAACTAATTTCGCACCACAACGTAACACATCATCTTTATTTTTTGAATCATGGTCGTGCATGTGGGTGCGAAATTAGTTTTCAATTACTGAGTTATGTGATAGTAAATTTCGTTATAATGTTTTTTGGGAATTTCCCGGGGCGAATATTACACCAAACGACATCGTACCACAACGAGAAACCCCCAAAATAGTCTACCAAACCCAATACTATGCTCGGATAAAAAAAACAAATAAAATCAATTAATGAATGTGACTGTGGCCCCCAAAATAGTCTAGCAAACACAATACAACAACGAATCAAGCATAAATCACCCACACTGGTCAATCCGCAGAACCTCCATCGTACAACCCCAACATACATACGATTTCCAATTCAGAAACTATAAAATCAATTATTTATCACAATTCTCACAAAACATACAAATAACAAAGCAAATTACGACTGAAGGTCACATAAACCCTAGTTTTGGGTTGTTAATAAAAATCAAATAAATTAACATTGCGAAACAGGGGCAAATCCACACTTACGTTTTGGAGTCATCATTCCTCCTTCTCACCGTAAACGGTAACCGTTATCACCTTCCCCTCAAATGTCTCCGTCGAATCGCGCCCCTTCTCCTGTTCGTGGTGAGTTTCGAAATGTTAACAACTGAATCAGCCGTTCATTAGCGTAGAGGCACAAAACATATCTACTTCTTTTTAACCCCTACAATTTTGCCAAACTGATCCTTGATTCCACAAATAACGTGTTTTTTGAATTTCAAAATTAATGTATATGGATATGATATTAACATCTACTATTAAGGGTAAATGTGTCAAGTAACTTCCCATAGGACTTATGAGAATATAAGTTTTTACTTAGGACTTAACATAGCATAAGTGTCCGAAATAAGACTTATAAATAAGTCTCCCAAACTATAATTGATAAAAAAAGATTTATGTTACTTTAATAATTACAATTAAGTGATTGTATTATATATTAAAATTTTAAAAAATAGTTATAAATGTTGTAAATTCATGTCAACTCGATCTTATTTTTCTTTAAAAAGAAAAACGAAAATAAAAAAAAAAAGTTTGCATAGGTATGATTAAAAAAATAAATAATTTGAATCATTATAATTGAGATCTCGTTTGGTAACATTACTTTTAACTTAAAAGCTAAAAAATCACTAAAAAAAACTAAAAAACTAACAACTTTTACCAAAAAATCAAAAAATTTCTCTCTACTTTTTGCATATCTTTTCGTAAAAAATCAAAAAGTCATCCTAAACATACTAGTTTTGTTTATCTCATATTTTAGTCAAAAAATCAAAAGATTACTAAAAAAACTTGTTCCTAAACGAGACCTGAATCTATAATAAACTTGTGTTGTACTGAACTAAAAGTGTTTGATTCTCTTAGATGACATGAGAGAAATTTCTTTAATTTTGGAAATATGATTTGTTGGGTTTTGAACTTTGGGTCCATTTCTCTCGAGGTGGTGGGAAGACTTGGAACATCCAGTTAAATCTCTTTAGTCTTGTTACAGGTTACATGTTGATAATCTGATTTGTTTAATTTGTAAACATTGATATATGAATTATTCGTGAAACAAAATAGATTGATTATATAATTATAGACATACAATTTCATCAATTTACCTTCAAATAATAAATGGACGAAAGTATAATACTAAAAATAAACTATTTATTTTTGTTATACAAATAATTTAGGTAAATTATAAATTGGTTCTTTCAACTTTTATCTAATTTTTTCAAGGTGAACCTCAATTTTTTTATTTTTCTATTTAAGCTCTCTAACTTTCATAATTAAGTCAATGTAGTTCAATCTATTGTTAAATAAGAAAACTATCGTTTTTATGTCATATTTCGTGAATGATCTATCCATAGAGACGTAAAAAGTTAAATAAAGGGGAACTTACCAATAAGTCCCATATACAAAGTTCAAAATCCATCTAACAAAATACTTGTACCAATTAGTCCTATATATTTTTAATTGTTACCAAAAAATCCTTTTTTTAAAAAAAAAAAGAAATTTAAAGACACTGTTACATCTCACTACCATTTGACTTCCGTCAGACGGTCACTGGAGACTCGCCGGAATGTTTAATATCATCGGGAAGTTGCCGGAGTATCGCTGGAAAGTCACCGAAGTATCACCGAGAAGTCGCCGGAAGTTCACCGGACTGTCAGGAATGCCAATGGAAGTCACCGAAATGTTCAGAATGTTCGCTAGACGTTAAGAACATCATTGGAGACTCACCGGAATGTCTAGAATATTACCAAAAAAAAAGAATAAATGGAGAAATTAGAGCGAAAAAAACATAGCAAAATGTGCTAAATATTGATAAACTAAAAGAAAAAAAAATGTAACGATAAAAAACAACGACAATGAGAAAAACATATGTTATTTTTCAATTTTTGTAGGATTTAAGCAAATAATCTCCAATATTGATCAAACTAAAAAGTAAGTTTTGTAACTGTAAATGTTACAGTTTAGAGCAAAAATCTATTAAGTATTTATCTTTATTAATCAAACTGAAAAACATGTCATGAAACTGCAAAATTTTACAGTTCTAAAGAATGTTATGAAACTACAAAATTTTACAATTCTAAAGAATATTATGAAACTGCAAAATTTTGTAGTTTTAAACCATGATTCATTCTAGCACCAAAAAAAATTAAAACTGTAAAATTTTACAGTTTTCACCGCCTGTAACTAATACTCGAAAACAACTTATTCAGAATTTGAAAATTTTCTTCATTAAAATAGAAAAATAGACTTGTGTAACGGAGAAAAGGTAGAAAAATTGAGAAATCAAAGGAAAGAATAGATATAGAAAGAATATTGTACTTCGGCAACTATTTTTGGTTTAGATCTAATCGAATCTTATATAGATCTACTCATCAGATTTGAGTAGATCTACTCATCTTCTTCGTTGTCAGTGAGGATGAAGTCATGAGTTGATGTCGATGGTTGGTATTTGCCAGTGAATCCCAATCAATGGTGGTTGTCGGTCACTGTAGACGCGCCCGAACGTCCCGGGAAAATCCCGTTTTGTTCATTGGGCTCACTACAGTTCGGACTCGAATGTCACGATTCTGAATCCAATCCCGCAAACTGCAATGCGAGACCGATAAATCACCAAAGAGTCCAAATCCGGCAAATCGTTTTGAAAAATAGATTTTTAGAAAGAAGTGTCAAACATGGACTGCTTTGCCAGATACAGAGTCGCCACTTAAATATTTTGTTTTGGGGGAATTTAGGAAACCCTGACTCGTGCCTAAGGCCACGTGTCTGTCGTCACCAAAGTTGCCTCGGCTCGGGAACTTGGGTACAATTGGGGAAGGTCATTTCATGAGCACCCCCGCTCGCCCGATCGAAGATCGGCCACTACTAAGCATGATATCTTGTTTTTGAAAACATATGTGCTCTTATTCCGGTTTGTTAGCCTAGGATTACTATGTGATGCACACAACACACAAGTATAGACTAGATCGCCTGAGTTGGAACAAAACATTTCATGTTTGTTTATTTGAAAATGGTTTGATGGTGCTACTCGCAAGTAGGCTAAGACGTGGATTTGCCACTCTCAGGTGGGCTTAGAAAACATGGTGATTTGCCACTCTCAAGTGGGCTTAAAACTCGCAATCAATGCATTGTTTCAATTCAAGTAATCCAACCTTTACCTACAGGCATTCAGGCAGGTATATCACATAAGCACATAGCCTCATGGTAAGCATGCTATCATGGCAGTCACTCATACGCATGCGAGAATGCTAAAGCATAAACACTTATCGAGTACTCCGAGCCAAAGAAAGAAGCTAATTAGAAATTCTAACTATGCTAAGAATGCCTAATGCAACACATGCAAAAATGCAACTACAATAGTCTCGGCTATTCTAAAATGGCATATGAGATGCAACAATCGATACATGTATTCAACTTGGAATTGAAATACAATGCAGTTAGCATGATGCGCCGAGCCCGGTGCATGCAATACAGATGAATGAATGCAAACATGCGAACATATAGATGCTAATTGAAACATGTCCTAAAACTAACCATCATAAGCTGGTAAATAAAAGGGAGAAAGACGTGGGGTTGGAAAACATGCATCACACACACGCACACTTATTACAACATTGCCCTCTCTCGGAGGGTCCGAATAAATAATACACAACCGAATGAATAACGAATTACAGCTAATTATCACACGACCCTAATTAATTAACAAATTAACTAAAATAAATAAGCTAGCATGCAAAACATATGAAATGGACTGCCTCAGCTCGGTCTTGAATGATAAGGAATGCATGCTCGAGTCGCCTTGCCGGAAAATCCGTCGCGATGCCCCGATTTGCCTTTGTTTGCAACTGGTCCCAGAACACTGTACAAAACTCCAGAAGGCTGAAACTCCACCATATTGTAGGGATACTACCGACCAGTTTTTGCTGCTGGTTTCCGATTTGCTGCAACAGAGAGTAAGAAAGGGGCATGGCAAAATATTTTCAACATGTGTGTACACGACCACTCTCCCCATCATCGCATAAGCTTTAGGGAGTGCAGTCCTCGATCCTCATGCCACCAATCACGCATCTTGATGCATGATGGCCGAGGAGTCGGATTGCACGACTCGATGTAAAATGAATACACATATATACATAACAAGGCCTAAACTCCATCATGGGTAATCCGGAGTGTCGGCGACCGAGAATCGAGGCACGTTTCATCACTTGGAGTACGAAACGTCCCTCGTTTCCCGTGTTTGGACTAAACCCTACTCCAAATACAATGCAATACACATGGCATGCATGAATGCAACTCTAACATGCAACTTAAACATAATGCCATTAAATGATGCAAACATGCAAATGATGATATGCAAACATGCTACTAGCATACACAATGCTATGAAATAATCAATGGCATACTCAATGCACATGAAAACTATATGGCATACGCAATGCACACATGGAGACTAACAATGAAATGATCAAGGCATACACAATGCAATGGTCAATCATGCAACAACATGGACTAAATGGCATATACAATGCAAGATGGACTTAAACTAAAATGAATGGGCCTCAGCCACACTCAAATCAGTGGCCAAGCATGATAAAATTAGGCAACAGAAACACATGCAAACATGCACAAATACAAGGGACCAAACCTAAGGCACCAAATGCAACTTTACCAAAGCATGGCAAGGGATGAAATATGGCATACAATCACACATTTTCCAGCTCTGAAATGACATGTAAGATGGTCCCAAATCATGTAAACACCTCACACAATGCATGCTAGATGGCCCAGATATCGAAACTAGCGAAGTGCATTACACTAGAGGTACACAAAGCAATGCTCAAATGACCCAACCAGACCCAAACAGTCCCTATGCAGGTCCAAGACAGTGGGAAAATGGTTTAAAATGATGGCTCAAAATGCATAGAAATGAAGCTCATGCAATGGTCCATAAATGAGGTATTTAAGCACGACTCTCAAACACATTTAAAGAGTGAAAAACATGGGAATATGGCATACATATAAGCTCTAAAATATGATGCTCAATGGCCCCAAAACATGAAACACCTCAGTATAAGCATGCAATAGGCTTCAAAACTCAAGGCTAGGCAAGGGTATTACACTACAACCATGCATAGCAAACATCATTCGACCATGAGGCCCAAAAACATAGCTAAGGCAGTCCAAAACATGCATAAAATCAGTTTAAGGC
Source organism: Camellia japonica (assembly GCA_030407325.1). NCBI lineage: Eukaryota > Viridiplantae > Streptophyta > Magnoliopsida > Ericales > Theaceae > Camellia > Camellia japonica. The sequence goes on along the minus strand of JAPPVO010000016.1, from coordinate 69,711,501 downwards.
ATGGTTAAAAAGTGGTAGAATCAAAGACCAAAATAGTATGCAACACAAGCTAGTGAAGAGGGTTTACACTACAAGTATATGAAGCATTCAAAAGGTCACTAAAACAGTAAAATTCAGAGGTATGACATGCCAAATAAAGCCCAAAAACTCATTGAAACATGGTCAATGCATGCAAGAATGACATGCTCCTTTGATAGGCTATGAAGAGGGTTATTCTACACATGCAAGATGGACACCCAATATGGAAAAAAAAAGCTCTGGAAAGAGCCCATTCAGGTCCTAAAACTCACCAAAAATGGCCTGAAACATGGCTTGGAAGCATGCAAATAAGGGCTCATTTGTTAGGCCAAATATGCTAGAAATCAAAACAAGGAGAGAGAGAGAGTCACCCCTCTCTGATTTTAGCTCTCAAAAACACATAATAACCACTGAAAATTTTCTAGATTTCAGCGGTCAAAAGGGAAAACAAAGCTCAAAACAAAGGCCTTAGTGCATGGCCCAAAACAAGGTGGAATGAAGCATGCAAGAGAGTAGATGACCCCCAACAGAAAAATGATCTTAAACAAACATGTTAAGGACCTCAAAATAAGACTTTTTTTAGTTTACACCAAAGCTCAAATATGCTTGCAATTATGGCTAAAAGATGGAGCAAAATAATGCTAAAAAGAGGGAATAAGTGTGTTACCCTTGAAGCTCAGCAAGATAGCAACTTTGAGACCAAAAACCCAAACCTTCAACCTCTGAAAATGACCTCCAAGGACCTCAAAGCAATGGTGGAGGTGTTAGGCTAGGAGGTGGTGTGCAAAGATGTAAGAACAATGCACTTTTTGAGCTTGAAATAGAGATAGAGAGAGAGGTGTATGTATATGCCTTAACCAAAAATCTGAATCTTTACAAATGAAAGAGAGGGCCTCTCTTATAGAGATACAAGCCCTTAGCTTCTCAAAGAAGCTAAAAACGAAGTTTGAAGATCCTCCATACACGTGTATGGAGGATCCATTCTGTGCTTTCCAACTGGCACAGCTAGAACCAACTCACTGAGACAGAAAATGTGAGAGCTGGCCGACCAGGTTCAAAAGGGTCAAGTCTCAAAAGCTGGTCGGCAGCCTCCCAGGGTGGTCTCCACATTGAATTCAAGCTTGTGGTATGGTGGGAGACCTGCAAAAGTGGCTCAAAGACTAAGGAGACCAGCTTCCTGATAAGAAAATCGACCGGCGGGAGAAAAGGTGGTCTCCCACCCTTGTACCACCTTCCAAACAATGAAAACAAGGTCCAAGCCAAAAAAGAACCAAGACGGATGCAAAACGAGGGTTCGGGGGCCAAAACGCGCAGCCGGGTGCCCCGAAAACTGACTGTAAAGCATCGAAAGTGGCGTGCGACCACGAAGGTGGTCTCCCGGGCCACAGTGTCCCTCTAGACAAGGGAAACAAGATGTGTGCCAAAAACTGGAGCAAACGGAGAATGTTAAGCGGTCCCGAACCGAGGCGCACGGCCGACGGCTCCGAAAATTGAAAACTGGTCTCCAAACGGGAACAGTGGTCTACGACCACAAAAAGTAGCCTACGGCCACTGAGAGATGGTCCACGAGACCTCTCCCTCCCTTCGGGAAGAGAAAACAGAACCTGGTTCGCAAATCGAAGCAAAGTACAAAAGAGTCCCGAAGTTCGGAGGCAAGGCTCTCAGCCGAGACTCCGTAACCTCAGAACGAGCACAACATGCGCAATCACCGAGCGCTTAATCGATGACGTCTGAGTCTTAAGGTCGGTCAAAAATGGGGTGTCTACAGTCACTGGTAACTATATATTAAAAAGAGAAAGAGAATAAAAAATGTGTGATCACCGGTCGTCGTCCATGACAAAGAAAGGGAGAGAAAAACGCAGAAAAAAAAAGAGAGGAAAATATAAAGAACGAGGCAAAAAGCAGAGAGAGAGAGAGGAAAAGTAGGACTTTTAGGTCTACTCAAAAAGTTGTTGAATTAAATAGTGTATACATATTTCAAACAGGACCTATGGATAATTTTTCCTTAAATAAATTAGATCATCGAAGTGGGCCTTGTGATGGGCCTATACATCCCAGATTAGATGGTCAAGTATTCTCCACAAATGGGTAGAAATTCTCAATAAATTTGAAACATCACTTGATCATGTAACCAACCAATAGTGTTTCATAATTATTCATAATTTTGAACCATATATGCACATAGTTCCATGATATTGGACCAACACATAACTAACGTGGTGTTCTATAAAGAGCACTCATCACCATCGGATAAAACTTTTTTGGAGAAATTACAAAGTAACTCTAGAGTTTTATCTTTATAACAAATTAACCTTAAGTTTTTTATTTGTTCAAATAAAATCTTGAATTTTCAAATTGCGCACAATTTACACCATAAGTCTGTTCCATGAATTAATTAAAACTAATGAAAATATGTATAATTTTTTTTTTTTTTGGTCTGTTATAACTAACGTGGTGCCAATCTTTTTTTCTTGCTTGGAGGCTGCGCTAAGTTGATAGCATTGCACTTTGAGTTTTCATCCAAAATGTACATTGTATCCAAAACTTGTTCATGTGATGGCCATTCAAGGACATGAGATTATGAAATTTTTTGCCTTCATTATCACTTGGATAATTTAAATGTTTAATCCTTCTCGTGCTTTGGTTGTCTATAAACTGATTTTTATTTTTTATTTTGTGTGAGAGCTTGCATTCCTTGTGTGGAAGAACTTGAATTATTTTGTTGGTGTGAAGCTAGAGTTGCCAGGAGTACTGCATTCTCTATCATGCTGGTTACAGAAAGTTAACAATACCAAAATTCAAACTCTTGCTTCAACAATAGATTTATTGTTGTTTCAAATGACGAGAACTAAAAATGACATCCATTCCTTCTATGAATGTTTACTATGGTTGCTGGAAGTAACAGTTCATCCATTTGAGCAACAGTGAAGACAAATCTCCATGTCATCACGTAGAGTAGAATCCTTAGGCATTGACACCATCAGTTGCTTGAATCAACCAGGTAAAGTAAGATTTATGGAAAAACTTCTCAAACAATAAACTTCAGAGATTTGTGTAAAGTAATAAAAGATCCTTGCTTGCACTAGCATTCAGGAATTTATGAAATATTACCTGTACAGACATTAAAAAAAAATATCGTATTTGATGATAAAAAAATCAAACGAAGAAGATGATCAGAATCACCACGCGATCGCTATCTGCAAGACAAAACACCCCCAGCCGTAACCGGGGGCCCTCTGACGCGCAAGTCAGTCCTCCAATATTATCAAAATATTTAATAGACTAATTCATAGAGAGAAATTCCCTACCTTAACCCATGAGGGTGTTACCTATTTATAATATCCAGTGACTTACTTCTCAAGTAATTTGAATGTTCTAGAAGTCCTATCCCAAACAATCTCCGGTTGTTCAAGACTTCTATATCGATAAGATTTCATATCCTGATAAGTTTTCTATAATATAAAACACTAATGTAGTGTCGGGACCCACATAATTCATGTAGTTATTTTTATTCTCTCTCAATTGCCCCCAAGCTTTCATTCTCTTTGAACCCAATGAAAGAGTGGAAGCTTTCTGTTGTTCTGATAAAAATAGTCGTGTAATAATGCCTAGCTAAAACCATACATGGGTGCTAGGACTTATTCCAAAGAGAAATGTTAGGGATCATGAAAAAATTTTCATGAAAATGATCATGAAAGATTTGTGATCCTTAGATTACCTTGATTAGTGTGTGGTGCTTTATTCTAAGTGTAATCCAAAGGTCAGAAATCTTTCATGATCATTTTCATGAAAGACTTTTCATGATACCTAGCATTATTGTATTCCAAAATGCATAACTCTATTAGGACTTATTTCGAAACTGCCTAGCCTTGTTAAAACTTATTCCAAGAATGCCTAACCTCGTTAGGACTTATTCCGAAAATGCCTAGCCTTGCTAGGACTTATTCTAAGAATGCCTAACCTTGTTAGGACTTATTCTAAAAATGCCTTGTTAGGACTTAATCCAAGAATGCCTAACCTCGTTAGAACTTATTCCGAAAATGCCTAGTCTTGCTAGGACTTATTCCAAGAATGCCTAACCTCGTTAGGACTTATTCTGAAAATACCTAATCTCATTATGGCTTATTCTAAGAACGCCTAATTTTGTTAGGAACTACCAAAACACCAATTTGCTTATTGGCAAGCAAAACTTGCTCGGCAAGGAATCCCACTGTTGGACAAACCACCAACTTACTCTACAAAAATTTTCAAAGTTGGTCAAACTTGCCAACCCACTTTGCCGAGCAAAACCCACTCGACAAAGATTTTTCAAGTTGGTCAAACCTGCCAACCTACTTTACTGAGCAAAACCCGCTCTACAAAGATTTTCAAAATTGGTCAAACCTGCCAACCTACTTCACCAAGCAAAACCTGCTCGACAAAGATTTTTTAAGTTAGTCAAACCTGCCAACCTACTTTGTTGAGCAAAACCCGCTCTACAAAGATTTTCAAAGTTGGTCAAACCTGCCAACCTACTTCACCAAGCAAAACCTGCTCGACAAAGATTTTTCAAGTTGGTCAAACCTACCAACCTACTTTGCTCGACAAAGATTTTCAAAATTGGTCAAACCTACCAATCTACTTCACCAAGCAAAACCCGTTCAACAAAGATTTTTCAAGTTAGTCAAACCTGCCAACCTACTTTGTTCGACAAAGATTTTCAAAATTGGTCAAACCTACCAATTTACTTCACCAAGCAAAACCCGCTCAATAAAGATTTTTTAAGTTGGTCAAACCTGCCAACTTATCTCTTGCCCAAACCAGCTTGGAAAAGAGATAAAATTTGTAACCAAAGGGTAGCGTAATTCATATTATTCCCATGATCCATAAAGCGCGAACCCCATCTCAGCATATTTGACCCAAATAATAGTCTTCATCCACGTTTGGTATAAAAAATCATATTTTTCAGATAATAAAAATCTGATATAATAATTTGATTTTCCATGTATTCGTGGTTGGAATAATAATGCATAAACTTCGTGCTCCAATAAAAATCCAACATAATGTATAAAATCTATGCTTCGTAGCATAACAATTGATAATAATACCTCCATATCTAGAATGATAATGCATAAAATCCATGTGCCGCAAATAATAAAAATCCTATATAATTGATCTTCCATATCTCCATGATCGGAATAATAGTATATAAATTTTGTGGACTGTTTGTCATCGCAAGATTTTGTCCATATCGGTTTACGCTAAGCTTAACACATGGGTTATAAATTTGAATTCAATATTCTATTGATTTCTTGAAATTCATCACATGAACTCCTCCTAGGACCTTATTCCATGTGCAAAAATAGAAAAGTTGCATAACCAATTTAAGTTGCAACTTATCTGTTCGTCTTTTGTGAAGTTAATAATTTCAAATTCATAGGGCTTCGTTCTAGTCTTTTCTGCTCAGAGAGTATGACTTTCGTCTTGAATTAGAGTACCAAGCTAGGTCTTCGAGTTGCTGATCTTCCGGTCTTGTTGCATCCATGCTTGTACATTTAGTTAATGGTATTATTGAAGAAAGAACCCTATCGTGCTCCAATGATATGATGTGATTGGCACACCGCAGTGGATACGGCTAAAAAGAATTGTTTTATCTACAATACATTATTCAAATAGCTCCACCTAATAAACATTGATGCATGCCAACACCAATGCAAAAACATTACACTTGTTTTGTTTTTGATGATCTTAGCATTAGATCACGTAAGTGGAATCAAGAATTGCATGATCATCAATTGGAATAACGAATGGCATGATCATTGTGAATGGTTCAATTTTCTTCATTGAATTATTTCGTTCCCACAGACAGCGCCAATTGTACGGACATAAAAAAAAAAAAAACCATATTTGATGATAAAAAAATCCAACGAAGAAGATGATCAGCATCACCACGCGATCGCTATCTGCAAGACAAAACACCCCCAGCCGTAACCGGGGGCCCTCTGATGCCTAAGTCAGTCCTTTAATATTATCAAAATATTTAATAGACTAATTCATAGAGAGAAATTGCCTACCTCAACCCATGAAGGTGTTACCTATTTATAATATCCAGTGACTTACTTCTCAAGTAATTTGAATGTTCTAGAAGTCCTATCCCAAACAATCTCCGATTGTTCAGGACTTCTATATCGATAAGATTTCATATCCTGATAAGTTTCGTATAATATAAAACACTAATGCAGTATTTGATAAGAATTTGATAACTATCATACACAATAATTTATAATTACGCCACGTGGCAGTGTCGGGACCCACATAATTCCTGTAGTTATTTTTATTCCCTCTCAACCCATCCTATAAATCTCATGGAAAAACACCTTGTTGGTTCCCATGTCACACTAACAAAAGTAGCTCTCCGCCAATTGATGCCCGCTCAAAAAATTTGCAAACTGTAAAGTCCAGAACATCTATATACTAAAGATTTACGGGGATTAGTTCAAAAACATCTAATTTAAATAATAAAAAAAAAATTACCCAAAACATTACCAATTGTGAAAGTTGATAATGTTTTTGTTTTACTAGCCATTTCTAGGGATAGGCTGGCTCTTCAACTTGCCTTGTGCAAAGGCAGCCCAAATCTATTTGATGCTTAATAATAATAATAATAATAATAATAAGAGAAATGACATCCTTCTAATTTTGGAGCTTTAATTGAGCTCTAATGATGTGGTAAAGAATAAAAAAACTTAAAAAAATAAAATCAAAGCCAAAACATTACATCACAGTGGAGACCACTCCTATTAGAGCTCATTAGAGCTTTTTTATTAGAGCTCCCAATCATTTTTCTAATAAAAAAAAAGGGTTAATTATTGTCTAATCCTATTAAATGAACTTAAATATTAATAAGAGACTTTTTATATGCACAACTAAGTCCTTAAATTTCTTTAATGCCCTCATTAAATATTTTATTCATCTTCTCTCTTAATAATGTTAGGTATCATGAAAAATATTTCATAAAAATGATCATGAAAGATTTTTGACTCTTAGATTAGATATACAATAAGTTACAAAGTGTAATACAAGGATGGATATTTGTTCATGATCATTTTCATGAAACATTTTTCATGATTCTTAGCAATTTCGCTCTATCTTCCTCTCTCTCTTCTTCTCTATCTCTCTCTACAATCTGAGAACTTTACTCCACCGTGCGCCACCGTTGCCGCCACTGTGCACCACCACCATAGCCACCATCACAGTTGCTATTTACCACCACCACTGCCATCGTCCACCACCTTCACCAACCATCTCTACTGTCGTTGATCTACCACCGCCACCGATCATCAACCACCTCCACCATCACTGATCTACACTCTATTTTCTCGATCTTACACTCCATCATCAAAGATCGACTGGAAACAATCATGAGAATCTTGCCGAAATTTGAAAATCTTTTCAATCAAATAGATTTTTTATTTTTTGGTTTTGTTTGGATTTGGTTTGATTTTTAGCATTTTTTTTTTTTTGGATTTTTCAGATCTTACCCTTCTTTCTTTACAGATCTATCAGCTTCTTATAAACTAATGTTTGAAGAATTTTGTCAGTGATAAATTTATCACTAAATGTAACTTTAATTTTTTGTTGATTTTATATTGATCTATGATGGATTCATTTTTTTTCCCTCAGTGATAAATTTATCAGTGTCTATTGTTTCCTATGTGTATGTGAGAGGATGATGGATTCTTGTAAGTGAGTGAATATGAGTAAGAGTGAGTGAATCAAATTTATTTTTAATCTTTTTAGAAATCGATCAATGATAAATTTATCACTAAATGTGTTTCTAATAAATTTAGTAAATTAGTTTGTGTTATATATGCCTATGTGATTGTATTTTTGTGAGTAAACAACAGTGAGTGCGTGTGTGTAAATATGAATGAGTGATTGAGCAATAGAGGTGGTGGCAGTAGTAATGTAGTGGTGATAGATGTTATTTTTATTGAAACAATTCAAAAAAAATGTTGCAGGAAATTGTTGCCGAAGGTAATTGTCAGTGACCGATGGTGGTTATTGGCAGATGAGGAGAGTGTTAATAATAGGGATGAAGAAGGTGAATGAAGGATATTTTAGGAATATTAATAGGTACAAAAATGAATATGACTTATGAGTAAATAACTTTCCTTAATATGATCGATTCGTAAGTCCTTTAAAAAAATTTAGTGAGGCATTTAAAACAAATTTAAATTATAATTTACTTTTTAAATTCTTTTTTCTTCACTGGTTAAAATGCAAAACTATTAATGATGGAGTGAACATGAAGTATAATGATACTTATAAAATATATAATAATGATAAGATAGTTTGTTTTGATATATATAAAATACAATTTATTCAAATTTAATTTTGCATACTTTTGCTTTTTTTCCAATTTCATTTTTACCGTTGCCTTTTTTTATTATTATGTATTTATTTATAAATGATACCGATGAGCCCGCAAAAAGGTCCCGCCCACGACTCAGGACCTAACCCACGGACTAGATACTACCTAGTAACCTTGAGAAACCAATGATGGACCAGGACCAATAGCATTCAAACACCTGTCGGGCAGGGAATCAGCCATGTAGGCAGACAAAGATTCTGCAAAGTTATTGCACCCACACATCAACCATTAATGAGGCTCTTGTAGCATTAAATGGGACAACTCCTTCACGTCGAAGAATATAGACTCACCATGAACGATGTGAGCAAGAATATAGACTTTCGGCCAACAAGACAATCTGGAATGGATAAGGAAATGATGAGCAAATGATATAAGGAAGCTTCCGAGATGCATTAAAGGTTAAGTTCTTCATCCCCTTCTTCTCGCTCTACACAATCAATCTACTCTATCCTAACTCGATCATCGGAGTGTCTGCCGGGGATTACCTCATTCCTTGGACTTTTTTACATGCACGTTTTGTGGATTTCGAGGCCAGCAGACCCGTTAGAAGTGTGGATCAGCCCGACCCATCCTCTATCAGAACTGTTGCATTATCAATTGGCGCCATCTGTGGAAAACCCAACTCCGGTCGACAATTGTGTTTATTGTCACCAGAGAGAACCCCATCCTCACCCATCTCTTACGTCAGGGTGGATGGTAATGACCAGGTCCAAGGCTTCCTAACACAATGTCGGTAATCTTGAAGCTGAGTTCTCTAATCCAAATAACCCACCTCCATATTTTGTCGAACTCACCAACAGTATCAACCGTTTAACCGAGCAAAACCAGGCCTTGATCAATACCTTGCTCCAACGAGATCTCCCCGTTCCTCCTCCACCACCACCAGACATCCCTCTAAACCGGAACAAACTCCAAGCCACCCACTCCAACCACATGCTCCTCGAGGACCTCTTTCCCCGCCTTTTATCCCACAAGCTCACCTGCCAAATTCGGAGGGTCAACGGCCCTCCACCTCAAGAACCGCTCCCCCCACCTCAGGGTTCGCATCCCTCACACCACTCTCTCGTCCCCGAAGGTGAGGCTAGTAACATGCAACCCCTATTCCCCTCCGGCAGTGACAATGTCCCCATTTAGGACACAGAATTGCGAGCCATGAAGCTCCAGCTTCAGGGGGTCATGCAGAACATGCAGAACAAACCTTCCACAACAACCAACTTCCTCTTTGCCGCATCCATCAGGGACAAACCCCTACCTTCCAAGTTCAATATGCCACTGATCGACACCTTCGATGACACAACTGATCCGGTTGACCATCTGGAAGCTTACAGGACCCTCATGATCCTCTATGTTTTTCCTGACAAAATCATGTGTCGTGTTTTCCCTGTAACGCTTAAGAGGTCGGCGCGACTATGGTTTAGTCAATTATTGCCGGACTCTGTCACCACTTTCCAGCAGCTAAATGACTCCTTCTTGAGCCATTTCATCGGCGCTCAGCGTTAGCGATGACCAGCGACCCAGCTGTTGAACATTCGGCAAACTGACGGGGAGTCGTTGTGCTGTTTTGTCACTCACTTTAATTCAGAAGCCCTCCAGGTTGAAGAGAATGATGATAAGGTCATCTTAACAGCCTTCATGGCCGGTCTACGCCCATTAGATTTCCTTTTCTCCCTCTTCAAAAACCATTTGACGACCATGGCCACCCTCTTTACCAATGCCCAGAAATACATGAACGCTGAAGACTCTTTAGTAGTTCGCCAAGACTCTACACCTAAACCCTCACAACCCAAAGACAAGAGAAAAGAGTCTGAACCCAGACATTCCCAATACACTCATCCTGACTGACCTCCACACTCCGACCGAGCGGTTCCTCCCCGACTACCCCGTTGCTTTGAGCGGTACATCCCTCTCAACACGCCCATGGAGAATGTCCTAAACCAAATCTAGCAAGATTATAACTTGAAATGGCCCTAACCTTCCAAGTTTCCTTTCAATCTATGGGATCAATCCAAATATTGCCGCTTTCACTGCGACTATAGCCATAACACGGATGAATGTGTCAACCTTAAGGACTAGGTCGAGGACCTGATCCATCAGGGATGCTTGACTCGTTTCACTACGCCCCAACCTCACCAAAGGGCCAGAACCAACCCCTCAAAGCGAAACGATAGACGCACTCCACCACGAGCGGCCGACCAGCCCCAATGAGAGGTTGACAGAGCCGAACACCAACCTCGAGCTCCAAGAGCCCGGCTCCCCCAGCTGGTGAAATAAGGGTCATTACAGGTGGACTCACATACGGCGGACCGTCACGATCGGTACAGTGGGCCGAGCTTTGACGAATCAGGCAGGGGTCAAACAACGAAGTAACGCTGGTTGACCGACCCCCCAAGTAACCCAAGCAATGGTCGGAACCGATTACCTTCACAAATGCAGATTACGGAGGCATCCGATACCCCCACGATGACCCACTTATCATCTCCTCTCTCCTCTCCAACTACAAGGTTCGACGTGTGCTCGTCGACAATGGTAGCTCCTCAGATATTAGCTTTCTCAATGCTTTCAAGTAGCTCTAGATTGGTGAAGAAAAGTTATCACCTCTGCAAATGCCTTTAGTTGGCTTTAGTAGGGACCAGGTAATTTCTATAGGGTCCATCGACCTACCAATCACTATTAGTGAGTACCCAAGGCAAAATATGAAGATTCTTACCTTTCTGTTGTCGACTGCCCCTCCGCCTACAACGTCATCCTTGGACGCACAGCACTCAATGCTTTTCAAGTCGTGACGTCCATTTATCACCTGGCACTCAAATTTTCGAACGATTATGGAGTCGGCACTATAAGGGGCGAACAGACCGTGGCTAAAGAATGCTACTTCGCTTCGTTAAAAGAAGTAAAAATGAAAGAAGCTATGATCATAGAAGGTCTTGATGTTAAAGATGAGGAGGAACTAATTAGGGGGGAACCAGTGAAGAGTTAATCGAAGTGCCCATCAACTTTGACGATTCAACGAAGACGGTTAAGATTGGTAGCTAGCTGCCTCCTCAGGCCAAGGTCGGTTCACGGCTCTCTTAGTCGAGCATAATGATGTCTTTGCTTGAACTCATTCGAACATGCCAGGCATCGACCCTACTTTTATCACTCATCGCCTCAGTATTGAGCCCTAGTTTCGACCGCTTTGCCAAAAGCAACGCATTTTTCATCTAGAGCGCAACAACCTCATCGCCACTGAGGTGGACAAGCTGTTGAAGGCACAGTTCATCAGAAACGCGGACTATCCCAGATAGTTATCTAACGTAGTCTTGGTCCGTAAAAAATAATGACAAATGGTGACTGTGCGTCGACTACTCTGACCTCAATCGAGCCTACCCCAAAGATAGCTACCCACTTCCTAGAATAGATCTATTGGTCGATGCGACTGCGGGACATCAGATGCTTAGCTTCATGGACACTTTCTTCGGCTATAATCAGATCTTAATGTATGCAGCTGACTAAGAGCACACCTCTTTCATTACTGACATTGAGACTTATCACTACCGCATGATGCCATTCGGTTTGAGGAATGCGGGGGCCACTTACCAACGCCTGGTCAACGTCATTTTCAAAAACCAAATAGGTTAGAATATCGAGGTTTATGTCGATGACATGCTCATCAAGAGCAAACTATTCTCCAATCACTTAGCGAACGTACGAGAGACTTTCTTGACCTTACACAAGTACCAGATGAAGCTGAATTCGGAAAAGTGCGCCTTCCGCGTCAGATCTAGTAAATTTTTGGGGTTCATGGTCAGCCACCGAGGTATTGAGGCCAACCAAAAAAGATCAAGGCACTGATAAAATGTAGTCTCCCCAAACAGTGAAAGAGGTCCAACGGCTCATAGGCAGAGTCACCGCCTTTAACCGCTTCATTTCCCGAGCAATTGACAAAAGTCTTCCATTCTTCAAAGTTCTCCGACAGGCCTTCGAATGGAATACCGAGTCTAAGGAGGCCTTTCAACAACTAGAACAGTGCCTGGCCAATCCTCTTTTCTCTCTCAAGCATTGCCAGAAGAGACCCTTTTCTTTTACTTAGCTGTCTCTACCATGGCAGTTAGTACTACTCTCATCAGGAAAGGCGACTCAGTCCAGCACCGAGTTTACTACATCAGCCGCGCTCTCTGAGGGACAGAACATAACTACCCTTTATTAGAGAAGATGGCTCTGGCCCTAGCCATTGCCTCTAGACGCCTCCGACCCTATTTCCAAGCACATTCAATTGTGGTCCTCACTGACCAACCTTTAAGGAAAATTATGCAACAACTAGAATCATCAGGTAGACTCATGCAATGGTCTATCGAAATGAATCAATACGAGATCTCTTACCAACCTCAGGCAGCCATCAAAGGCCAAGCCGTTGCCGACTTCATTCTGGAATTCACTAACCTTACCCTGCACATACCCTCTCTACGACCACAAGCCAATCCTGAGACAACTGATCCCTATTCTTGGACCCTTAACGTAGACGGATCATCCCGTAAAGATGGTAACGGAGTCGGTTTAATCCTCACTGCCCCAGAAGGCGAATACTTCAAGTGTGCTCTCTGTTTTCTATTCGACGCAAGTAATAACGAGGCTGAGTATGAGGCCTTCATAGTGGGTCTCCGACTGGCCAAGGACATTGGGGTCAACCACATCCACATGTTTAGTAATTCCCAATTGGTTGTCGGACAGATAACTGGAGAGTTTGATGCGAAGAAAGAAACGATACGAGCATACAAGAACATCGCTCTTCCCCTCATCCGCCTTTTAAGTAGTTTCCAGATCCAGTATATCCCTAGGTCAAACAATTCTCAGGCGGATGAAATGGCTCAATTAGCTTCGGCCGACCAGTCGAATCTCAGTCACGACGTCCGAGTGGAATACCTGACCGCTCCCGCCGTCTCGCCAGATCCATAAGAGGTCCACTTCCTCCATAATGAGCCTATCCCATTGGCCCAAGACATCATCTCATTCTTAGAACACAAGGTGTTACCAGATGCTAAACAAGAGGCTGATAAAGTCAGGGCTCGGTTGTCTCATTATGTCATCATCAGCCGTCTGCTGTACAAATGGGGATTCTCACGCCTATACCTTAAGTGTCTCAGTCCTGCTCAAGCGAACTATGTAATGAGAGAAATACACGAGGGTGTTTGTGGCAACCATTCAGGTAGACAGTCTCTAGCCCATAAAATTCTCTGCACAGGCTACTTCTGGCCCACAATCAATCAAGACCCTATTGACTTTGTGCTTAAGTGTAACAAATGTCAGCGCTTTGTCAACATCCCTCATGCACCGCCAACGGGCAACCTCAGTCTAGCCTACTGTCGCACGCTCAGCCAAGTAACCCTACACCACCGCCAGCACTTCCATCTTCTTCACTCTTTGAACGTACAATAAGCCGTTCATGCAGGCACTCCTCGTCGCCTTCCTCTAGCCTGCTATTTCGTTCTCTCACACTCTGCAATTGCGTCCGCGCCTCCTCTAATCGGGCCTTAAGCGGTTCCATTTCCATCTTCGTCCCCATTCCCTTGCTCAGTGATGCAGCCGCCAGGGTCACCGCTTCCATCTAAGCAGAGTAGAGCCCTCTCATGAGGTCTGTTTCTGTGAACTCTAACATCCTTCGCATAGTCGTATCCTCAATGGCCCCTAGCAGGCAGTTTGCAGTAGCCTTAGTCTCACCACCGTCACCAACCGAGCGGCTGACCATGGCACGCAAATGATGAGTAACGGTCCCCAACGACCCCAACTCTTGCCTTGGGGCTCTTCTCTTAAGGGCACGTCCTTGTGAGGCAGGTCAGTAGATTAGTTAGCTTTTGGCGACCCTTTTTGCTCGTCCACTCCGCTTGTCACTTGGGTGACCGGGGGCTTGGCCAAACCTCTCTTCACTTCTGCCCTAACCCTAATCTCTCCTCTATCTACTTCTGGAGGCACTTCCATTACCCTCTCTTTAGCCTCCTTCGCCAATGAACTTTCTTCACTCCCCTCCGTTACCACCCCCCACTTGTTTTTCTTCTTCACCACTAACTCTATCTTCTTCTTACTCCTCTCCCTTAATGAATCCACCGGTGCCCGCAGAGGCACAAATGTTACTTAGTCCTTGTCTCGTAAGGGTTGGGTTCGTGGTCAGACAGACCTCTTTGTGACCAGCTTCGACGCTGGACCTAAATTTTTCTCCTTGTACTTGTCTGTCATGGCAAACGCCTGCGCGTCCTCTGCCTCCTGCGCCTTCCTCCTTGCCTTTACTTCTCTAGAGTAGGATCTTCCCCGGTCGGCTGAGGCCCCAGATTCAGTGCAAACAAGGCTAAGGGCTGGACAAGGTCATCCCATTTTAGGTCTTCCTTCTCCCGCCACTCGTTCACTTGTTTGACCATCATTTCCGCCGCAGCGTGTAACTTTGGCTCCAACGACTTAGTGGGGACCTTCCAAATCGTGTGCACTCCCCTTCCGCCACTGGCCGACACAAAAAAACACTTTGGCCGCCAACCCTTCACTGACGAGGTAGTCCCGCCACCAATCCCCTTCCCTCTATGGCTTGAAGGGTCACCCAAGTCTCTTGTTGCCCAGAAGCCTTGTAGAAGGAGAAAAATTCGTCCACTGTCATTTTCTCTCCTCCGATCGCCTGTGACCACGCAACTACGTACACAAATAAAATCTTCCACACATTAGGCATTAGTTGTCCTGGGGCCACCTCTAGGTAATTTAGCATGTTGACCACTAGTTATAGGGGGGCAACCTCAGCCCCCCCTCCCCCGGCAGCACTTCTTCGTACAGAGTGAACTCCATTGGCCGTGCATCATAAGCCCTCTCATTCGTCATGGGCACTCTCAACTCTACCTCTGTCAGAATTTGGTATCTGCTCCGCAGCTCCTCCAATCCTCTATCGTTAGTGTGGATTTGTTAGCCTTAGTATGCCAGTGGTCTGGAGCCACTTAGCTAATCGACTGAACCGCCGCCATCATTGTCCCTGGAGAGGTTCGCACTGGCCGCTCTACAACCCTCTCTTCACGCCTCTCTACTCTATATTGCTCCGCCAGTGCCACTTCGTCATCATCTCCTAACGCATCTGATGTCATCGCCGGCGCTTTGTCTTATGCCATTTCCTTCACGTTTTTGTATATCGCCTTAATTGCGAGGCGACGAAATTGGCGATGTGAAAGAGAGAAGAGTCCACTGAGATGTAAGAGCTAAAGTCCGAAATGTGTTGATTCTTCACAATAAGGTAAGTGAATCGCACAAGTCCAAATGTCCAGGGTTTGCTCGTGTTCCAAGGATTGAGGTTAAAATTTGCCAGTATGAAATTCGACAAACAAGTATAAACCCCCGCCTTTTTCCACATTCCCACCATCGGCTCGTTCACCTCCTCCTATCGATTCGTATTTCCTATCCGCGGCCTAACATCACGCACTCGTACGACTACGATCCCTCATTTTCCCCACTAATTCTCTTTCCTCCCCCTATCTATTCCACTTCACATCGTTACGTACTTACTCATTCCTTGAGTCCCGTGCGCCGTCACTAAATTTTTGACCCTTTTCCCGGATGG
Organism: Camellia japonica; assembly: GCA_030407325.1. NCBI lineage: Eukaryota > Viridiplantae > Streptophyta > Magnoliopsida > Ericales > Theaceae > Camellia > Camellia japonica. The sequence goes on along the minus strand of JAPPVO010000016.1, from coordinate 69,695,512 downwards.
TCATCCCGCTCTCCCCCCTTTGCGATCGGCCCTCCTCACGATTGGTCATCCTGCTCGACCACCTTTGCGATCAGCCCTCCTCACAGTCGGTCATCCCACTTGGCCTCTTTCGTGATCGGCCCTCCTTACTGTCGATTATCCCGTTTGCCCACCTTCGTGGTCGGCCCTCCTTACAGTCGGCCACCCTTGCCGATTGGTCGTTCCTCTTGGTCCCTTCCTCCACAATCACTCGGGCCTTTGTCTCCCTTCTACCACCCCCTCTCACCCCACATCTGCCTCCTATTCGGGCTTGGGGGACTCCCTCCACCTTTCCTATTCCCTTCGTTGGACTAACGCTGCACTTGGAAATTGGGGACTACTGATACCGATGTGCCTATAAGAGGGTCTAGCCCACGACTTAGGACCCAGCCCACGAACTAGATACTAAAACCCAGTAACCTTGAGAAACCAATGATGGACCAAGACCAATAGCATTCAAACACCTATCGGGCAGGGAATCAACCATGTAGGCAGACAAAGATCCTGCAAAGTTATTGCACCCACACATCAGCCATTAATGAGGCTCTCGTAGTATTGAATGCAACAACCCCTTCACGTCGGAGAATACAGACTCATTATGAACGATGCGAGCTAGAATATAGACTTTCGGCCAACAAGACAGACTGGAATGAACAAGGAAATGATGAACAAATAATATCAGGAAACTTCCGAGATGCGTTAAAGGTTAAGCTCTTCATCCCCCTCTTCTCATTCTACACAATCAATCTACTCTATCCTAACTCAATAATCGGAGTGTCTGTTGGGAGATTAGCTCCCCTCTTGGACCTTTTTGCAGGCACGCTCTGTGGACTTCGAGACCAGCAACCCGTTAAAAGTGTAGATCAGCCCAACCTATCCTCCGTCGGAACTGTTACATATCAATAAAATAATAATAAAGAGATATAAAAAGAAAAAAGAAAAAAAAGACTTCTTTGGAACGGAAGCCTCAGAGGAATGCCTTAATGGTCGACCAACTATGGGCATAGTGATGTTATTATGCCAAAGTGGTTACCAATTTCCAAACAAGCCCTAATTCCATGCTCTACTCTCAACCACAACTACTTTTGCTACAGTACCAAGTACCAAGCAAGCAGACTTGGAGGTGCTGTTGTCCCTTCAAGGCACAGTAGTCTGCTGTGCCCTTTTGTGGGAGTTTGTTCCGAATGTTTTTTTAATAATTTGAACTGTTCATATTGTAGGGTTCGTTAAGAATATTATTCATGTAAAAAATCAAGTTAATAGGATATTTATAATCTCATAATTAGGTCTTAATTGTTTTTAAAAATTTATGAAAGTTATGTTAACCATTACTTTTTATAAAAATAAATGTGCTTTGGTTATAAGGCTATAGATATCTAATCAATTTTATTTTTTGCATGGATGATCTACTCGACGAACCTTACAATATGAATGGTTCAGATTATCGAAAGAGGCTCGGACGACACTCCACAAAAAAGCATAGCAACCTATTGTACACACAGCAGGATCCCCAGATCCCATTAGTCTTGCCTGCGTCTTAAAGTGGTCTTCTCATAATGCTTTTTAATTTTTTTTAGGAGCAATAATTATCAGAAAGTAGGATTCTTTTTTGAAATTACAATAGTAGTGGAGAGTACAAAAATAATTATTAATGCATGATTTTACTTTCGACCAATATATCTTTTTCATCTTTTCTTTCGATAAAAAAATAATGAGTTTAACCTATGGAGAAAGATCCCTTTCAGTCCAAATTTGGATTAGAAGGTGCTGTTTGGGTCCTTTGGGCCCATCACGGGCTCGTTTCGATGATTGAAATTGTTCATTTTGTCAGGTACTTCATATGTTTCATCCACACAAAAAAATTAGGTCGATCTGATAATTATAACTTGTTCAATTTTTCACTAAAAAAAACACAAAAAATGTGTTTTTAAAAATAAACCAAACATTTTTTTAGTGACAAACGCAATAAATTGAACAAATTACAGTTATCGGATCGACCTTTTTTTTTTTTTTTACGGACGAAATACATGAAATGCCTGACAAAATAAACCGTTCAAATTGCAGTCCAAAATCTGAACTTGAGAGGACCTTTCTCCTTAACTTATATACAGCTTCCCCATGAATTAAGAATTTACGGACATCCAATCCAACAATGCCACATCATCTAAGTTGTAACTCTCATTAACATTTTCCAACCACCTACCTGCACTCTCCCCTATATGATCCAATCCAACACGAAACCCAAACCCAAACCCAAAACCACCATCAAACCTACCACCGCCGCCATCAACCCCACAAATCACCACTACCAAAATCACAAGGTTAGTGTTAGAAATTGGGCGCCCATGTGGCATGACCCTTATTTGAACCTTTTGAACCTTATCCAAATAAGTTTGAATTTGAATTCAAAACCTATTTGGATAACCACTCAGGATATCCATATCTATCGTATCAATTGATATGGATAGATGTGATATTATCCTTTATATCTAATATGATATGGAATATGGGTGATTAATAGAATAATAACGTATGTCGTATATTGTTTCCCATATTCTGACTCTCTCCCAAAATACAACGATCAAGAGCCATTTTGCACTGTGACTTGTGTGGGTGATATTCATTCTGTAATATCACTCCACTGCTGGGTTGATTGATCAGATTCAGGAAGCACATGATTTACCCACGAGATCCTTTCAATTCAGACTCTGCAGAAAAGGTATGACCATAATTTTTCATCCGCTGCATTTTGTACTTTGATTTACATTGGTATCAAAGCATGAATGGGTATTTTCGTGTTTTCTTTAATCATGTGTATATTTATATATATATGTACACATTATGTTCATGAATGTTTATAAAGGAGGAAAATGTCTACTCTCATTAGATTAAGAGCATAAATACCTATTTTTTATGTTCATTAATGTCTTTTTTAATACCATAAATGGTTTTATTTTGAAAAATGGATTCCGGCAGTACAAAAATTGGACCAAAAAACACCTTGGAAGGCGGCGCATGGTCCTCACGCGCCACCTGACGCCGTGAGCCGCTGCCACGCGTTTCCACGCGTTGCCACGCGCTTCCACGCGCCAGACGCGCCACACACGCGCCTCCACGAGCCATCACGCGCGCGCCGTCCGCGTGCTGAGCCGCGCGCTGAGCCGCGAGCTGAGCCGCGCCGTTTTCCTCCGCCGGCTTGGCTGAGTTGGCTGCTGATGCATAAGGCGCTGTTTGGTCTGTTTTAAATTCTGAATCGCGTTAAATGGTCATAATTAATTCGTTATAGCTTTTTTTTAAGCATGGTTGGTACCGTTAGACTCAGAATTAAATTTTTTATCTTTTGTAAAATTTTGAAAATTTTATGAAAATAAAAAGTATTTTTTCTGTGATAATAATTCATTATTTATGCTTTAAAATGCTTCTGGTATTGCATAAATAATTTTCTGGGGTTGAAATTTTTATTGTAGACTTTTGAAATGTTTTACTATTTACTGGTATAATTTTTTTTTCAATTTATCAGATTCTAGAATTTTTTATTTCTAATTTTATGTATGTTTATTAGTTATTTAGAATTCCAGAAAATTTCAGAAAAATTCCAGAAAATATCAGAATGATATAGTTTTTATTGTGGCATAATCTGAATATTGTATACAGCATATTTTTTGGGTTTCTAATATGTTGTAATTAGATTAGCATGATTAATTGTTATTTGTTTAAATTCCATTATTAATTGTGACATAGCATGAGTTGGTTGTGAATCTACATTATGATGCTATTGTATGGAATTATAACTTTTTTATCATGTTTTTTAGACATGCCATAGTCAGTGGGAGGCTATTCGGTTGAGAGAAATCTTTGTAGATTAACTCTCAAAAATCAATTTTTTGCGCATAAATTAAATTAAATTTTGTATAATTGTCACCTGTGGCACAAGAGATGATTACGAACATAGCGGATTTTCGATCTTGCGACTTGTGTAATATTGTCACTATTTAATTTAGATTTTTGTGGCAAATTTATATTATGCTAATCAAATTAATCCCAATGCGAATTTCTCTCTAAATTGACTTAGCTTATGGAAGTTAACTGGTTGACCTAGACTTAGTAGAGATGTTCAAATATGAACAATGTAATCCTATTCTTTAGATGAGCAAAAGTCTTGGAGACTTTAGGTCAGACCTTAATTGAGCCAAAGTAAGAAAATATGACTCAAAGTCATCGTGGTTTTGTTGCCTTATTTGGCACAATAAAAACTAATGTGTGCGTTATGTTTAGTGGCATGCTACGTAGTTTTGGTTGGCGAGTTTTGGAGTTATGAAATTATTAAGCCCTCAATAGATCTGTATATGATCTTGATTATTGAGCTACGCGGATTGACTTTGTAATTTGACTTTTAATGATGTTGCATCATTGGATGAAGTAACATTCAAGAGTCACGTCATCCAAGAAATGCAAGCTTAAATGAATTAGTCATTAAGTGTACGATGAGTAGCCAGTATGAGCAGTGTTTTGCTCTTTATCCAACTGTTGGGAGTGGATGGAGCAAAATTTCATGCACTATAATAGTGTGCATTGAAGTATCACTTGAAGTTAAAAGATTAACGCTTAGTAGCAGCAAAATCTATTAACACTAAGTGAAAAGATTAGCGCCAAGTGGCTGCAAAATCTATTAGCATTGCCAACTGTCTTAGTCTGGACACTTACTGTTTCCACACTTGAGTATGAGACATGAGGAGGTGCTTCTTTGTATGATTCCTTAGCTAGGCTAACGTTTTTTGAATAACATTTACCACTAAGCGCAAACGTTGCAGCATAGTAATGAAAAGGTCAAGGCCGACAAGGTTGTTATGACTCTAAGAATCTGACGCATGGCTCGTGAGAGCATTGTGTTGAATTAGACTCTTTAGCCTAATTCACGCTTAAGTTACTTCAGGAGCTGTCATAGTTGATAGCTTATTCTCTCATTCTTGTGGATAGTAGAATTAATTGCAAGTAACTATGAAGCGAGAAATAGAGATGGCAAGAGGAGTATCGTCATCTTTCAACTAAATGCATTAAAGTGTATGGAGAATAAAATTAACTTAAAGGTGCAGGGGATTAGCACTTACTAGTTAAATTTGCGACTTAGGCGCACTTGATATCTCCATGACATCCTTTTGTGATCTAGTGAATATGAATTAGTCGTGAGTCATTACCTAGTTGGGCCTAAACCTTTAAAACTTGTCTTTAAGAACTCACACATTAAGATGATTGGAATTAGTTTATGGCATTGGACATAAATCGTGGCTTGTTGTACTTAATCACATTAATGAGAAGATGACATGGATGGTTTGAGTAGGCCCTTTCGGGCCCACTCGCTTGTGACATCCTGCTCTCATATGAATGTGTAACTTTGTTCGTAATGGTTGCGCACAAGTAAGTAGGAAAGCCGTAGAAGGTCATTTGTATTGGCGCGTTTAGTCCACTATGATATTTGTGACTAGATATGTGTAAGGGTATAATAGTTAAGCCTCAATCTCGACACATTTATAGATTATGATACGCATCTGAGTCAAGACTATTTCATCTCCCATAAGTCAAAAGTTTTGAGATGATTTTTGACATTGCACATATGAGGTCGATATCAATTAGATAAGAGCTTTTATGCTTTTAGTTTTGACCAAGGTGGCGAGTAACTATTTGAGTTATTTTTTAGAAAGCTCTGTGAAGAGATATGGATGCTTGGAAAATTGATTATTCCTAGTACTCAACAACACAATGGTGTAGTAGAGATAATGAATTAAGTATTGTTAATGTTAGGTGGATGATAGCGCAAAATGTTTCCCAATGGGAATTGCACTTTAGTGTTGCCTATATCCCTAACTAAGTGCCCTCCATATCAGATTTTACACTCCAATTTGAGTAATGGTTAGCGGAGAGCCATCTATGGGCGATCTGTAACCGTTAAGCAGCTTATCTTATTTTACTTCTCATAAGATTGCGAAGTTAAGACCTAGGGTTCTATAGCGCATTATTGTATGCTGTCTTGTAAATACATAGGGTTATGTGGCATATTATTGTATGCTGTCATGTAAACCCTCCGAGTCATATGCATATAGGTAAGCAGCTTTGTGTAGTGTAACTAAGTCACATAAAGTTTTCTTAGTAAAGGTGACGTGAACAGAGTTTTGGAACTCTATAAGATAGAGAGATTCTAAGCATAGCGCTTTTATGTACCTAGTTGAGAATGGAAAGAAATCTCCAATATCCTAGGGACAGTGGGAGCGATGTGCCTACTAATGGATTACTCCATTACAGAAGAATACTCTACATTCTTAGTTGCGTGGTAGCAAATGTGAAAATTTTCCACGTCATCACTGGGTGATTGAGAAGGAAACATTCATGATTGCTCGCAAGATGATAAAGAGCCTAGGATAATGCCAAAGGCTCTAGTCCCCTGTTTTTAGAAAGTGGATTAATATTGCGCGGTTTAAGACAAAGTCTTTGAGGATTGACCATTTCTATAATTTGGTTGACTTTCTATTATGACGCGAAATTGTTCTAAAGTTATGCGTAATTTGGATAGTTTTGAGGAATAAGGCTCGTTAGATACCGAAAAGTCGCACCATTGGAAGAAAGTGTAGACCATAAGAAGACTTCCTCCTGGGGAGTGAGGTTATTGTGACTTAGGCTATGATTGACATAAGTTCAGAACATTGATTTGTGGACATTGTGACCCAACTTTCTCGTTAGAGAATTGGATAAGTAGATCCGTAGGGATTTACCTTCTGCTTTTATGGTGAAAAGTTAGGAGCGTAAAAAGGTTGCTAGTTCCAATAAATCTTTTACAGCCTAAAAGAGTTATCCAAATAGTGGTTCTTAGATTTCGTCAAGCCATGATAGGCAAACGATGATCATGATGAAGACACTGAGGCATGATCAATGGTCCAAAAGAAGTTTTTCCTTACTTAGTCATTATGAGCAGGAATTTATAGGGTTGTCGCCATCTAGGGTGGCAGTCCTCTATTTTAGATATGATGGACATGGGTGATGTAATTTATATGCTCGGATGTACGATCCTTAGGGATTGTTTTGGGAGAATTCTTATTTTGTCTTCGATGACTTATATAAGGAATATCCTAGAACGATTCTAGATGCAAAATTGCAAACCCATTGACTTACCTATCGGTAAAAGCCAGAGCCTTAGCTATTGAGTGAATCCTCGGATTGTCTTTGGGAGAAACAGATGACCTATATTCCTTGATCTTTTCTTTGTTGTGGGAGCCTAAAGTACGCTATATAGGCATATTCGGCATGATAAGTGTTATCTTTGGTAAATGGTCAACTGAGTTGTTTAGACATTGACCTTGCTCATTAGATTGTGGATAAAATACTTTACTAGTAGTATATTAATTTGCTCATTGTAAGATTCAATGCGCTAGTTGGGCGCATCAAGAATGAACGCAAATTGGTCACCAAAATATCTTTAGAGAGGTTATTGCGCAAGAGGTAGTGATCTTGAATCATTTCATGTGAGGCGCACATGGTGGATTCCGTTGTATATACTTATCGCAAGAGGTGCTGATAAGGCTTATGTTTGGAATCTAGAATTGTGATCTTGAATCACTTCATGTGAGGTGCACATGGTGGATTCCGTTGTATATACTTATCACAAGAGGTGCTGATAAGGCTTATGTTTGGAATCTAGAATTGCGCAAGCTGTGGTCAATTTTAAAAAAATAAAAATAAAAATAAAAATAAAAAAAAAATCGATCACGTTATTTTGAGATGATGGGATGTTGACACTATTATGGTTTGTGTCATAATGATTAGCAGATGATGATGTCAGCAGGCAAGATTGGCTCACTCATACGAGCAATCGCCCTTGGTGCTTGGGAGAGCAAGGATGAGACTAGTGGTTTATTTTTTTTTTGGAGCCAAGAGAGGCTTAAAATTATCCACTATGTATGTCGCCTTGGTTACAACCAAGATGAGGTCGTGTTAAGGACCAAACATGGATGTTAGTACCCACTTTCCATGTTGTGCCTGTTATGATTAGCCAGATGTGAGATCTCATTTGGCGCCTAGAAGGCGAGCAAATAGAGAATTCGGGTTAGGCGCTAGAAAGCGACTAGACTAATATCTGTACGGTGTATCGAGTATGACGTCACTCTTTTGGAAGAGTTACTCCACCGTAACATGTATTCATACTACATGTGCTTGGCGACCGAGTAATGAGGTGAGAGAATGAATCCCTGTTTCCTCACCGTGTGAGTCTTACGTGTCATTATTGATATGACCTTCATTTATGTACCCTTTTGTGACTTTTGACTATCTCATAAGGTAAGGGATTGATGTTTTGCTACTTTGGTATGTTGCCTGCGGTCATGTATGATTCGGCCTTAAGGGACATCACTGGGAAAGCGGTCAATCCTAAACTAAATGGCATAAGGGCAAAAGGAAGATCATCTAGTATTACACTATTGTTGTATATTCACTGCCGACAACTTACATCGCTCTGTATGAGAGGCAGATTGAGTGTGAATATATTGCAAGAATTGAGAGGGTCAAACATGCTCTTTTTGAGGGATTAGAGATGTTTTTTTGGACCAGTGTAATTAGATGGGTCTGGGGTATATGAGACACTATTTCTGTTCTTTTTGGGTTGATGTCTCTATGTTGGCTCATTTTGAGTTTCTAGTATAGAGTTCCCACATGCAGGTGTTCTCAGCAGTCGCACGGTGCATTGGCTAGTATGAGATTGTTCATTTTGGGGAGATTGAGATAGAGATGTGGCAGTGTCATGCCAACTCATGTCCGAGTGGGAGATGTTAGAAATTGGGCGCCCATGTGGCATGACCCTTATTTGAACCTTATCCAAATAAGTTTGAATTTGAATTTAAAATCTATTTGGATAACCACTCAGGATATCCATATCTATCATATCAATTGATATGGATAGATGTGATATTATCCTTTATATCTGATATGATATGGGATATGGGTGATTAAGAGAATAATAACGTATGTCGTATGTTGTTTCCCATATTTTGACTCTCTCCCAAAATACAACGATCAAGAGCCATTTTGCACTGTGACTTGTGTGGGTGATATTCATTCTGTAATATCACTCCACTGCTGGGTTGATTGATCAGATTCAGGAAGCACGTGATTTACCCACGAGATCCTTTCAATTCAGACTCTGCAGAAAACGTATGACCATAATTTTTCATCCGCTGTGTTTTATACTTTGATTTACAGTTAGGAAAAAGAAAAAGTAGAATGGAAGATTTGGATCTCAATATAGTGAAAGTAATAAAATGTGTTCTATCAGTAAAAGGGAATTGTGTGGGGGTGATTTCCACATTATGAAGAAGGGTTGAACTTTGTAGAAGAACAACGTGCTTCGAGAAATGAAGATCCGCACAAAGTAACAAATGGTGAGACTGCTTGACTAGGGTTTGGTCAGAAACCTCTCCGATGGTAAAGGTGAGAGGAAGAAGATAATACAAAGTGTATATATTGAGTGTGTGGATTTCGGATACCTGAGGGTGAATAATGCTCACCTTTTATAAAAGAAGATTGCCTATCCTCCAAGACCTTCTCTTTCTGCCATTTGTCCTATTTGTCTTGTTCATGGTCGTCTCTTATTGGAGGAGGACGGTCACCCCGCCTGACACTTGGGTGCAGATCTGTTTTATTTGTCTCATTAGTGATCATCTTTCATTAGAGGAGAAAGACCACTCTGCTTGACACTTAGGTGCAAGTCTGTTATGTGTGCGCCTTGTCCTTCTGCACCTCCATGTCTCTACGTTCTGTTCAGATAGAGGGAGAGGAACAAAGTTTTTTTTGTCTTTTGTGAGCCTAAGAAAGGCCTTCAGTGTGTTGGCCTTCTCCAAGTTAGTTCACTTCAAAATTGTTGTCCATCCTGGAGGTACAACTTGTTGCTCGGCTCGCATCAGAGCGAGCCTTGCTCGTTGTGCCGAGCTTTCTAGTATCCACTTTGGAGTGACGCTCGTACATTGGGTCGAACTCCAATGATTGTTTTGCTTTGGAGCAGGTGTTGGCCATAGGGTCGAGCTCCAACCTAGCCCAACCTCAGAGTGAGCCTAGTATTGGGCTGAGCACTAAGACTGATTAATTTTTACCCACTTCATTTGCCTTCTGACTTGCACTTACGTTTAGCGAAGCAGAAGCCAATTTCATCACAAGTTTCGAAGTTTGGTTGGTCACAACTTAATTTTTTGCGGGTTGAATTCAAAATTATTGTTCAGCCCAAAGCGTTTGTGTTGAGTCTAGCTCAGTTTTTGCCCAGTATTCCGTAGCTCAGTGGTGCCCCCAAACTAAACATGTGCATCGTCATTAGTCTTGTATATTCTTAGCTTGGTGTTTTCTCAATCAACTGAGCGTCGCTGCTTGACTTGAAAATATATATACATAATTTTTTTTTAAATGTTCATCGATTGGCCGAGCAACCCGGCGGCACCTCAAAGCAGGCCAAGCGTGCCTTTGTTCAGCTTTGTTATAATTTATTTTCATGGTGTTGATGGAAAATGCTTTGTGGGCCATGCATTAATTGCAATGCATGGTAATGACATGCATTTATTCTTTTCTGGGTGTTTGATGTTGTATTGCTTGGATTAAGCTTACTTTTTGCTTGGTCCCACCACTTGAAAGAAGGAATGCGTCTTTGGTAGATGGCATTTTGGAGTCACTTCTTCATGCATGGAATAGTTCAGTAGGACCCAGCTTCCCTTAGTCATTTCTAATTTGATCACCACAATAAATCATTTTTAATTTTTGACTTTTTATGTTTTTTAATTATTTTATATTAAAAAAATTTAGAACTAATATTCTAAACATATAAATTAAACTAAATATGCATACAAAACAATTTAACTCTAGCTCATAAACCTAAATTTTTTATGTGTATTTGATTAAAAATATGTTAGACCATTTTGATGGCTAATACATAAACATCAATATTTATACAGTGAGTAGCTTTAGCTAGAATGAGTACTTGGCCCGTAGTTAGCATGGCTCAAAAAAAGGATAATGTATGTACTATATGTTGATTTATAAATTTTTTTCTCATTTTTTAATAGATTTATGCACAATTCACATTTCAAATAAGAATTTTATAAATTTTTAAGAGTTAATCACAAACTTTAAAAAAAAAATGGACATGATATATTATAAATATGTATGAAATGGCATTATTAATAAACTATTTTTATTAAAAAAAATTATGTACTTTATCAAATAGTGCTTCTAGCATTTGAAAATTTAATATTTATGAATAAATTTAATATTTTCAAAAGTCCTAGCATTTTTTACATTTAAAATTTATGAATAAATTTACGTAATTTTAAAATTGTATACTTTATTAAAACTTTTAGTATTAAAAAAATTAATAATTAAGTTTTATCAAATATGCTCTAAATCTAATCATCAACCTACTTTTTAAGCAAAATTTTCTCATTCAAAATTTTGACAAATATTTATTTAGAAAAACCATCCACATGAGTCAAGGTTTATGAGACTACACATCTCCATCACTATTCATCCATCTTCCTCGAATCCCACATTCAAAACTTATTTACTTTCAAAACCTTGAAAACTCTTGGCGATAATATTCTGGCAGCAACGGTGGCAACCATTTGATTATCCACACTTCTCCGACAATAACAATGAGTGGAACGAGATGAGTACAACAATAAAAGATTAGAAGAGATTCATAACTTTGATGGTGTTCTTAGCTCAAAAGAGATTGGCCTTATAATGGTAAGTTTCTTGAAAAAAATGGTAAAAATAATAAAAATTATTCGCCATTTTTTCAGGACTGAACTCCCGAACATATAACCAAAATTCGGGAACATAGGTTCGAATATTTTTTATTTGTTCAGGAACAGGTAATTAAATATTTTTTATTTATTCAAGAACAAATAACCGAAGCAGCAATAGAAGTAGACAAATAAAAAGGTCAGACAACCATTGGGTGGTCGACCGGCCGATCGATCAGGGGGTGAAATCCTGTCCAGTTTTACTCACAAGCATACAAGTACAGTGATGCCATGAATGAATCACAGAAAACCAATCAGAGAAGCAAGAAAGTGGATTGTGTTGTGTGTGGGAAAAGAGGTAATAGAAAAAAGAAATCAAACAAATTGACAAATTTCGTAATGAAGTAGAGAAAAAACTTCTTAATCACCACAAATTTTTTCCACTAGTTTTAAGAGGTTCCACCGTTGTGGGTTTTGTTTAAGTTTTGGAAGAGAGGCTTTTTGGGGTGTGGGGGTGAGCATTTGAATGGGTAAAATGTTTTTACATGGATAATTTTGATATTATTTGGGGAGAGAAATTTTTTTTTAAGGATTTTAGAATTTATACGTGGGGTTCCAAAAAAATAGAAGGTCCAAAATAATTGATAGAGTACTAATAGCAGCACTCAATTCTATCTCCACACACCATTTACTATTCTTACATATTATTTCTCAATTCGCACACTTATATATTTGGTAACATTTTATTTTAAATGGCTCTATTTACATCCCCAAAAGATTAGTTGGACACTCCAATACTTTGGAGACCCCAATTTAAAATTTGAAATTTATTCTATTATTTTGAACACTTTAAATAATACCTATTATATCCTCAAAAATCCTAGAAAAATACTTAGCACACCCCCCACAAATCAAATAGGCTCCCAAACCAAGGATATGGAAACACAAAGTTGAATATTTTTATTATTTTTAGATACTCAATAGCAAACAAAATTGAATTTATTTAGAACAAAAATTCCTAATATATGTAATTTGCTTAGAGATATAATACCAAATAGTTTTTTTTGTTCGAAACTGGAATATAAAGAAGTTAGAAAATTAAATGTTTGGAAATACAAAGTCAAACATAGACAATTTGTTCAGATATTAAGTACTGAACAATGTCAAATAATTTGAAAACACAATTTTGAATATATGAAATTTTTTAGAAAAAAATTTCTAAATAAATATAATTTGTTTAGTACTGAATTTCTGACAAATTCCGAAAACTCATCAACCAAAAGTGATGAAGATGAATGAAAACCTGCATTATCTACAAACGTCTTTTTTGTTGTCCACTATTACCCTCAATATGAAGTGAAATGCAAGAATGATGGATTTAAGGGAAATATGGTTGAGTATAAATATGTAAAGTGCAAAAAGTGACAAGACAATAGAGAATGAAAGGATTGAGGTTGATTATGAAATGAAGTGTCCAAAAAACACTATGATCTACAATTTTTTCAATATCAATTACCTTTTAGTCATATGGAATAGGAACATAATAGTAATAAATTTTTGTTATTAAATTGGGTTGTCCAACCAATCTTTTGGGATACAAATGGAGTCATCCTTTTACGATCATTCCACACTAAATATTTCAAATATACCCTTAACCTATAATTTGAACATAACACATTTACACACATCACAATCATAACTCTGGCATATCAAGCAATCCTTTAACATATTTTCAATTGTTCTCCGACTCCAACATTGAGTTCCATTGCTTTAACATATTTTCAATTGTTCTCCGACTCCAACATTGAGTTCCATTGCGTTATCGAATGTTAGTGATTATTACTCACTCATTTTGTAGTTATTATAGAATAACTTTACAAAAATAAATTGTAGTTTTACCATTTTTTATAGTCATTCAACATTGGTTGGTGAAGAAATATAAATAACCTATTAGTATTGGTTTTTTGAGCCAATTGATTTTATTCAACAATCAACATTTGAACCAAATAGTTTTGTTCAACACACAACTAACGGATAATTTGAACCCATTCGATTCACATCTAAAAGGAACAAACTGAATGAAGTAAGATATTTTTGAAGTTAATTTTTGAATGAATAAAATAATTTCGGTTGTTGATTTGCCAAATGAGAACCGCGAAAAAAAAAAAAAAAAAAAAAACTTCCGCACATGGAAACTCACCTTCCATCGCTGCATTCGTTGTACCCATACATATTCTTTTCTAAATCTAAACTTTCATTATTTTGCAAATATTTCATCACACAAATTAAGAATGATGAGTAGAGCGTGTTTTTTTTTTTTAATATTCTAAAAAAAAAAAATTAGAAAATTGACCAACTTTTCAATGTAGGTTTTAACGTGATGTGTTCTAGGGTTTTTTTTTTTTTTTCTCAAAAGATATGTACTGAGAATTTTTGTTTCTAAAAGATGTTTACATAGAAAACTTAGTTTTAAGATTTGGTGTGTGTATTGATATGTCTATAGTGGTCATTTTGTTTGATAGTAAATTTTTTTTTTATCCTCCAGTGATTTTTTTTTCAAAGAAAAATTACTTTTAAAATCTTTCTATATAATATTAATAGAAAAATGTTAGGAACCCACCATTTATGTATGATAGAAATTAAATTGATAAAATATAGAATCTATATATGAAATGAATCATTGATTTTTTTTCCGAAAAAAATTTGAATTAATGAAGGTGAGTTTATAACGTTGTTGTATACAGATAAAAAAAAAATAAAAAATTACATGGTTAAAAAAGAAAAAAAAAAAGACTTTAAGTTTAAAGAAAAAGAATCCGTCAACGTGATCTTATTTCTCTGGAGCCATCCTGACCCTCCAATCTAGTCTCCTGCTTCTCACACTGAGCCCTTTTAGAGCTCCCCAGGACCCAGAGCTGCTTTCTCTTATTCACACGCAGTTCCTCTCTCTCTATATCTCTCTCTCTCTCTCTACTGATTTGTGAGCAGTTTCTCTCTCTAGATTCGTATCGAAATGGATGAGGATTTTGATATTCCTGCGGCCGACGAGATGAACGACGATTTCGACATCCCAGACGCGAGTCCGATCATGAAGGTCGGTGAAGAGAAGGAGATCGGGAAGCAAGGTTTGAAGAAGAAGCTTGTCAAGAATGGTGAAGCTTGGGACACTCCTGATAATGGCGATGAAGTTGAAGGTAAACTAGTTATTCATCCATACATTCACCACTGATTTTGCATCAATCGTTTCTCTTTTAGATTATTTTTTCAGTTTAATTCGTTCCATTTTCTGATACGCTGTTGATTTGCACTGGTTTTGGATGATCTGGATTGAATACCAGTTCATTACACTGGAACTTTACTCGATGGGACTCAGTTTGATTCGAGTCGAGATAGGGGTACTCCGTTCAAGTTCACTCTCGGTCAAGGTAAGTGTATTTTGTTTTTCCCTCTTTATTATTATTATTATTATTTTTTATATCTCGTTTGATCTATTTTGGTGTTTCTATGTATATGTTTCTTACATTGTATAATTTTTTTTAAATTTGCTTGCAAATGTTAGGAAACCAATTATATTAGGAGGTCTACTTCTTTTCAATTACTCTCTGAATCAATTTAGGAAGTCTAATTATATTAGGAAGTCTATGTTATTTTTCTTATATAAGAATGCTTATTGTAATGGTTTTGAGAGATTTAATAACATTAAGAGTTTAGGTGACTAATCTCCAATTCAAAGGATTGTTGGTGCCTGATCCCCAATCAAAGGATCAAATTCAGGGTCTGGGACCCTATCATCTAGTATCAGAGCAGCCATTCATCATCATCAACATGACTATTAAGGAACTTGAAGAACAAGTTGCTGCTCTTACTACTAGGATGGTCGTGATGTTTACTAATATGCAAGAGTTGATACGTGATAGACAAATCAATAATACCATTCTTCAAAATATCCAAGCGCTGTTGCAGGATAAGCAATGTGAAGCTTGCCTTCCCCAGCCTGACATCAATCTTAATCCACCTATACAACGCGATGACGACAATCGGTGTGCTGGTCCAAATTTTCAGGGTCGAACTCTTCGAATTGATTTTCCAAAATTTAATGGTACTAATGAAGGGTGGTTATTTCAGGCTGTACAATATCAAGAACTTAATGGTGTTTTAGACTCACAGATGGTTCCTTTGGCTGCAGTGCACCTTCAAGGCGATGCTATTTCTTGGTATCGTTGGATTAAACAGTCCCTTGGGGTTTTGACTTGGCAACAATTTTCTCGAGCCATATGCACCCATTTTGGTTCTCGACAACAAATTGGTCCTTGTAGTTCATTAGCCAAACTGTCTCAGATTGGCACTATTCGTGAATTTATTATGGAGTTTGAGTGACTTTCTAATATGGTTATAGGTTTGCTTGAGTCACATCAAATTAGTATTTTTTTTTTTGGACTTCATGCTGACATAAGGGTTGGTGTTTGTTTGCTTCATCTAATGAGTCTAACTGAGACCTTTGAATTAGCATTTGGCCAAGAGGATGCAATTATAGCAACCATCGCACATGATATGACCAAGACTATTTCTCGTCCACCTTCTCTATGGCCTTCTAACATATCTTATGTACAAAAGCCTGTACCTAAGCTTGTTAACCAATTGCCATCCTTATCTACTGGTGTTAAACATTTGTCATGGACTGAACAGAAGGAACGACGTGAGAAGGGTCTTTGTTTTAATTGCGATGAGATTTATAAACTTGGTCATCGATGCCAAAAGCCACAATTATCTCTCTTGGAAGGTGAATCGGAGGTCGAAGTTGAGGACTTTGAATCTGAAACCATAGTTGGTGGTGTCCCAGAACTCCCAACTTTTAAAATTTCGTTACATGCTCTTATGGGGTCAACTCAACCTGGAGCTATGTGCATCAGCGGCACTCTAAAAAATAACCTATTACAGTCCTCATTGACTCTGGTTCCACACATAATTTTATCCATCATTCTATTGCTAAACAACTACGTTACACAGACTTGGGTGCGGGTATCGGGTATGGGTGTGTATCTAAGGGTCAGACACTTTAAAATTAAAAATTAAAGATACATGGATATGGATCCAAATTAAGATATGGGTACGGAAATACGTTAAATACTTATTTTTAAATATATTTATTATATGAAGATGAGTTTAAAAAGTTTAAGGAATAACAAATTTTATTAAAAAAAAATAACAAATAAATAATAAATAAAAATTATAAACATTATTTTAGACATAAAATAAATTATATTATATATGATAAAATAAATTATTTTAATTTTAGACATAAAAATTATGTTTTTTATGATATATTGTATTATATAATATTTTTTGAATATGAATAATATTTTTTGAATATGAATAATATTATATTAATATAATTTATATTATATATAATTCAAATTATATTAAAAAGAAGAGACAGAGAGAGACTGATCAAAAAAGAAGAGAGAGAGAGAGAGAGAGAGAGAGAGTGATGAAGAGACGAAAAGAATAGAGATCCAGATCAAAGGGGAAGACGAAGGAGCACAGTAGATCGACTTCGCAGATTGGTCAACTTCGCAGATCAAGCTTCGCAGATCGATCAATGCTCTGCAAGCAAGTCAGATTGAATCGATGCTCTGCAACCAAGTCAGATTGAAGTCAAAGGCCAGGTTCTCTCCTTGCTTTCTCCTCTTGCGATTCTTCTGCCGTATCCGTTTATAAGGAGCTGTATCCCGCACCCGTACCCGTGTCGTGTTGTGTCGGGTCGGGTCGGGTCGGGTACCTTTGAAATTCCAAAGAGTCTCTGTAACATAGCTAAACAGTGTGGTCATTCTATTTAAAGGGCAAGTCTTTACGAGTCATGGTGGCTGGTGGTGAATTTTTAAATAGCTTGGCTAAGTGTTCTGATGTTCAACTTAATTTACAAGGCTACATAGTTTCCATCGAATTTTTTCTTTTGGCTATTAGTGGCTGTGAGGTGGTTTTGGGAGCACAATGGTTACGATCATTAGGCTTAATTGCTTGAGATTTTTGCAATTTAACCTTGAAATTTCAAGTCGCTGATCAAAAGTTCACTTTGGTTGGTGATGGTTCTCCTACCGTCATGCTTATGGATAATGGCCTGGTACATCGTCTTTTACAGCGTGAGTGCCACGGGGTCCTCCTACAGCGTGAGCATCAGCCTCTTTCTCATCCTTATTCCACCACCACTGTTGTTAATGTTTTTGTAAGAGATATTGTTCGCTTGCAGGGCATGCCTCGTACAATTGTCAGTAATCTTTCTTAGTAATTTTTGGGAAACCTTCTTAACTATGTAGGGTACGCAATTATGTTGGTGTTCGGCTTATTACCCTCAATATGATGGTCAGACCGAGGTTACTAACCATACTTTAGAGTGTTATCTTTGATGTTTTGCGGGTTAGAAACCTCACGATTGGTCTCGCTGGTTGGCTTGGGCTGAATGGTGATACAATACCACTTATCATTATGCAATTCAAATGACTCTGTTTAAGGTTGTCTACAGCCGCCCTCCACCTTCAGTTTTGGCTTATCTTTCTAGTACAACTGCTGTTCGTACAGTTGACCTTGCTTTACGGGATCGCAATCATACTTTGCAACTTTTAAAGGATCATCTGTAATCTGCTCAAGTTCGTATGAAATTCTATGCTGATGCTAATCGAACTGAACGCCTTTTTGTTGTGAATGATTGGGTTTTTTTTTTTGCAGCTGCAACCTTATCGCTAATCTACAGCTGCTTCACAGCATTATTCGAAGCTTTCTCCCCGTTTTTATGGACCTTTTTGCATTATTGCGCAGGTTGGTTCTGTTGCTTACAAGTTGGACCTTCCTGAAGGGTGTCACGTACGTCTCGTTTTTCATGTCTCTACCTTGAAGTCAAAGTTGGGAGCAAATGTTACTTCCAACCCCTACTTACCTTCTCTTGTTGATGATCCTGAATGGGTGCTTGAGAAAATTTTAGATCGCGGCATCTTCAAGGAGAACAATCAAGCTGTCACACATTGGCTCATTCAGTGGAAGGGTCATTCTGTTAATGAAGCTACTTGGGAAGACCATGCTACTTTTTGTGCTCGTTATTATGATTTTCCAGCTTGAGGACAGGCTGTGATTCTAAGGCGGTCGAATGTTAGGAAACCAATTATATTAGGAGGTCTACTTCTTTTCAATTACTATCTAAATCAATTTAAGAAGTCTAATTATATTAGGAAGTCTGTTATTTTTCTTATATAAGGATGCTTATTGTAATGGTTTTGAGGAGGAGATTTAATAATATTAAGGCCAAGTTTGGCTAAACTAAACAAGTGCACTTATTTCATCTTTTTATCTTTTTTGGGTCACATCAATCAACATCTCCTCTCTACTTTTTCTACACATAATACAAGAAAAGTCAAAAAGTGCACTTATTTAGTCTTCCCAAACTTGGCCTTTAAGTGTTTAGGTGGCTAATTCCTAATTCAAAGGATCGTTGGTGGTTGGTCCCCAATCAAAGGATCAAATTCAGGGTCTAGGACCTTATCAGCAAAAGACAGTAGTAACTTGGCTGCAACGGACTCTTCATATTTGAGGAGTTGTGAGAAACAATGGACGGTTGCTTGACTTGTGTCAATCATTTCATTTAGGTTTGAAAATGCAAGTTCCATTTTGCGTAGAGTTTACGTAGTTACCAAACAAATATTATACAATTGACTATGCCAATTGATTTGTTATTGTGGCAGTTGCAGAGTAAGAAACATCAATTAATCATCTAACAATTGATTAGGTATTGACTATTAGAAAAGCTTTATTGATGGGATCAATGCTTTAAAAATTGGACTAGTGAGTGAACCTGAAAAGGGTTTGGGTGGACGGGTCATCGATTCAACCATCGGGTTGAACCGACTTCAAACTGTGACATCATAATTATTATATAAATATTTTTATAATTTAAAAATTAATAGAATACATTCATTTAAAATTTTTTATAATTTAAGATATATATTTATCAAATTTTTATGTTTATATATATTTTTATATTAATATTGTTTGTAAAAATATTAATTATACATGTATTTGAAAGAAATTACCTTGAATATAATAAATATTATATATCTTGTATATACTAACAATAAGCCATGATGGCAAAGTGGAAATTCATATTCTTTAGAGCTTGAAGTGTTGAGTTCAACTCCTTGTAGTATCAATTTTTTCATTATTGGACCATATATAGCAAAACCGTTCCGGTTCAACCGGGTTACCAGTTTAGCCTAAAAAGGCTTGTTTTCAAGCTCGTTTGGCTTTGAGGGTTGATCCAGATTGAAACTTGGACTGGCGACGGGTCAACCGGTTGAAGTAGCAGGTCCAGTCCGGTTTTTAAAACATTGGATGGGATGAAAACTAGTGGTTTAATTTGGTCTCAGGGCAAGTTTTGTGAATATTACAATTCTTTCCTCTTTTGGTGCGTTTGTTTGGACGGATTGGATAAGGAGGGATTGTAATTCATCGGACTATTAGTCTTGAGATACATTGTCCCGGGACTATTTGGTTGGACTAAATTTGTATCCTATGTTTGTTTAGTCATGGGATTAGATGTCTGGATTTGACTATTTTTAGTTATCCAATATTTGTTTGGGATATTATGGAGAAGGATAGATCCTCAAATGACTATTTTATCCTTTTCAATTATTTACTAAATAATAACAATATTAAACATAGCTTTAATATTTTAATTATTTTTAACTAGATTAAATAAAAATTTGTTTTATTTTATTTTTTGCGCAATATTTTGATTATTTTAATTTATTATTTTCAATTAAATTAAATTAAATTTATAATTTATAATTTATAATTTATATTTTTTATTTAATATATAATTTTAAATTAACGACAATAAAAAATAATTTTATTTAATATATAAATTAAATTTTCAACAACACTAAAAAAAATTTAATTTATAAGGCCATAATTTATAATTATTAATTTTAAATAAATTTATATTTTTTATTTAATATATAATTTTAAATTAACAACACTAAAAAAATAATTTAATTTAATATGTAAATTTAATTTTTTAACAACACTAAAAAATTTTAATTTATAAGGCCATAATTTATAATTTATTATTTTTAATTAAATTAAATTTATAATTTATAATTAAAATTTTTTATTTAATATATAATTTTAAATTAACAACACTAAAAAAATAATTTATAAATGTTCAAAAGACTATTTTATCTTTTTCTAATTGTTTGCTAAGTAATAGCATGGAGGGTAAAATGGACATTTCACAAAATAATCCCATGGGATACCAATCCCATGGGATACCAATCCCATGGTTTCTATCCCACCCTCCCCTATGGGATAGGATAGTCCCATATTTGTGGGACTAATAGTCTGGGGGACTATTAGTCCGGAGCAAAAAAAATGAAACAAACAATGGATTATTAGTCCGATGGGACTAATAGTCCAATCCCACCCCCTAATCCTTCAAAACAAACACACCCTTTGTGTTTGTGTTGGAGTTTAATGTCTCTTTACGGGTTTTTTAATGTTGGGTCCTATGAAACATAAACCCATCTAGGGATGTCATGTACCAGGGTATGTTGGACACGGACATGCATCAGACACATGTAGGACACTCAAATTGGAGTCTGTTTTTGTTTTTTTGCTTGGATGCATTGGGTATTATGGACAACATGGTATGACTATGCTAGAAACATGTTACCAACACTTTGGGGACATGTTTGGGGTCAAAATGAAAATTTAAATAGTTTAAGTTCGAATCAAATTGAAAAATTACTTCCCCCCACCCCCTTTCTCTTGTAGGTAACAAACTTAACTTTTAGTTGAATGTATAATTAATTAATGTATAATTCTTGACTTTTATTTTTATGTTATGAGACACTTTACTGTGATTATAGCATTACGTAGTGACCTATTATAAACTGTGATTGCTATGTTATGGAATATGTGGTTATTTAATTTTATTTAGTATTATATTGCATTATTTTATTATCTTTGGATGAAATATTCAAATGTATATATTGCATTTTTAATGTATTTGTGTTGTGTATGTAGTTTTTAGTTGGGGGGCTACCAAGGGTCAAAACTTAGGCTTGGTATGTGCCCCTCTCCTCTTCTCTATTGAGTTCGTCTCGTAGAAGCGGGACTATAGTTCAGTAGTATGGGTATTTCTCCTTATAAGAGGGGAGGGTGTGTTAAGCCATCACATAGGGGGTGTAAGCTCCCACAAGGGTTGATAAAAAGGAATCAATCTGGCTGGGGGCTACCGAGGGTCAAAACTTATCTTGATACGTTGTTTTCAATAGTATGTAAATGGAAATATTTTGAATAACCTTGTGTTACAAATGCTTGGAAATGTTTATTTGAAACCTATATAAATATTTATACAAGCCATAATTATCTAAAAAATTATTCTATAAGATCAGTAATTAAACTATGTAAGTAAATAATTTGGAAGTAAAGCAAATTACGAATCATTAAATTAATGTCAGCCACATAAATATTAAAACACAAGTGCATGACAAACCAAATAAAATTTACAAAATTATAAACTAATAATCAAATGTGAGTTAAAGTTTTATCTATTTATTTTTATTTTTTTATACCAAGATTAAGAATAAAGTTCAATAAATATTAAAAACTCGTAAGTAAAAGGTTAAACAGTTTGTTGGGGAAGGTGGCATCTAGACGTGCACCTAGGCCCAAGGCTCATCAAGGCATAGTCAGTGTGCTTTGGAACATCCATACAATGTAAAACAGGCTCCATATAGGCACATAAAGTGTGTGCTTTAGGCTTAGACTCAAGACGCATGACTTGTGCACTTCTTTGAAAATATTTGTTTATTACAACTACAACCCTTGATTTCACTTAATCTCATTATTATTTTGTTTACATGTGGTACGAGAGATTAAACCTCTAAACATAAATTGTAACCCAACACTTTTTGAGCCCTAATTATTCAAAGATGGTTGGATAGAGCTTTTTCGTCAACCAAACTTGTAGTTATTTTTCTTCATCTCCTCAAATCTTCTTCTACTTTTCTGTCTCTACACTTCTTGTTTGACACTTTCATTTTATTTTTTTTTTTGTAAATATTTATGCATTAGATGTTTGTGTTTGTGATAAAATATTGGTGTTTGGTATTCATGTTTTAAAATATTTAATACTTCATTTTACTTGTTATTTGCTTATATTAAATTATCTATTTTTTATTGTCAACATGAGCATTGCTTCGATAAAGCTTGTGCCTCGTCTTGCTCCTTGCGCCTTGGCCCAGGGAAACTTTGGCGCTTCATTGTGCCTATTGCCTTTAATAACTCTGCTCCAGTAGTAATTGAGATGAAAAAATGAAGAATGAACTTGTAATAATCTATAATACTATATAAAGGCTGGACCTTTTATTTGTTATGAATTAAATTTGAAGCTGTGAGCTATTCTCAATTTTAAATTGTTCAAAATTGTCACGTTCTATGGGAAGTTATAGGAGGAGGATATAGATAAAAATTAGGAAAGCTGTAGTGGGACACAAAGATAAATTTGAAAATTTGAAAAGAATGGAACAGTCAAGGAAGGAAAAAAAAGGTTACAGGCAGTGAAATACTTTTGTAGTAAATACATCATCTTCATTGTGCACAACCACCCTTTGGTGGTATTTATAAAATGGGTATATACAATAACAATAATATAGTGAATAAGTAACTTGTATATTTTCCATTTGGTTTCACTACTTCATCTCCTTGACCTGTTTTTTCTTTCAAAAAGTTCTAACTAATTTAAGATTTATTTATTTTATATTATTTTATTTTTTTAACATAATACTTGACCTTTCCAATTATGGAGCCACTCTCGCACTATAGGTACAGCATGTACAAGTGGATTTGCAAATGTTTTGGACCATTAGTCATATGTTACATGGACTCGGGTACGAATATCGAGTGCGGGTGTGTATCCAAGTGTCAGACCTTCATAAATTTAAATCTTAGGATCTTGGGATACATATCCAAAATTGGATATGAGTACAGGGACACGTCATATGCACATATATATTGCATATTATATAATATTCTCAGATGAGATGTTGTAAATTATGTAAAAATATACTAGAAATTAAATAAGATTTAAGGAAAAATATGAAATTTTAATATCTAATTCATGTGTGAGGCTAAAAATATTACTTTATTAACAAATGTGTGTTTCATCTTCTTCATGTATTGTCACAAATTAAAGGATCTGAGTGTCTAAATTGGGTACGAGTGTCGGACACATATCCCACACCCTTACCCATGTCATAGCTGGTGGACATGGATACTGTGGGAGAAATAGAAGAGTCCATGTAACATACAAAAGGAAAAGCAATGAAATCTTAAGATATTTTTAATAGATGATGATGAAATAATTCTCTATTTCAGAATTTTTTTTGTAGTGTTTGGGTTAGTTCCTGTATGTTTAGGTATGTTTTGGTGGTATCTTAGAGTTTGGAGTTTTCACTAATGTTTCATGTCTTTTAACAAACAGCATTTATTAGGAAATGGAATAGTTAAGGAAAACTTATTACTAATACATGAATGACATACACAGGTTGTAATATGTGACCATGAGCACCCAATTCTGTCATACGTTCATGCGGCCATGAGCATCTAAGGCTTTTTATAAAAAGTTCTCTGTGAAGTGGGCAGTTTGTCTAGCTTCAATACTAATAAAAATATTCACTGCAGAGTTCTATAAGTTGTGATGGGAAAATAGAACACTAGCATTCTGTTTGATGGGAGAAATCAAGAGGAATTTTCTATAATCCTCGGTTTAGTCAAAGGAGAAGAGGGGGAGGGAGGAGAGATTAATCGTGAAGGCATAAGAACAGAATAATCATGTTGGGCCCACAGAAACTGTAATCCCTTTAGTGACTGCGTTGGAGAGACCTTACGAAACTGCACTCTGGTTGCAAGTGCAGGGTACATGTACATTGTGGAGGATTTGTGTATGCCTTCCCACTCTAGTCCGTATTAACTACTTCAGAATCAGGACTAATATATGATACCTTAGCCTGTTGGTTATATATATATATATTATATTTTCTTGTTTGGGCTTTTTGTTTATCTTTGTATTTTGTTTCATTTCATATTTCTTACTGTCAGCCTTTTAGATGACAAGGGACTCTGAAAGGGTTTAAGTATGATGTGCTTTCATGACTAGCGTGAAAGGTTTGATTGTGTAAATATTGCTCTGGGTATGAAAATGGAATGTATTTTTTTGTCTTGGCATGACAGGGCAAGTAATTAAGGGATGGGACGAGGGTATTAAAACAATGAAGAAGGGAGAAAATGCCATTTTCACTATTCCACCAGAGCTTGCCTATGGTGAATCTGGTTCTCCCCCAACCATTCCCCCAAATGCTACTCTCAAATTTGATGTAGAGTTGCTATCCTGGGTCAGCATCAAAGACATCTGCAAGGATGGTGGAATATTCAAGAAGATACTTGCTAAGGGAGAGAAGTGGGAGAATCCTAAGGATCCTGATGAAGTTTTAGGTATTTACTATAATGCTCTTATTCATTTCAGGTTCTGTTGTAAGTGTCGTTATGATAACTTGAACTGAATAATCAACTATGTGCCTTTGCATTTTATTGCAGTGAAGTATGAAGCTCGGCTTGAGGATGGAACCTCGATTGTGAAGTCAGATGGAGTAGAGTTCACCGTGAAAGAGGGTAGAGTTCACGAGAATTTGTTAATATTTTTTTGTTGTTGTGTAATTAGGCTCAAGGTTGTTAAAATCGGGATCCTACGTTGAATCGTTGGAGTTGTTTATAGGATCGGATCGTAGAATCGGATCGAGGATCGTAAGATTCTACCGAAAAAGACAAATTACATAATAATTTAATTTAAATAAATATTTCTTATAAAGTATACACAAAATGAGCCTATATTCTATTAAAAAGAAGTGAAGATATTATGAAAAATATAATACTCCATATAAAATGTACATATAATATTATACAATAGAAAACTCGATGGTAAAAGTTTTGTATTTCATAAAAAAAGAAGGTGAAGAAGAGGAAGAAGAAGAATTTTATAACAAAATACTTTACAATCTACAATAATGCATAAAAAGTAAAGAAAAAATATTTAACAAAGTTGGATATGAAAATAGATTAAGAATTCAAAAGAGTAGTTTAGTCGAATGATAAGGTTTGTCGTTAGCATCCTTGATGGAGCAGATTCGAGTCACAAAAATAATCTCTCCAAAAATTGGAATAAAGTTGCAATCATCTTACCCTCCTTAGACTCCGCTAAAGCTAAGTTTGTTTTTCCGACTATTAAATTTTCTTAAATTCTCGCAATATTTGAATGTTTGTTTCCTAGTTTGTTTTTCTTAGTTTATTTGATTCAATACTACTTAATTTTATTATTTATTTTGGCCACATAAATTGGTATTTAGACAACAAACATAAAATTTACAATAAAATATGTCATACAATACAAAATAAGGCTTGCAAATTGGATCGGATAGGATCGAATTCGGATCGGGATTCCACGATCCTATAAGATCCCACTGCCAGGATCGAAAGATCCTATCTATAAGGAGTTTTTTACACGATCCGGATCGATTGTACTCAAATGGATCGTAAGATCGTAGGATCGTAAGATCCGGATCGGGATTCTGATAACCATGATTAGGCTTTGACATAGTATGTTGAATTTATCATATATAATTGTTTGTAAACAGGATATTTCTGCCCTGCTCTTGCTAAAGCTGTAAAGACAATGAAGAAAGGAGAGAAGGTTCTTCTAACAGTGAAGCCACAATGTATGTTCTTCCCTTCTTGATAATTTCCTCATTGCTGGGTGTTGTTTACTATTGAAGCAATTTTTAGTCATGCATTTTCTTTGTTCTTATAGCTCTTCTTTCTATTTGGTTGCAGATGGGTTTGGGGAGAAGGGCAAGCCAGCATCAGGTGATGAAGGTGGTGTCCCCCCAAATGCAATGTTGCAGATAACTCTTGAGTTGGTGTCATTGAAGCCTGTGACTGAAGTAAAAGATGATAAGGTCATTAAGAAGATCCTGAAGGAAGGGGAGGGATATGATCGCCCGAATGACGGAGCGACTGTGAAATGTTATTCTCATCCTTTTTATTATTATTATATATATATTTTTTGGGCTTGACAATGTTGGTATTGTGATATGTGGTTAACTGTAGTGGTTGGCAATATTTTTCTTTGTGCATTTGCCAGTGAAATTGATTGGTAAGTTGCAAGATGGTACCATCTTCCTTAAGAAGGGTCATGACAATGATGAAGAGTTGTTTGAGTTCAAGACAGATGAAGGTACTATTACTTATCTGAGCCTTGATTTTTAATCTGGTGGTTCTTTTTTGTTTTTGTTTCTTTGACATTGAAGGTTTTTAACTTCTTGAATAGAGCAAGTCATTGAGGGGCTTGACATAGCAGTGATGACAATGAAGAAGGGAGAGATAGCATTGCTGACTGTTGCACCAGAATATGCCTTTGGATCATCTGAGTCACATCAGGAACTGGCTGTGGTTCCTCCAAACTCATATGTTTTCTATGAAGTTGAGCTTGTCTCCTTTGACAAGGTTAGTTGATTGGGTTTGCCTTCAGGTTTGTGTTTTATAATACATTATGTGTTTGGGATTATGTTTGTGTTTAATACTATTTTTGGCCTTCAGGAGAAGGAATCTTGGGATATGAACACCCAGGAGAAAATTGAAGCTGCTGGCGAGAAGAAGGAAGAAGGAAATACACTGTTCAAGGCGGGTAAATATGCTAGAGCCTCGAAGAGATATGAGAAGGTGAATAGAGAGGAACAGGATGATTTGAACTAACTGAAAATTGTTGTCATCGGTCAGTATGATTTTAAATATGGGTATCGTGATATGTATTAGTATCGGTGATACGGTCATATATCAGACAATAATGGTTGATATATTGATTACGATGAATAATGGTATTGAAAGTCCAAAATCCCTATATGTAATGGCTGATATTTAAAACCTTCTGTATTATGCAGTTCCACGCTGAACTTCCCCTTTGTGTGCAGGCTGCGAAGTACATTGAGTATGATTCTTCCTATAGTGAAGAGGAGAAGAAGCAGGCCAAAGTATTAAAGGTTACTTGCAATCTTAACAATGCAGCTTGTCAGCTGAAGTTAAAGGAATACAAGCAAGCAGAGAAGCTGTGTACAAAGGTACAATTAGTTTAATCTGTTCTGAGGGGTTTCTTGTGGGGTGGGGTGGGGTGGGGGGAGGTTTGGGTGTGAGACAGTTGGTTGTGTTTAATCGGGCTCTACTGGGAAAGTGGTTGTGGCGTTTTGTGGAGGAAAGGGAGTGGTTGTGGAGGAAGGTGGTGGTCTCCAAGTATGGGTTGGAGAGGGAAGGGGGTTGGTGTTCGGATAGAGTGGGCCAATCTCATGGTCGAGGTTTGTGGAAGGGCATTTAGTTGTGTCGAAAGGAGTTTTGGGATAGGGTTTGGTTTAAAGTGGGGGTGGGGGATAGGGTTTGCTTTTGGCAGGACAGGTGGTGTGGTGAGTGGTTTTTGGCGAGGATGTTTCCGTTGATATATGCCATTGCTGTTGATGGGGAGTAGGTGGTTGCTTCGGTGCGGAATCAGCAAGGCCAATCATTTGTCTGGAATGTTCATTTATGATGTGATGTTAGGATTGGGAATTGGATCAGTTGGTGGATCTTCTAGGGTTTCTATATGGGGTGAAGTTAGGGGGGGGAGGGGGAGGGGGGGGGGGGGGATTCATTGGTGTGGGATTGTCCGATATCGGAATGGGTTTTCTCGGTGTCTTCGTACTATGGTGTGCTTGTGGGTGGTGATGGTGTGTTGTCTTTCCTTGGAAGAGTATTTGGGTGACGGGTTCATCGTCTAAGGTAGCTTTTTTCGTTTGGGCAGCTGCCTTGGGCCGTATTTTGACTATTGACCAACTTAATCCGTCAACGGCATGTGTTGGCTAAGTGGTGTTGCATGTGTTCTGGGGATTCGGGAATGGTGGATCATTTGCTTATTCATTGTTCTATTGCATCTCGTTTATGGAGTTTGGTGGTGCTTTGTTTGGTTTGGTTTGGGTGCAATCGGTTTCTGTGTTGGGTGTGGTGCAAAGTTGGGGTGGGGCTAGGGTAGGGAAAAGGCGTTGGAAGGCTTGGCCTCTTGCATCTCATTGCTTGCTTTGGTTGGTTTGGTTGGAGCGTAATAGGCGTGTTTTCTAGGACGTGTGCCATTCAGTGCTTTGGTTAGAGAGTAGGCTTTTGTTGATTTTGCATAGTTGGGTTATAGGTTCAGTTGATCCTAATGTTTTAACTTTTGTAGATTTTGTGGAGACTTGGAGTAGTTAGGTTGTTGGGTCCCATGTGGGCTGGTTTTTTTTGTATTCTTTGCATCGCCTTGATGCTTTTGTAATAAAGTTTGATTATTTATCAATAAAAAAAAATAAAAAATGTTCTGAGGGACACAGAAACATTAAATATTGATAATTAGAATTTTATTCCATTCTCATTACCATTATCTTTTACTATTCCCTTTCCCTGTATTGGAGTAATTCTGCCATGGCTATGCTGAATTGAACTCGAATATTGTATGCAGGTGTTAGAACTTGAGAGTAAGAATGTGAAAGCACTCTACAGGAGGGCTCAGGCCTACATCAACTTGGCGGATTTGGATTTGGCCGAGCTTGATATCAAGAAAGCTCTTGAAATTGACCCTAACAATAGGTGTGTGCCTTATGCTATTCATTAAATGTGAAATTCTGTGGTTTGCTGTTACAAAGGCTGGGTACTATTTTTATTGAATTTGTTGGTTTCTCTTTGTGACCAGGGACGTGAAATTGGAATATAAAGCATTGAAGGAGAAGTTGAAGGAATACAATAAAAAGGAAGCCAAGTTTTATGGCAACATGTTTGCTAAATTGAACAAGTTGGAGTCAGTTGAGCCTAATGTAAGCGTGTCTAGTATCACTTGCTGTAAATATGGATGAATAAACATTAAAATGATTTTACTTGTCAAAAAATAAAAAAATAAAATAAAAAATGGTTTCATGTTAAATGTTTGTTCTGATGATGTATTTCTCACTTGCAGAAAGGAGCTACTAAGGAATCAGAGTCTGTGAGCATAGATAGCAAAGCATAATGATACGAGTAAACCCCTGGTTTTATGGTTTCTACTCTACTGTTTTTCATTTATTTGTAGAACTAGTTGGTCTTTGGCAGAGATAAGAGGTTGTAATGGATTTCTCTGATGGGGATTTGCTGATGGAAAAATTGTAGTGCTAAACTATGATAAATGAGAATTGCTCAAATACATTTTAAACCTTTTAGTTGTTGGGTTTCACTATATACGGATTGTGTTCGGTATTTGCTCATTTTATCCTTGGAATGGACTACAACCTATACTTCTGAGAGTGACCCTCTAGTTTTCCTTACTCGGCTGTTAAATTTAGAAATCAGTGGTGTAATGTGATGCCTGTAAACCTGATGATAGCTTGGTAACAGTGTTGCAAGTCTTGGAGCCAGATAATAAGCCTCAGGACCTTGTATTTTCTTGACATTGAGACCTCTCTCCGCCTCTGTGGCAGTTAGTTCTTGTAGGACCCTTTAATTCACTAATATGCTTCTAAAAATGCTATTGTTGGCTCACGGGTATTTGGTTTGTTTTCAGTGTTTTGTGTTGCTATGGGATGAGAATTGCTCCACGGTTTACAGATGCAATGACGGGCCAATATGGTGTTCTTATAGTGTAATGTATTAAGGTTGTACATTGAAGCTGTAACTTTCTTTTATTTTTGGTTCCAAGTTAAAATGTTGTGAGCAAAAGAAATACAGATCAATAAAGAACTACTGTGTCACAGGCAAATGGGAAGTTATGACTTTCTGTTTTTTTCTCTCGAGATTTTCAAGGGGTGGATCTTTGAGTTTCTATGGAGGAATTTGTTTTGTTTTGTTTTGTTTTGAGAAGCAAGGAGGCTTTTGTTAAGTTAATAATGCTTGTTTGGGCTTCAGATTTAACATTCATGAAGGGCTGGGCTTGCCTTCAGTTAATGATTTGAGTTGAAGGATATCGTTCGAACCTAGTTAGAAGCTTATGAATATTTTAATTTTTTATTTTATTTTTATTTTTATTACCAATAGTGCATTTCTCTAATGGAATAGTTAAATTGTGTTAAGCTATGATATGATAAAAGTAATAAAAGTAAGATTTAATTTTGTGTGTTAAATATTTGTTAATTTAGAAAATGAAATGGTATGAAGTGCGGGTTAAAGTATTTGTTATGTAGATGTGGGATTTACTTTACCATCTCTCTCTCACTGGAGCAAATAAAAAAAATTCTAATTTATGTTGTAAATTAATTTATGACACTATTAAGGGAAATTTTATTTTTACACACTTATTTATTTTAGTGCACATACTTATTAATTTAGTTATTGACCATACATTTTGAAAACTCCATTGAAGATCCTCCATTGCATTATTGAAGGTGAGTATGTTCCATCCATTTTTAAATCTTTTGTGTTATCTATTTACAATCTATTATGTATTTGCACTCCATTAAAGACTCGTTTTTTTCTTCGAATATTTCTAATTTTGTACATTCAGCATTGGTTTACCGAATAAAAAGCAATAATTCGGCTGTTAACTTCCGAAATATTAACATATTTTCGGAACTTGATTTCTGAATTTTATTGTTTAATTCAAAAGTTGAGTTTCGAATTTTGTTTAATTGCAATATGCCAATCCTTTACTTGCCTTGTGGTGTCAAGCTGGTAACAATTTTACTTACTAACAATTTTAAAAAAAATAAATAAATAGTAAGTGTACAAAGAAAATTTGAATAATATTAAAGGTGTGTTTTAATATTCATTATGATCATTTTACTTTAGAATAACTATTATTAAAATAATATTTCATTAAGTGTACACGAAAATAAATGTGGAAATAAAATTTCCCCACTACCCTAGCAGTTAGAGCGGATTTGAGTGGTATGGCCTCGAATTTTTGCAAAATATACACCGAAGATCCAATTGAGTGAAGCTGATGGAAATACAAGCAGGGCTCTTCTCAGGGCTCGTCTCAGCAAATGCACATTCTCTATTCAACACTACAGTACAGCTGAGTTAATCGAACCGAACTCCAAAGGTAGTGAACATCAATTAATTACCGACACTAATTCAATCAAAACATATGTGATCGTACATGCGTGTCTGTCGTGACAACAAAAATAAAGAATGAACAATTTGAAAATCTAACAATGCAAAAAGTATACAGAGCGGCACTACAAACAAACAGCCCCTACAGAAGAATCCCTGCTATTTTCTGAACTCTTTCCTCCATGGCTGAGACAAACAACTTTACATCAATTTGAGTTTATATGACTTTGCCTGAAAGATTCATATGGCAATTCTTTCCCCCAAGTACATAAATAAGCTACAAATATGACCGTGAAGACAATGAATTGCTTTATCTGGGAGCAGAGAACCAACATGATATATATGGTCAGCTACAACTGATTATTGAGCTTCTAGAGCTAGTCTTGAAGGCTGTGGTCAATGTAGCTTCTCATCCCAGGCTTAAATCCATGGAAAAAATATATATTTCTTCAACACTACGAGACATAACAGGAAAATTAACTCACCTGTTCTCCAATCAAATCAAGACCAACAACTAGGAAAGTGATCCCTTGAAACAATAGGAAGTAGAAGTGAATCCCCTGCGCAGACAACAAGCTTCTCACTGAGGCACTCAATAAAATAAACGCGAGAGCAAGTTCCTTCCTGTACAAAAGATTTCTTCTACCCTTCCCAGATTTCTTAGTCATCTCTAATTTATTAAGCTCGGCAAGACCTGATTCTGAGGAGGATCTGTTACGTTGCACTAGAGGTTCAGACTCATTTTCCATAACGGCAATTAGGTCTGCTTCTGATGATCTGCCCAACTTCTTAGTAACTATCCACTCATAAGAACTTCCGAATTTAAAGAGTCCTGATATCATGGCATTAAATTTGGTCACAGACATCGTGTTCTCAAATAGAAGGAAGGGCACAATGAATGGAAATGACCGTGGTGCTGGAAGGATATTCAAGACGGACATGATTCCGGGGACATAACAAACTACCCAAGCAGGTAACTGAGCTTCTGGCAGGAACATGCTCAGAGGAAGAATAATGCAGAAGAGAGTGAATGAATAGAAAGGCAGGATAAGCTTCCGAAGGAGGAAGAAAAGAAATATCATATTGGCTTTCTTGACCACACTCACCTGAAATGTCACATAAAGATTATATTAAATATATATATATATATATATATATATATAAACAACAGTTGAAACAAAATTACATGATGTCTACAAGGCTATAAATTGTTAGTTGCTTATTTTTAGGAATTCTTGATATTATTCTTGATTATGTGCTTGCACAATCACTTCCCTCGCTTACATGGAGTTGAGGAGATTCAGTCAACATTTCATGCTTGAGACAACTTCAGTTACACTATATTTGAACAAACTTGCACATTTGCTAATTAGGCATTCAAAAATCCATGTAACATAGAATCCTAGGAAATCAGTGAGCCTGGCAAAATTGTAACGTGTTACTCTCTACCACTCTTTTGAATTAATCTCACTATCGGCTTTGTTGCCACAGGTATCTAGTTGTTTCTTCAATGGGATTTCATGGTTCAAGTCTTTAAAATCTGCAACTAGGCAGGTGAATATAAGCATTGCATGGAAAGCATCACAGGAAAGACACCTCCCATGGATAGGGGTGTTCAAAAAAACCAGTGGAACTCGTAAATCGAACCAATCCGGTACAAACTGCCGGTTTGGTCCAGTTTTTATTAGACTTAGTTTTGGCTCTGATTTCAAAAATGATCTGAGCTTTCATGTAGAAATCCAGCTTCTATTGAACTAGCTTAGCTACCATTGCCAGAAAGAAGAAGACAAAAGGTGCAAAGCGAGTCTTTAAGCCCTAGGAATGAAAGATCCCAAGATCAGTTCAAAGCGGTCCATTTCCTTGTTCTAAGGCTTTGGTTACGGTTGTGAACCGAACCAAACCATCATATATTTATTTACTTCCTCCGTCCCAAAATAATGGTCCCTAAATAATGGTCTCTTTTGGGGAATCTAACTTTTTTTAGTAGTACAATTATTGTACTTTCAAAAAAGTTGATTTTTCAAAATTATCCCTTGATAAGACATTTTTTGAAGAATATCAATGTCATAATTGTACTTTTCATATTGTTTATGAATTTAAAAGAAGGGCAAAATAGGAAATTTATATTATTTTTGTACTTGATTTTTGAAGAGGGACTAATATTTTAGGATAATGAAAAATGGAATAAGGGACTAATATTTTGGGACAGAGGGAGTATTATTTTTTAATATTTTTGTATCTAAAAATAAGAATATGGAAGTTACTAGTGAGATTTGAACACTAGTCTTGATTGTAAAATCGACAAACTCTAACCAACTTAACTAAATTAATTGTTGTTAGTATGATTCCTATTATAAAATATATATCATATTTCTTATTATATAAATTTCCATAACTGTAGAACAGCTAGTCTTGATTGTAAAATTGACAAATTCTAACCAACTTAACTAAATTAATAGTTGTTAGTATGTTTTACTATTATAAAATATATATCATATATTTTATTATATAATTTTTCCATAAATGTAGAACCGAACCGAACTGAACTAGTTTCTATGGTTCAATTACATAAGTTTAACGGTTCAGTTACGGTTCCAAAATTTCTTGAAAGTTAGGGACTGGTTCGGTTCTTGGTTTACTAAAAAACTAGACCAATCCAATCCGTGAACACTCATGGGAATATAAGCATATCAGGGTTAAATGATATACATATTTGCCTATACTTCCTAGTATAGTCTCATTATTGGGAAAATATTTTATCATACGCGTTTCTTTATTATCATAGAAAACAATGGAGCTTATTTATGAGTTCACCACAGAATCTTATCCTTATTAAATTCATTACTGAATAAGTTCCAAATTCAACTAATAATTAGTTTTCTACGCTACTTTTTTGATAAGCAAAATTGCAATAAACATTATTATCAGATAAACTTTCCAAACCTTTGAACGGATTATGTCCATGAAACATAAGCGGAACAATTGCATTGGACCTGAATGCCAGCGATATTGCTGCTTCTTGTATGCCGCATAGGACTCTGGCAATTCACAAAGGCACTGCAAAAATAGACA
This sequence comes from Camellia japonica, assembly GCA_030407325.1. Taxonomy (NCBI): domain Eukaryota; kingdom Viridiplantae; phylum Streptophyta; class Magnoliopsida; order Ericales; family Theaceae; genus Camellia; species Camellia japonica. The sequence continues at coordinate 69,660,491 of JAPPVO010000016.1, read as the reverse complement.
AAGGTGAACACCAGAATACCATCCAATCTCTAGAGTACGAAGAAATTTTCAAAATGTTGATAAATAGCAAACCTTAACATCATTCAGATATATAAATTTCCATCCACAAAGGTGAGCACGAACAGCAACATCCATGTCCTCAACAGTAGTTCGTTCCAACCAGCCACCAGATTCCTCAAGGGCCTTGATTCTCCATACACCAGCAGTTCCATTGAAACCAAAGAAGTTTATGAACACTCCATTGACTTGTTGTTCAACCTCGAAGTGGAATGATAAGTTTATATTTTGTAATCTTGTAAGCAAGTTCTCGTCCTTGTTGACAAAGGCCCATCTTGTTTGCACCAATGCAAGATCATCATTTCCCTTGAGAGAGAGAGAGAGAGAGAACAATTTAGTAACAGAAGAAGACTAGCAATTTCTAAATTCTTTTTTTTTTTTTTTGACTAGCACGGAGGTGTTTGGATCAAAGCCCGATTAATCCCCAGGGGTGCACAAGCTCTTGGTAATGAGTTTCCCGCAAGTGTACCATGGTTAATTCAACCAATCCGATGGCTCCAAGGAATTGTTAGCACCTGAGAGGTTTCGATCCCTAAACTTTGGAGGGAGCACACCTCCAAAATCCAAGGCCTTGCCAATAAATCAACCTCTTGGGGTTTTAGTAATTTCTAAATCTTGAAGACCCAATGTTTTAAATCAGCATAAGAAAGTAAAAAAATCTGTACATAACAGGTATGTATTTGTGCATGTATTGATCCACAAAACGTTTAATTAACTTGATAAAAGCATGAGATACAGTCTGGAAAATATTTTTGCCTTTGGTGAGTATGGGAAAAAAGACAAGGCCAGACATCATTAAAGACCTGTTCAAGGGAGAGAGAACTAGTGTGGAACGGTGAAAAACAGAAATAATAGATTTTTAGATTAATTTAGCTTCCATAAAATATCAAATTTGGATCAGCATGTGTTTTAATGATTTGTAAACCAATTGTGGATTTGTTAAGAATAAGTCACTATATTAGTATATCATATTCATAGTAACATAATCATGTAAGAAGGATCAAGAAAACCACCATGTATTGAAATTACTGGAATTATGGTAAATATGTTTTTTACTCAGCAAAGGCAAGGTTCCATTCAGGGTCAGGAGTAGATGGTCTCTACAACATTAATAAGATAGAGCAAGACAAAATAACAAGCAGAGCTGCGCACATGTGTTTTTCGATGTGCATACAAATCAAGGATATCTGCATGCAATATAAATTTCACCTACAAAGGTGTCATGTCCAAGTTGGACATGTGTCATACATCAAAACTTTCCGAGACGTGTTGGATACAAGCTCAAAACGTGTCATTGTTTTTAAAATATTTTAGACCTAGACAAGCTTTGGACACTTAGGAGACAAACATGTCAATCACTTGAACACACATGAAACATATTATAAATTTGAACAAAATAACTTGTAAGTTATAAAGATAAAAGAAAAACAATGTAAATTTATATCTATTAATACTTCCTCCTTTAAACTCTAGGAAATAATGTTATGTTGTATTTCTTTTTATTTTTGAATGAAATATTCATATATATAATATTATAGATCTATAAAACTACATATTTTGCGCGTGTCCCCCACATGTTGCGTCCTATATTTCTAAAATTATCATGTTGTTGTATCCATGTCGTGTAGAATGCCACAAACTTCGTTGATATAAGCCAAATGATACTTCAGAAGAATATAAACCAACTTACACATCTTTTCCCTTTAATTTTTAGGACCTTTTCCAACACATCCTTTACCACAGTAGATGGACTGAATTACAGGACAAAAAACTACACAGTTACTATGCTCTTGTCCACATCAGAAATCAATTCATGACTTTTCTATTTAAGAAATTTGTGCCTGTACAAATACAAGCATTAATACAATATAGACATATCTAACTTTTATGATATGAAAAGTTCCCTTTTGATAGACAGCTTCTTAATGCCTAACCTTTTCTTTATTTTAAGGGGAAAACAACATTGATTTTAAAACCTGCTAAATCCTATAGATTGCTCCAAACAATTGGTAAACTTACCTTAAAATAAGGAATAGTTTTCTTCAAGAAATCTGGTGATGGTTGAAAATCTGCATCAAAGATTGCCACAAACTCATAATCTTTGACATAATCGCAATTCATTGCAGATTTAAGATTTCCTGCCTTATAGCCAGTCCGGATAAGACGATGTCTATACAATATGCGCACACCCCTCTGTTGCCATTTCTGCACTTCTGCTTGGATGAGGACTTGAACATCCAAATCATCAGAATCATCTAAAATTTGTACAAGCATTCTCTCCCTTGGCCAGTCCTGAACACATACTGATGCAATGGATTGTTGGTACACCTGTAGGCCACCCCAATGAAGGTATTTAGAGTCACTGAAAAAGAAATTCAAAACTGTATAAAGAGAAACTGCAAGTTACACACACACACACACACACACACACAGAATACATAACTGGAAGAGTTGAGAGAAAAGAATGAAACAGAATAATATGCTCAAGCAAAATCAGGTTTACTCTAATGGATTAGACAAGATATTCAGCCTTCCAATTGTTTCATTTGTAAGCACATATTCAATTAAGCACTTAGAGATGGGCTCTACCACTGAACTTCCAAGAATGAAGCAAACACAAGAAAATATTCAAAATGAACAAAATGCAAAGATAAAGTTGAAAAACAACACCAATGCCACATCAACCTGGTTCTGGACAACAGCTGACCCACTCTTATAGGCTAATACTTGACCATGTTAACAATCATGGATAGAGATACAAGACCAACATCCAATGCACAGAGCTCACTTGATTCCTTTAAACTTGCTCAATTTATTGAAATGCTGATAATATTTGCTTATTTTTTATTATCTAGTTGCTTAAATCAGTTTCGCATCATGGAGAATACTTAACATTCATTATGCTAAACAGTGGCAACTACCTAAAAATTGTAACTGAATCAAATTGAAAGTAGAGATCCAGCTACAAAGAAGCGTGTGTGTGTTTTCTTTGAAGTTAATTTGGCTTAAAAAAAAATCACAATTGAACACATATTCCAAGATATTTCAGCACATGGATCATAAAAGTGTTGAGACTATCCGATAGGGTCAGCACCACCAACTCTCACCCCACTAGCACCTGCACAACTGCACCACATAGCAGAGATACCAGGGACAAATCTTGTGCATTACCATCATCAAACTTGGCACTACCACCCGTTCCACAAACATATCTAGGTAAACAAATTGTAAAGTTTTCAACAAATCTTTCAGCTGGCAATTAAAACAACATCAAGCTTTGTAGTTGACAATTAAAACAAAACCAAGCCTTGTGAATGTTTGTTCCCTGTGTTGCACAAATATGAACATGGAACACAGACTCAATGACATTTAAACATGTCAACGAGGAAAAATCAATTCAAAAAAAAAGAGAGAAGGGCACAATGAGGACACATCTGGATATATAGCTACAAATGGATTTGTACAAGTAAAAGAGATGATCCAAATGAGGCCTAACTAGAAGGGGAGGGATATACCATGTCACATGAATTCTTCTAAATTTGTGAAGTACCCATGTCAAACACTCAACACTTCGGTGAAGGTATGAGATACATCGCAGTCATGTAGTGAACATGCATCAAGCAAGAATGTCTACGTGTCCAAATTTACTATATAGCTATACATAAGTCTCTAATGTAGACCAAGTGGCCTTGTGATATTTGGCTCAATTGGATCAGAATGTGGCAAAAAGGTAAGTAAGTTCATTCAACATTGATGGATTAGCTCCAAAAGGCCTATGTTTGATGGAAAACGGCCCAATAGTCAAGACTCATTGCTTTGTCGTGACATAAGGTGCTTTTGGGGCGAATTCCACCATTTAGGCCCTCAATTTTACATTTTATCCATTTTAGAAGTTTCATTTTTCCAATTACTTATATCTAGAAATTTTTTCTTAGGGTTGTCGTTTCTTATGACATGTTTCTTTAGGTATCTAGTAAACAAATGTGAAATTAACTTGAATTTTTCATTTTTGGTAATTTTTTAATTTTCTTTATTTTTAGTTTGATTAGCAATGAATTTCTTACTGTGGTTGTTTCCTAGTAGACCTAGGTTTGCACTTATATTGTAAATTCAGTTGGAAGCATCTAGGGTATTCAGTTTTTTGATTGAGATTAATAAATTCAGAGAATAATTCTCTAAGTTATCATTGTTCGTTATTTGCTCCTGTCGCTTTGTTCATTTCATACACCCTTCCCTGCATTAGACTCATTTTTTGCATAAATTGTCCATTGTTAGTTTGTAAGCTCTGTTATTAGAATCAGTGGGTAATCGATTAAGTGGGTAATCGATACAGGGTATGTTCAATTCAGTGGGTAATCAATACAAACAGGTTATGTGAATTGCCAATAGCTATGAATCGTAATGAATCGGTGAACCGAATTGGTGAATCATGAATCGATTTGATTCAATTCGCTAAAATCGATGTTTGACTTGCTTTTTTGGTTTTTTATTGTTAGAAAAGGGTTCACACAACCTTTTTAAGGTCTTTAGGATTACTATATGTCATCTTTTGACTTTCTATCTTCTTATTTACTCTCAAATACTTAAACCTTAGCGAGAAAAATGAACTTTCTCTCTCTACAACATTCTAGGCTTACATATTCAAATTTATCTAAGTACTTCCACTTATAAAATGAATTTTTTTGAAGGCATCAAGTAAGTTTTTGAAAAAATTTGAAGATTTTGATTTTTTAACCTTGTAAAAAGTTAAAAACATTATTGTTGAGTTATTGTTATTTGAAAATTGTAAATTTGTCTCTGTTTGCTTTCTTTATTAAGCATGTTTGATAAAAAATAGTATCTAAAAGGGAAAAGGTGAAATGGTAAACATGGAAATCCGTGCTAACTTCTTACCCAGACCATATGATCATCATTTAAAACAATATTTTTATTAGTTTAAGTCTAAATATTTCATATTTATTAGATATATAATATCTAAGTGTATAGCTATATTTTTTCATGTAATTTAAAAAAGGTGACCTAATCTTTACGATTCACGATTCGATTTGATTCGCGATCACAATACCATTTTGATTCACAATTCGAATCCCGATTTGACAACTATGGTAGGCACTGTTTCACCGTAAATAAATTATGGTATTAAAAATATGAAATTTAGTTGCATCATAATGTCCAACATCAAAATGTGTGCCCATGTAAAATAAGGGATATATCAAGGTTTCAGTGAGTAAATTGGCCCAAGTGTTTAACATTCGGCAAATAAACGGGTATAATTTTTCCCTTACAAATCTATTCAATATCTAAAACAAAATCAACCTCCTAGAAAAGAAAATATGCGTCAATACAAATGCCAACTAAGTCTGAGATTTCATTCCAAATACAAAAACATCTAGAATTTGAGGCACATGGGGCTAAGGGTCGTGGACAGGGGTTGGCCTCCTCACATGAGACCCCACATATATCTGTTTTGTACTAGTGTCCATGCTCATAGAAAGTATAAAAGACTTTTACCCAGGAAGTACTTTTACTTTATGGAAATACAAATTCAATTGTTCAACTTAATCAAAATGTTTGCACTCTCAAACACTAACAGATTAATCTCACTTGTAAAGAAACTATTTGAACTTTCCATCCTTAAATGATTTTGAAGTTTTCATCCTAAGTGATTACAGTTTGCAGATACTGCATGTGGGTGTGTGAGTGCGGATATATGTTCACGTGCATATTGAAAATGATATTTAGTTGTATTCATCAGCAAAGTGGAAATTTATTGGTCACGGGATGAACCGCATAATATGCCATTGCTAATGATTAGCCACTAATGCATCAAAAAAATGTTCACACAAAATGAAGATTGACATGCTTTTGAAGCATAACATACTCGTTCTTCCACCTTTTAAAGAAAACAAAAACAAACAAAAAAAAAAAATGAGGTGCAATTGTAAAGTTTGAATGGGCTGCTGTTTGTGTTGTAAACAGTCATTTAGTGCGAAAAGTGTCCAACCCACTAACCAATCATACAGAGAATTTTTTTACGTAGAACGGTGGGCGCAGAGAATCAACTCATGTTTGCTTAAAAACCATGAGGTGATGAGTAGGTAAAAAATTCCTACCATAAATGGAAAGTAAAATAATGCCCAAGTAAAAACGAAAATTTCACAGTCACCACATCTAACTGTCAGCACTGGTATAGGATATAACTAGATAGTTCAACATCAACCTTCATATGATTGACTGTACAAATGGTTCCACCAATCATAGCAAGGACGGAGAGAGAGAAAGGGATGAAGAATTTGATGTATCAAATTCATCCTTACTCTGAGCTGATGGCTAGCCCAGTGGGTGGGTTCTTGTATGCCCACTCATGATGCGGGGCTCAACCCCTGGCCCCTACTATCAATGTATCACACAAACATAATAAGAATGTACTTAACATCAAACTGTCCTAGTTGGGCATAATAAGACCTATACCGACAATTTTGAATTTTGTAAACCCCCCCCCCCCCCAAAATGATCATCCATCATCATTCTAGGTTAGAGTAGATATGCTTGCTCGCTAGAAATGGCAACACAAATTACACTAAAATCTATCAAACACGTTTGCTTAAATGTTTATAGCAAGTGCATTTAATCAAAACAAGCAAGGTAGGCTAAAGTTTTAGAGTTGGAAACAAAATTTACTTAATGTAGAGCTAAGATTACTGTAATCTATCTAGAGCTAAAACAAAGTAGTAAAAAAAGAAGCAAGCAAAGCAAGTTCGCACAGTAGGGATTCGAAACCTACATCTTCTTACCTCCCTCTCATTGCACATTGGAATCTGCACCATCACCATCGGATAATCGTCCACATTCATAGCTTGCTCGAATCCTGGGAGTAGTCCATGACGGCAACAGGCTTCAACCTCCGAAATTTAATCCAAAAACATCCAAGCACCAAAACTAGTCGATCCAGTGACTGAACCAAGAACAAAACCACACACACATTGGTCAAACTCTGCAATGCCGGAGCCAGATATTTGGCCCTGACATGGAGCCAATTGGCGTAAACAAGTTGCACAAAATCCACCACCTCCGCGGCGGAGCCCACGGTGGGAGGACTAAAATGCCATCCCTTGAAGTACGCAACGAGCTCCAAGACTAGCAATGCTAGTACAAGGATCAAGAACGCCTTGATTGCGCGGTACAGACGGGATTCGGGGCGGCGAGAGCGCGAATCGGAGACTGTGATCCGGCGGTTAGCGGTACGGAGTAGGGCGATGAATCCATTGGTGAAAAATGCCAAGGAATTCGCGATTTGGTGGAATCGCAAGAGGCAGACCCAAGAGAGCTGACGAGCGCTCCGAGTTCGCTCCTTCACCGTCCGATCGGCGGAGGGGCTGCGGATCTCGACGGTTAGCCAGCTAGGGTTTTCGGATTTGTCGAAGTGGTCGTGGTCGTGGTCCTCTCTCTGCTTGTTCCACCATTCTTGAAATTCAGAGTTTGGTGGTCGAGACATAAATATGAATTTCCAGATCTACCAATAATAATTAAATCTGTATATGGTTTCTTTCTCAGTGAACCACCATTGTAGCTTCTTTGTTGTCGTCGTCGTTGTGTTTCTCTCTCTTCGTGATCCGGAGGAGGAGAGAGAGAGAGAGAGAGAGGGGTTTGAGAGGTTGTGCTAAATTTAGTAAAGAGGTCTGGTGAGAGTGAGTGCCACCAAATTTAGCGGAGGTTTGCTCTTTTATTTTTGTTCATCTCTTTTTTATTGCTTTATTTTAAACATTTTAGCAGAAGCTGATGATCATGTGCGACAAAGGTGCAAATGAGTAGTGCCAGGACTATGAAAAAAAAATAGGGCAAATTACATATACCTCTATTGAGGTTTGACTAAATTATAGATACTCTTTAAGATTTTGAAAATTACATCTCACTCCTTAACGTTTATATTTTTTATAATAATTTATCTCTTGAGATTTAAATTTCATAACAAATTACCCCTTAATTTGTTATGCAAATATAGCATTCATGAGAAAATTTGTAATTTCTCAACTCTCAGGGGTATTTGTAATTTAACCAAACTTCTAGGGAGTACATGTAATTTGCCCAAAAAAATATCATGAGAATGATCATGAAAATTTTTTCATCTTTAAATTACATCTATAATAAAATATCACACACTAATAATATGATGAAATTTTTTTATGATATATTTCATAATATTTTTTTTATATGATTCCTAATATTATTCTTTGCAAATTCACACGCTTTTGATCTCCACGCTCTCTACTACCGGTGATTTCCAGCATGCTTGGAGCGCGTGAATGTGCCGGCGCGTCACTGTTTGATTATTAGGATGTAACCAGCGACCTCGACCTCGACCAAGGCCACTGATCATTACAAAGTTGAATAAAATTAAGGGTAAATTATAATTACATCCTTAAGTTTGTTTAAAATACAAATTGTCTTTGGTAATTTAAAAAATTATAAATATCTTATTTTTAGAATTTTTTATTTAACAAAATTAATTAAAAAAATGAAATTCATAATTACTCTTCTATAAAATAATAAAATTACTTAAATTATTAATTGAAACATATTTCGAATATCATTAAAAACTATTAATTGACTTAATGATTTATTAATAAAATGAGTGATTTGTTATAAAATTAAAAATTTCAGAGGTAAAATGTAATTTTCAGAACCACAAGGATAATTTGTATTTTAATTAAATCTCAGGGGTGTATTTGTAATTTACCCAAAAATTTAAGTAGAAAATTGATAAAAAAAAGTTTAATTTGATATTCTTCAAAATTTTTGTCATATTTTTTTAACGTTCAAGCGGATGTTTTGGAGGTCATCCAGATATGAATAAAAAAAATTATCAAATTGCCTTAGGTAGACATCTGGGTGGACATCCGATCCAAGTAATAATTTAAATTTAATGAATGATCAGACCTCTCTCCATTTAATGAAATATCTGTTTCTCTCTCTATTTGATATCACTTTGATGAAAACATTGAAATTCATTTTTTAAGATTTTTTCATCAAATTTGAATTTGATAACAAATTTGAATAAAGGTTAGAGATGGTCTTTGAGCATCTCCAATGCTAATTGTCAAAATAGAATTGCCAAAGTTATAAGTTGGCATGCTATAGTAGCAAAATGCCAAATTATAACAATAATGTTCCAATGGTGCAATGTCGTTTTGGCATATTTCCATCCAACTTTCCCTCATATTTTTTAGGTGGTGTTTGGATATAATATTTTGAGTAATTTTTTTTTTTATTTTGTCTTTTATGACTTTTTTTTTTTATAATTTTTTCTTTAAAAAAATTAAACATTTACAATCTACCACAAATATAAAAAATTTAGAAAATATATATATATATAAATCCACCCCACCATTCATATCCAACGGCTCACAACTACCCTTGCTTTTTCTCTCACTTCATCTTTTTTAGAGAGAACTCTCTGGAACACCAAAGAAGCAAGCACCACTGGAATCCGGATCGTCGGTCGCGGTTTCCTACCGCCGTTTCCTGTCGCCCCCAAAACGACGTCGTTTTGGGGCAAATTTTCAAAAAAAAAAAATCGCAGAGGAAGAGGGAGGAAGGAGAGGAAGAGGGAGAGGGAGGGAGGAAGGAGGGAGGAGGGGGGAGGAGGAGGAAGGGAAGGGAAGGGCCGGACTGGAGGGGGCCATAAATATAGGGGGAGGAGGAAGAGGAGGCAGAGGGGACGGCCGGAGGCAGAGGCGACGGTGGTCGCAGGTGCTGCGACGAGCGACGAGGGACGGCGGGCGTCGGCGGGCGGCGAGAGACGAGCTGCGACGGTGAGCTCGCAGCCTGAGCTGCTTCCTCCTCCTCCCTCCTTCCTTCCTGCCTCTCCCTCTCCTTCCTCCCTCTTCCTCTGCGATTTTTTTTTTTTGAAAATTTGCCCCCAAAACGACGTCGTTTTGGGGGCGACAGGAAACGGCGGTAGGAAACCGCGACCGACGATCCGGATTCAGCATCACTGACCCCTCATTCACTCTTTTCGTTGTCAAGCTGTCGTCTCTCTCTTCTCTCTCTCTCTTCATCATTCTCTCTCATCTCTTCCCCACCACCACCAAATCTTCATCACCACAACCACACCCCTCTTTCTTTCTTTTTCTCTTCATCTCTGTCTCATACAATCCCATAACCATGCCCCTCTTTCTTTCTCTTTCTCTTCATCTTCGGTGAAGATCAATCGATAAAGATCATAGATCACAAAGCATTATTCGATAAAACATAGGGTTTTAGCTTCATCTTCTACAACCCTCTATTCTATCTCTCTCTAAACTTTAACCCTTGAAATCAAAACTGTGTTATGTCTTGGATTTGTGTTTGAAATAAACCAAAACCCTTGATTGAATCAGGTCGAAACCCTTGAAATCATTTGAAGAAGAAGATGAAACCCTTGAACTGAAACTCAGAGCATCCAAATCAGCTTTTTAAAGAAGATGAAGCCGACTCTTCAGAATGCTGAAATCATTTGAACTAACCATCTTCAGATCCAGGTATTTTTTGTTTAAAATTTGCTTCAAATTTCTTGAGATTTGTTAGGTCCCTATATATTGCCAATTCTGCGAATAAACTTGGTTTTGAAAGTTGTAATTTGTCCTCTTTTTTTTTTTTTTACTTTACCGTTTGGGCAGTGGAAGCTGCGCTTGAACGGAAAATCAACATTGTCAGAAGTTTGCTTCTTTGCAAAAGTAGTGGGAGTTGTGTTTTTACGCTCGAGTGAACATTTCATTGCTCGAGCGTAGATCCTTGTTCAGAAACATGCGTTTAAGTCACACCGCTCAAGCGGCTATTCATGCGCTCGAGCGCTGATTGCGAATCTAACAGTTATAAATCTACAATCAAGTCAGTTTTTAGGATACGACTTCCAGATAATCTTTTTGGGAATTAGGGTTTTCTTCTAGAGCATCTTTACTAGTTTCTTTGATGTTTGTTTGAGTTTAACCCATGGTTTGATAAGTATACATCGAAGGATTGTTTGATTGTTTAATACAAGAGTGTTCTTTTTCGGTGGATTCCAAAGATTCAAGCGTGGAGTCTTTGAAGGAGTTTGAAGTTGCTCGTGATCATTGATTCAACATGGATGTTGTGGATTCGATGTCAAGCTAATCAATTTTGAGACCGAATGCGTTGGTGAAAGAGACATGGATTGTTAAAGACAATTTTACAGAGTTTGGGTAAATTGTTTGGTAAATTTGTGTTCTTTCTTTCTTCATAGTGGATTAATTAGTGAAATTTCGCCCGTGATTTTTTTATCACAATTAGAGGAGCTCAAACTGTGATTTTTTCCACATAAAAATCGTTTGTGTCGATTTATTATTTGTGAAACAACAATCTAAATCACTTGTGTACGTGCTAGATGATTTAGATTGTTAGTTTTGGCTGTTTGGGAATTGTTGCAATTAAATCTATTACGAATCACGAATCACGTAGTTTTTCAAGATTTGTCAAGATCATTTGAAATTTGTTTGAAATTGCTTCATTGTTGTTGTTATTGTCTGATTTTGTTGAGCAAATTTTGGTGAATTTTGTTAACAAAAAAAAAAAAATAAAAAGCCAAATTTTTATAAACAAATTGGTGAATTATGATTTTCTAAAAAATTGGTGAATTTTGTTTTTTTTTAAAAAAATTATTTGTTTTGGAGTTTTTTTTTGGGAAATGATGAGAAAGGGAGGAAATGAAGGAAAGTAGTTGATTTTGGGTGAACTATAGATTTGGCAGCTGCTATAGTATGCCACTGGAGAACTCAGTTTTGCCAAAGCCACCATATTTTGGCAATATCTGGTGTTTTAGCAATCCATTGAAGATGCTCTTAGAGCATGTTTGGTACGATGGAATGAAATGAAGTAAGAATAGAATGAGAGTAAGGATGGAATGCAAGGTTGAATGGAATGGTGGTATGTCCATTCTCATTCCATTATTTGGTTGCAAACATGGGATGACATAAGAATAGAATGATAATTTTCATTCTCATGTTTGGTTATATGTATTAAACTCACGGAATTGAATAAATTATTATTATTATTATTATTTTTTAACAAGGTAGTAACAAATAAATTACAAATTTATATAGATCATGATAATATTGATAGTTGTGAAAGTGATGATGTGAGTCGTAGTAGTGGTAGTGGTGGCGGCATCGGTGGTGGTCATAACAAGATAGTAGGATGGTGGTATTAGATAGTTGTAGCCTTAGTGGTGGTGGTGGCGGCCAATGGTAATAGTGGTGGTAGTAGTAGTGGCGACATCGGTAATACGGTGGTGGTAGTATAGTGGTGTGGTGGTTTTGGCAGCAATCGTGGTGGTGGTTGTGATGGCAATTGGGTGGCGATAGCAGTAGTAATGGCAGTGGCGGTGGCGGTGGCGATATGGTAATGGAATAGATAGTAGGAGGATGGAATGGTGGTAGTAGTTAAATAATAATATTTTTTTAAGTGCTAATAATGAAATTTTATGATAATTCCATAAGGGAATGGAATGGCCATTCCTTAGGTTAGAGGAAATAATAGGCATTTCCACATTTTGTTGGAATTGCCATTCTAATGAAATGACTATTCCCACTTAAATTATCAAATAAGAGAAAGAGAATGCAAAGTTAGAATGGACATTTCATTCTAGCTTGTTTCATCATACCAAATGTGTTCTTTAGTGATTTTTTAAGCTATAAAATATAACCATCAAGCTATTAAGATTTTACATTCATCATTTCTCCTTTATCGTATCAAATATATATGTATTTATTACAAATTTTACAAATTATTAGTAGACTCCTTATTTTTATGTAACCTCCCTTGAAATGTAGAAAAAATACAATAAGTTATATAGTTTTAACATAATTATATTGACGCTTTTTTAGTAATGCTAAATAGATCGAATTTAATCTAGATGGTACGCAAATACAAAAATAAATAACATAAAGTATACATTTATGTAAAAAAGATGACAATATTATTTTTTCATCCATATAATTAAAATGAAAATGTGGTTAAGTGTTAATTAATTAAAATTTCAACGGAGCTCAATGCAATTATGCCAAAATTGTGAAACTTGCTATATTATATCTAAATCTCAAGGGAAGTTAGTATAATTTACCTAATCATATACCTATGGATGATAAACAAACAGAACGAGCCGAACAGTTAACTATTTAAGTTTGGTTTGATTATTTTAATGAGTAGCAAAATTTGTTCAAGGTTGATTCATTAAAATTTTGAATCGATCTCAAACAAGTTTTTGTCGAGTTGAGCTCGAGTGGTTTGGAATTTTTATATAATTTTAGGCTTATCGAATGAGCCAAATGAGCAATTAATTGTTTAAACTTTTTTTGAAAACTTTAATGAGCTCCAAAATGTGTTTAAGCTTAGCTTGTTTACTTAACAAACTGAGCTCGAATTGAGTTTTTAACGAGCCGAACACGAGTCGTGCTCGAATTGTTGGTTCGTTTATTACCCTACATATATGTAGTGCATTTACTGTATTATTATAAGGGTCAAATAGATTTTGTCTAAGTCTTTGAAAGCTAACTACATCTAAAGCCTCTTTTGGCAATTCAAAATAGCCACCTCTTTTTCTATATTTTTTTTGTCTTTAGTGATTTTTTTTCAAAATTATGTCAAGTTTTTTTACTTTTTTGGTCCGTTTTGTTGAAATAAATCTAAAAAGTATATTTCAAAAAAAAAGTCAAAAAAACCAAAATAAGCAAATAAAAGATTGTTTATTTTTGTCTTTTCTTAATTTTTTTGGAATTTTTTTTTAAAATTATAATTTTCCTGTTTGTCTTGTCGAGTTGAATCTAAAAACCTAAATTTTTTTAAAAAAATTTAAAAAAAGTTCACTAAAGACGAAAATAAGCAAAAAAATAAGTCAAAAAATAAGCAAACCCCAAAACAACGTTGAGACAAAATATGTAATGATTTACATAGTGCAGTAGAGTTGAAAAAAATGAATTATATTAAGTATTTTAATTAACAGACTTATATGCCTAGTGGGTTTGGAGATGCTCTTAGGCCTTGTTTGGGAATATGCTATTTTAGTAACTTTTTAGTTAAAATATGAGATAAAAAAATTTAGCATGTTTGTGATGACTTTTTGATTTTTTATGAAAAGATATACAAAAAGTAGAGAGAAAAAGGGAATCTTTGATTTTTTTTGTATAATTTGTTGAATTTTTTACTTTTTTAATGATTTTTTAACTTTTAAACTAAAATGTGATGTTACCAAACGAGGCCTTAGTATTTATAATACACGCCCATTTGATTTGGGAATTGTGAGTTGAATTATTTTATGGGTTTATTAGTGGTAAGTTTATTTCTATGGAAATATGGTATTATGTATAATGATTGATCTCTTTTGGGGATAATGACATGATTAATAAAACTGCTTGGTGAGAATGACAAATTATTCTTTTGAAGGATTTTTTTTTTTTTTTACACCATTGTCGTTAAATTGATGTTGGACCACTACTAGACTATCGTCAGCACTGAAAAGTCATCGACGGTGGCTAGTGACTAGTGATGATGGTGGTGATTGTTGGAACAATCTTCTGTGTATATAAAATAACTTGAAATAAATTCAAACAAAATAAATAAATAACATACCAGATTTATTTATCGAACCGAATTAAAAATAACACCAAGTCGAGTGTGTGACACTCTGTCCTTAAAACAGATTCGCCCCGCTACGGTACTTACGGTTGAGTGGCGTCTATCTCCCAAGATACAATGATCTTCACAAATTGTAGTAGTACTCCAAACAATTTGTTCGGCGAACTAAATCTATGTTCTAACTCTTTGAAATTTATTCCTAAAATTATATATGAAGAATAAAATACACCAGAGCAAAATGGACAGAAATTAGACAAAGTCTAGACTGATTTTCGGATCCTCCCTGATTACTGGAAAGGGATTTGTATTTATAGGCAACAATAGTAGTCCGAACAGGTGCAACCTGTGAATGAACAGATGCAAACAATCCCTCTGACCGTTAGCACTAAGAAAACCAAAATTCAAACAATTTGAAAAGTTTGACCGTTAGTGGACAAATATCAAACTGTTGGAACTTTTATTTATTAATTAAACTATTTAAAATATATATATATATATATATATTAAACTATTTGAATATATATATATTAAACTATTGAAATAGTTTAATTAATAAAGGAAGAGGTACAACTTTAGGAAACCACTTAGGAATCCAAAATTTAAATTTAGAATTAAATTAAATTCTCACAATTACAAATTTTAGGAAACCACTCAGGAACCCAAAATTTGAATTTAGAATTAAATTAAATTCCCACAATAATTTTTATTGAAAAAATTCAAATGAATTTTATCTAAAAAATTAATGTTAGACTCGAAACACGACGTCAACTTCCCATTCACTCATAAATGGTTTTGACGTTCTGTCTTCACCTCTTCGGACCCACTCCAAACAACGTTTGGGGCCCACTCAAAATTGGGCTAAAAAATATGCCTATATTAAACCATTTTTCCAACAATCCCCCACATGAATGGAATTTGACAGAGAGAAAATGCAACAACATGATCTAATTACAGAGAGTACAGAAATTGAAAATATTCTGCAAAGGATAGGTAGCTTTTGGCTTTGAACCTTCCCTTGTGAGACACTATCGGATTTACTAGTTAACCAGTGAACATGATGTCTTGAACTGTTCAGCCGTTTGTGTAAACCAAAACAATAGAACTCACACAGTATATCCCCAGACACAGTTTAGTTCTCACTATTGTGTTCATTTTGGCCCTGAACAACTTGGTCTTTCATGAGTGCTCTAGAGAATTGTAGCCCTTCACAAATCTCATAGAACTGGCCCAGTTCACACTCACATAGGTGATTCTTATGAAGAGTATTCTGCCATACTCCACTAGGTTTACCTAGATATAAAAATCATTAAAATTTTACTTAACCTCAAACGCTACAGTCATCACTATTTCAACATAGAAATGAGTAGGAGTTAGACCCCCCAGTGATTCTTCTGAGTCATTTACAACTCGGTTGTCCCTTTGAACCTAGATCTTGGGATCTCTAGTCAACTAGGTTGGGTTGCCGTTGTGGTAACTCTTATTTAATAGGCTTAAGTCCTATTCCCCTCGATGAATTCTCAACTAACTCTCTTGCTAACCCTTTGGTTAGTGGATCCGCTATGTTGTCTTTAGACTTCACATAATCAATGGAAATAATTCCATTAGAGAGTAGTTGTCTTATGGTATTATGTCGACGACGAATGTGTCGTGACTTACCGTTATACATATGACTCTGTGCTCTACCTATAGCTGATTGACTATCGCAATGTATGCATAAAGCAGGCACCGATTTTTGCCATATTGGAATATCTTCAAGGAAATGGCGAAGCCATTCTGCCTCTTCCCCTGCTTTGTCTAAAGCTATAAATTCTGATTCCATAGTAGACCTAGTAATGCAAGTCTGTTTGAAAGATTTCCAAGATACAGCCGCCCCACCAAGAGTAAAGACATACCCACTAGTGGACTTGAGTCTCTTGTATCCGATATCCAATTTGCATCACAGTATCCTTCAAGTACTGCTGGATATCTAGTATAGTTTAACCCAATGTTACGAGTAAATCGGAGATATCTTAGAACCCTTATAATGGCTTTCCAGTGTTCTACTCCCGAATTACTCGTATATCTACTTAATTTACTTACTGCATAAGCTATATCTGGGCGAGTGCAGTTCATCAAGTACATTAAGCTTCCAATAATTTGGGCATACTCTAATTGAGAAATACTTTCCTGTACATTCTGAGAAAGATACAAATTAACATCTACAGGTGTTCTAGCAAGATGATCATCATCTTTGCTGAATTTGTCAAGTATTTTCTCAATGTAATGAGATTGTGACAAAGCATATCCTTCTGATGTTTTGGTAATTTTCATACCAAGAATTACATCAGCAATGCCCATGTCCTTCATGTCAAAATGTTTATTCAACATTTTCTTGGTAGTTTTAATCATATCATTATTACTACCTATGATGAGCATATCATCTACATAAAGACATACAATGACATAACCTTTGTCTGTGTTTTTAATATAAACACATTTGTCACACTCATTAATTTTAAATCCATTTGACATCATTGCCTTATCAAATTTCTCTTGCCATTGCTTTGGCGCTTGTTTTAAACCATATAATGATTTAACCAATTTACACACTTTCTTTTCTTTCCCTGGAACAGAAAACCCTTCTGGTTGTTCCATGTAAATTTCTTCTTTTAACTCACCATTTAAGAAAGCGGTTTTAACATCTATTTGATGAATTTCTAGATTGTATAGAGATGCAATGGCAATTAGCATTCTAATGGATGTTATTCTAGTAACCGGTGAGTATGTGTCAAAGTAATCTAGACCTTCTTTTTGTCTAAAACCTTTGACTACAAGTCTTGCCTTGTATTTGTCTATTGATCCATCCGCTTTCAATTTTCTTTTGAAAATCCACTTGTACCCAAGAGGTTTACAACCTGGTGGCAAATCCACCAATTCCCAAGTGTGATTTTGCAAGATGGATTCAACTTCACTGTTGACAGCTTCTTTCCATAAAAGAGCTTCAGGACTGGACATAGCATCTTTAAAAGTTAAAGGCTCATGTTCTAACAAATATGTTAGAAAATCTGGACCAAAAGATTTTGAGGTTCTAGTACGTTTACTATGCCTAGGTTCCTCTTCCTCATTTTGATCTAATTCTTGTTCTTGATCATGTTCTTGATCCTGACTAGTAATAGCATCAAAAGATCTTTTATTAGTACTAGTCTCTTGTCTAGTCTTCTTTGGAAATACATGTTCAAAGAATGACGCATTCCGTGACTCAATAATAGTATTTACATGCATTTCGGTATGTTCTGATTTATGAATCAAAAACCGATATGCACTACTATTCTTAGCATAACCAATGAAAATGCAATCAATGGTCTTAGGACCTATCTTAGTCTTTTTAGGACTAGGAATAGCCATTTTAGCCAAACACCCCCACACTTTTAAGTATTTGTAGGATGGTACTCTTCCATGCCACAATTCGTAAGGTGTTTGATTCACTTTCTTTCGGGGTACTTTATTAGTATATAAGTATATTAGCAGAAAGTATTGCTTCCCCTCACAAGTTCTGAGGTAATCCAGAACTGATTAACATGGCATTCATCATTTCTTTTAAAGTCCTATTTTTCCTTTCAGCAATTCCATTTTGCTGAGGTAAGTAAGGAGCAGTGTAGTTTGATGAATTATTCCATGTTCTTTACAAAACTCACCAAAAGGTGATTCATATTCACCACCTCAATCACTTCTAAGTTTCTTGATTTTCTTACCAAGTTGATTTTCAACTTCATTCTTATATTGAATGAAAGTGTCCAAAGTTTCATCCTTGGTTCGAATTAAATAAATATAACTATATCTAGTATAGTCATCTATAAAAGTTATTACATACTTTTTCCCACCTCTGGTTTGAATTGATTTAAAATCACAAATGTCCCTATGAATGAATTCAAGTGGTTCCGTACTTTTTCAATTGAATGAAAAGGAGTTTTAGATAATTTTACCTCAACACAAATTTCACATTTATGATTTGAATCAATGTCAAATTTAGGTAAACATTCCATATTAATTAATCTACGCAAAGATCCATAATTAACATGTCCTAGTCTACCATGCCATAAATTTGAAGACTCAAGCAAGTAAGAAGAAGATGTAGTATTATTAATAACTGAGGGTACAACGGTCATTACATTTAACTTGAAAAGGCCATCAGACATGTAACCTTTTCCTACATACATCCCATTCTTAGTAAGTACAAATTTATCACTCTCAAATACTAGCCTAAACCCATTCTTACTCAACAAAGATCCGAAAACTAAATTCTTGCGAATGTCCGGTACATGCAGCACATTGTTGAGAGTGAGTTCCTCTCCAGATGTCATCTTGAGTACAATCTTTCCTTGTCCTTCAACTTTGGAAGTTGAGGAGTTGCCCATAAAAAGTTGTTCACCATTGTCCACTGTAGAATAAGATGTGAACATCTTTTTGTCGGCACAAATATGGCGAGTAGCACCAGTGTCCACCCACCATTCTTTAGGATTTTTGATAAGATTTGCCTCGGAAACAACTACAGAAAGATTGATGTCATCTACACCATTGGAAATCTTGTCCACTTCGGTCATATGGGCTTGAGCAGGCTTCTAGCTTGTTCTTTTCTTGCTTTTGCCTTTGCTACGGCAATCTTTGGCCCCATGTCCCTCTTTGTCACAAATGTAACATTTGCCATTAAACTTGTACTTTTTATTTTCCCCCACTTTAGAGCCTTGTGATGAACTTTCTCCAAAAGACTTACGTTTCTTGGTTTTTGAAGCATGTTCCACCACATTTACCTTAGACTTCATAGGATTCTTACTTGCCCGCTTTTCAGAATTGCGGTTGTCCTCCTCAATCCTTAAACGCACAATTAACTCGTCCATAGAAATTTCTTTGCGCTTGTGTTTAAGGTAGTTCTTGAATTCCTTCCAACCTTTTGGTAATTTTTCAATTAAGGCTGCAACTTGGAAGGATTCACTGAGAGACATGCCTTCTGCGTGAATGTCTTGCAGAATGAGTTGGAAATCTTGAGCTTGGCTGATCACAGTTTTTGAATCAACCATTACAAAATCCAAGAATCTGCCAACCACAAATTTCTTTGAGCCGGCATCTTCCGTTTTGTACTTTTTCTCCAATGATTCCCAAAGTTCCTTTGCTGTCTTGATTGGACTGTAGACGTTGTATAATGTGTTGTCAAGTCCGTTCAAGACATAATTTCGGCAAAGGAAATCGGCATGTTTCCAAGCATCAACCGCAGCAACCACTTGCCGGTCGGTTTCATCCTCTTTCAGGATAGGAGCATCTTCATGGAGAAAATAAGCTAGGTTCAGAGTTGTAAGATAGAACAACATTTTCTGTTGCCATCTTTTAAAGTCAGTTCCTGAGAACTTCTCTGACTTTTCTCCATGATTTATTGGTACTATCATCACAGGAGAGGGGGTTGGTGCAATTGCAGCCACCACAGAAGTACTTGTTTGGGCATTTGTTTCAGTAGCCACCAATTCTAATTTATAAAACAAAATTATAATTAGAATTTACACTACACAGAAAATTAAACCAAATGCACAGAATTAAATTCTGTAAAAATAAAAGAAACAAGAATGTAACTTTTATTTTCCAATTAATTTGAAAATAAAATAAAATTTTATTTAAACAAATTAATTCCACACAGAAAATAAAAGAAATAAAAACTATAACTTTTATTTTTCAATTAATTTGTAAATAAAATTTTATTTAACCAAAATAATTCCACACAGAAAATTAAATTCTGTAAAATAAAATAAATAAGAATATAACTTTTATTTTTTAATTAATTTGGAAATAAAATAAAATTTTATTTAACCAAATTAATTCTACACAAGAAATTAAATTCTGTAAAATAAAAGAAATAAAAATATAACTTTTATTTTTCAATTAATTTGGAAATAAAATAAAATTTTATTTAACCAAATTAATTTCACACAGAAATTTAAATCTCTTGTTACACTCCAATAATTAAAATACTGAAACAGAATTTTAATTAATGAAAACTCAGGAAAAAAAATTCTAAAAACCAAAATTAATTTTCTAACAAAATTCAACAAAAATATATTCTGAATTGTTAATGACACCAGTATCGTACTACTAGTTGTCAAAGAAAAGAGACAGTATATTACTACTATCTGTCAAATAGCATATAATCACTATTTGTTTTTCCAACCAGAATATTATTTTGTAAATCCACAGAAAATAATTTTCTTAAAGAAGAAAGAGAAAAGGAAACAAACAAAAAAAATTCTGTAAACAGAATAAATTTGGGTCTGTCTTAAGATTGTTGGAACAATCTTCTGTGTATATAAAATAACTTGAAATAAATTCAAACAAAATAAATAAATAACATACCAGATTTATTTATCGAACCTAATTAAAAATAAGACCAAGTTGAGTGTGTGACATTCTGTCCATAAGACAGATTCGCCCCGCTACGGTACTTACGGTTGAGTGGCGTCTATCTCCCAGGAAACAATGATCTTCACAAATTGTAGTAGTACTCCAAACAATTTGTTCGGTGAACCAAACCTATGTTCTAACTCTTTGAAATTTATTCCTAAAATTATATATGAAGAATAAAATACACCAGAGCAAAATGGACAGAAATTAGACAAAGTCTAGACTGATTTTCGGATCCTCCCTGATTACTGGAAAGGGATTTGTATTTATAGGCAACAATAGTAGTCCGAACAGGTGCAACCTGTGAATGAACAGATGCAAACAATCCCTCTAACCGTTAGCACTAAGAAAACCAAAATTTAAACAATTTGAAAAGTTTGACCGTTAGTGGACAAATATCAAACTGTTGAAACTTTTATTTATTAATTAAACTATTTAAAAAATATATATATATATATTTTAATATATATATATATTAAACTATTGAAATAATTTAATTAATAAAGGAAGAGGTACAAACTTTAGGAAACCACTTAGGAACCCAAAATTTAAATTTAGAATTAAATTAAATTCTCACAATTACAAATTTTAGGAAACCAAATTTAGAATTAAATTAAATTCCCACAATAATTTTTATTGAAAAAATTCAAATGAATTTTATCTAAAAAATTAATGTTAGACTCGAAACACGACGTCAACTTTCCATTTACTCATAAATGGTTTTGACGTTCTGTCTTCACCTCTTCGGACCCACTCCAAACAACGTTTGGGGCCCACTCAAAATTGGGCTAAAAAATATGCCTATATCAAACCATTTTTCCAACAGTGATATGGACAGATATATAGATTATGTAGACAAATATGTGATATGTAAAAAAATAGAGAGATGGCACGTGGACATGTAGATGAATAGGTAGGTAAATGGACATATAGATGGACAACAGACATATAAATTAGTAGGTGTAATATGGTCTTTCAATTATTATTATTTTTTTTTTGGTCTTTTTGACCCAACAATAATAAAGTTTAAGGCTATTGCCTCAAAAGTTTTAAAATTGAACTCAAGGCTTGAGTCCCTTTATTTTAATATTTTTGAAATATTTATTTTATTTTATTTTAATTATTATGACACTCTTTCTTGTATCAATATTATTGTTATATTAAAATTTTATTTTAAAATATATTTGCGTAAATTACAGTCATCTCTCTTGATGTTTGAAAAAAATACAATTAGTTGTACACTTTTTAATATAATTACACTAACCTCTCTTTTAGTAAGGTTAAAGTGGCTGATACCAATGTGAATGATGGATAGATACTGAAATAAATAAAGATAAATATATATTTACTAGAAAAGAAATGACAATTTTATTTTTTCATTCATACAACTAATAAAAAACTAATTAAAAATGGTCTACTTATTATGTAAACTAAAACATCAAAGGAGAACAGTGTAATTATATAAAAAATGTGAGACTAATTCTATTTTTTTTGGTCAAATCTCAGAAAGATAAATATAATTTATGCAAAATTTAATTAGTAATTTTGAATTTGAAAATGCTTTAAAAGATTACACTAGTAATATATTGAATGGCACTCAAAATTTAATCATCGGAACTGTTACCCAAAAAACAACTTAAGAAGGGGGGTGAATTAGGTTTTTACAAATAAAAACTAACAATTCCCCAATAAAAAAAATTTCCAACTAATACAATAGATATTGATCAAGCAAAATAATAGTGAAGTACTACTAATGCAATGAGTATATCAAATGATCAACACAATCATAACAGATAAGTATAGCAATAGTAGGAATTAAAGCAAACACAGCGGATGGAAAGTAAAGAGATAAAGGAAGAGAATACAAACAAGATTTATAGTGGTTTGACTTCAACCAAGCCTACATCTACTTCTCAAGCTTCACTTGAGATTTTCCGCTAGCTTCTAGCTTCACAGAGGTGTTAGTAACCTCATACACATGAAGCAATCTTCCGCAGATTTTCCTTAGCTTTATAGGCTTGCTAGTGACCTTTTATAAGATTGGAATTGGATATTTTTGCTTTCAAAAAAAGCTACAAAAATATCTCTCATAGATAGATATATAGTGTTGAAGCTCAGAAGATATATTTGTAAACCTCTCACAAGTAAAAGGGCTTAAAGCTATAAGGCTCAGTTACTGATTTTGAAGGAGAAGGAATTAAACAAGAACGGAGAATACTTCAGATAACTCTTAGGATGATTTTGAGATTGATGATTGATTCAAAGAAATTTTCTTGGCTCAAGTCTCTTTGATTTTTCTGATAACCTCTCACAGGCAAATAGGTTTAAGGCTTAGGCTCAGTGTTTGTTTTCTGAATGATGAATGAAACACAAATGAAGACCTTTTCAGATAACTCAGAGAAGATGAAATATGTGATTGATGAATGATAAGAAAATATCTTGGTTCGTTGTTCACTTCTCTATCTTTGCTTTTCACATCAGAGCTCTATATATATAGCAGAGCTCAGTGCTCTATTCTGTTTGCCAAGCTCATCTTCTTCTTCACGTTGAGGAGATGGGATGATGATATACATATCATCAATGTCAGCCTTTGTCTCTAACCCATGTGAGTTTTGCCCGTTGGAAGATGGGTGTGAATCATCTAGTCGTTGCGAAGTTGAACTTTGAAAAATAACCGTTGCAGAACTAATTCAGCAGGTGGTCATCCTCCCGGATGTCCTAGATGGATTTTTGTTCTTAGTGGTCATCTGCCCGGATGTCCTTCCGGATGTTCTGTCATGTCCCAATCGTTACGGGACCTCTTTAACACTTGTTTAAGCTTCTTTTTGGCCTTCAAAAACATAGTTAAACACTAAGAGAACCATATATTATAATGATTTAATCAAAAAATAAATTTTCAATTATAATCCATCAAAACAAAATAAAAACAATGCTTCTACTGCTGCTGCTGCTACTTGTTACTTGGTTCTTGCTTGTTTGAGCTGAAATTTTGGTCTCTAATAAACATAAATAAGACAAAATGAGGATGAATTATGATGTTAAATTAATTATAAGATTTCAAACAATTTAACTCTTCAATAAATCAAAACAAAATCATCAAAATCAATGTTATTCATGCTATGATTAACAATCTCCCCCATTTTGATGATGGCAGACAAAGATGTTTTGATTTGTTTGAAATGAAGAACAACTCCCCCTCAAGGTATGCTCTCCTCTAATTTTCTCTCCTTGACAAAGTAACATTCATATTAAAAAAATCCAACTCTTCCCCTGTGACTTTATCAAAAACTAAATATGGAGCTAATGTTCAAGTCACTCTCTCCTTGAGAAAAACATCTTACTCTTACATTATCAACAACTAATAAGCTCAAAGATCACGTTTGTAAGAATTAAGGTAACAAAAATAAAGATACCAAAACAATTAACTCTTTCACCCCCTATGACATTATCAACATAATCAAGAACAATGAGGGAATTTGCCACTACTCAACAATATAGGATGATGAGAAAATGACAAGTCTCATTATAGCACAAATAATCATCCTGTAGCTCGACTTTCCGTGCTTCCTTTCGGAAGTCGAATAAGCCCTACAGTATCGGACTCCCGTGGTTCTGAATCTGATTCCACAAGTGCAATGTGAAATAGATAAACACCAAAGAGTCCCAATCCGGCAAATCTTTTGGAAAATCAATTTTGAATCAAATTGCCAAAAATGGACTGCTTTGCCAGATACAAAGTCAGCACCTAAATATTTTTTTGAAAAATTTAGGAAACCCATGACTCATGCCAAAGGCCACGTGTCTGTAATCACCAAGATTATCTCGATTCAGGAACTTAGGTACGAGAGGGGAAGGTCATGAATTGAGCACCCCCGCTCACCCGATCAAAGATCGGCCTTTGCTAATCATGATATAAATCTTATGTGCATTATATGCTCTTGTTCCAATTTATTAGGCTAGCATTACTATGTGATACGCACACACACAAATGTAGACGAATTTGCAAGAATTAGAACATTTGATTTCATATTTGTTTTGAAAAATTGTTTCAAATATGTACCACTTGAAAAAGTGATCGCATATAAACATTACTCAAATTATTCCAATTCAAGCAATTAGCCTTCATCCACAGGCATTCAAGCAATTTATCACTTAAGCACTTAGCCTTATGGCAAGCATGCTAGATATGGCAACACTAACATACAATGCCATATGCTAAAGCGAGTAAAGGCTCACCTAGTACTCCAAGCCAAAAAAATGAAAGAGTTAGAAAAATGCATGCTTCTAACTTATGCAATAACTAATGCAACGCATGCAATATTCAATTAATAGGCTCGGTTACTAATATGGCATATGAATCAATTTGATAACATGCGATCTAAGCACGTATTCAAAAAAGTATTTAAACTAACAATGCAAGTTAGAATGATGAACCGAGTCTCGGTGCATGCAATACAAGTGGATGCAAACATGAAGTATGCTAAACGAAACATGATGTTCTTAAACTAACCATCGTAAGCTAGTAAATAAAATGGAGAAAAACGTGGGGTTGTGTCACGCCCTCAAAATAAACCCACTATATATATATATATCATTGACATGCAATATTAAAAGAAAACAATTCATTATCTCATTCATTAGAGTATTACTAAATAAAAACATTACATGTAACATCAAATTAAATGCCCTACGGGCTTACATCTTTCCAAGCCAACACTTAGACACAAAAATATGAGTTCTAACTCAAATACAAATAAAGCCCTAGGCTTGAATGTTTACATGTACTATCAAATAAAAACAAATAACTAAAGATAGTCTTCAAAATCCAAATCCTTCCAAGCTAAGTCCTTGGAGGTAGCTTATCACCTGGACCTGAAAATGATGTTCCCATATAGGGTGAGCCACAGCCCAGTAGAAATGTACTAAACCAAATATAAGCATTGAATAAAGCAATAGCATTCAATAGATGGTTAACCAAGATAATCAATTATATCATTATACAGTCTCATGACACTAATGTCACTAACACGTTTCACTTTTCATTATTATCAATATGGCTCAGGACCTGGCCAAACTTACAACAGTGAACTATATGTATATATATTCACATTACTTCCAATATCAACCAAGCAAATGAGACTCAGGCTCATATCAAAACACTTCATACTTCCCGTTTGATACACATTTTAGTGCTGTATCAATAACATGTAAAAACACTTCAATATCAATAAGCACACATAATAGTGATGCTAATGGAGTCCATCCCCTATCTCCTCCCAAACAAAATCCAGTTTAGAGGTCCATCCCCTATCTTCCCCTAAACCGTGGAGTACATCCCCTATCTCCTCCCACACAATATGCAAATGCAATGCTCAATCAATACACGTATTTTCTGTATTAATTCAATAGTCAAAATTAATGACTTAACCAATGTGATTAGTTTCAGTTATCCCTAATCCACATGCAATGTCTACAACAATCACGACTATCCTCCACCGATAGCCCAAAACAGTTATTTCTAGACTGGAAATAAATATATCAACAATTCAATAGGCGAGTGATTTAAATTATCCAACTACACCATTAAATCAATAAATTCCTCAATTCTCCTTAAATTAATTATACAAATTAATTCATTAAAACAACTAGGGTTTTTCCCAAAATTACCAAAATACCCCCAACATATCAAAATACCACAACTTAGAACAAAACTTATAAGATGGAGTAGGAAATCCCTACCTCGAAGCGAAGAACTCGACTGGAGAAGATGACGAAAATCCAAAGTGCTCCAAACCCAAGATTGTTCAGATTAAAAGGAAGCCCTCGACTCACTCTATCTTTTTAATAAAGAGCCTAGGGTAGAAACAACCTAAAAATAGATGAAACCTAAGAGAGAGTGAGTGGAGGGAGAGAGAAGTCGTACCTAGGGTTCTGGAATCAAGAAGAGGGTGAAAAAGTGTTTTAAAAACCGCTGCTGCCTATTTAATCCCGACAGGCTCGCTCGAGCGAAGGATTGGTCGCTCGAGCGACCAGACACAAGAATGACTCGCTCGAGCGAAGGAAGTCTCGCTCGAGCCAAGAATGCAATGCTTCAGGTCTGCAACCCAGAAGCACGCTCGAGCGACAGAATGCTCGCTCGAGCGAAGAACTCAAAACTCGCTCGAGCGAAGGAAAGCTCGCTCGAGCCAACAAATACAGCTCTCAGGTCTATACTAGACGCAATCGCTCGCTCGAGCGAAGAAACCCTGGCTCGAGCGAAGGACCAAAAACAAGAGCTCGCTCGAGCGACCAACTCCTCGCTCGAGCGACGGTCCAAAAATCTAGACAGCAACACTTGGTTTCTAAACCCAACCCACCTGTAACAAACCTGCCCAACACATCCCATAACTCAAAATAAGAATTTAAAGGACGATAACAACAATTTGATAACAACAGGATCTACGGAACATAAGTCCGGATATAACAACCAAAAGGAAAAGACCGGGGTCGCTATAGGTTGGAAGACATATACGTTATTACAACATTGCGCTCTCACGAAGGAGACAGAGCATGCACAGGGTATTCTCAAAGGTTTGTTTGCACAATTCACCCCTCCTTATCATGAACAGATCAAAAAAGAGACAAAACTTGGTCCACAAACCACCAATTCAAGCAATGTCATTGCATGATGGCTTATGAATCAAAGTGTGCAATTTCAATAGATGCAACAAAACAAGACTCAAACCTCTTCCCTTTCATGAATTGATCAAGGGAAGTAATGACCTTGGAGACTTGAATCATTTCATCACTAGTAAGTATGAAATGACTCAAGTTTCCATGTGTTCAATTAACGTCCGATTGAACACAATACTTTTTATTATCTTGCACCTTTTATTTCCATTTTAATTACTTCATTTTTAATTACCAACCATCCTTTAATTCATTGAGTCCAATGGTGAATTTAAGTCATCTGATGGAAAGAGGGTTCAAACCAAGAGTTGCTTTGGGCATGAAAGAGCTATCATACCGTTGGTAATGAACTCAAAGGGATTAAATCATTAAGCATGACATTTCAATCTCATGCTTAAACAAACAAGTAGTTTGAAACCACTTTCAAAGCAAAACAAAAGCCAAAAAATGAGGGAGGTTGCAAAGATAATTAAGGGTGATCACAAGTATGGAAAGTCAGAAATAAATGCAATCAACTCAAAGAAGATGGTGTCTAAGGCCTAAAACACCAAACTCATGAGGACAATTACACTACAGGCATGCAAAACAAAACTCAAATGCAACAAACACTTACAAACAGTGCTAAAACAGGTCTAATATAGTCCTAAAACATGCTGAAATTAAGCTAACAAAAGCTAGAATAATAGGCTAAAACATAGAGCATGCTAGGCTAGTAAACAAAACACAATGAAAGGAGGCTACCCCCTCCATTTTTGGACTTCAAAATATGATTTTAGCCACTGAAATAACTCTGAAATTTAGTATTAAAAAGCTCAAAAAGAGTTGACAACAAAGTGGGAAACACAAGGACAAAGGCCTTAGAAGTAAGGTGTAAAGAAGGGCTATCAACCCCTCTACCTTTAATAGCCTTAAACCACAAGTTTCAGCCCAAAAATACAGGTTTTAAAGAGCTTAAAAACAACAAGAAAAGATGGAAAACAAGTGGTGTAGAGATGGTACAAAAGCAAGATAAGGTATATCTCTTGAAGAGGAATACTTTTTTGAGTTATAAACCACTAATTTCACACTCTCAAGTGTTTCAATAGCTCAAATTCAAACTCAAATCACCTCAGCAAGAAACTCTCTAGGTTTGGTTTAGAGTGTTTAGGCAAAGGCTATACAAGTAGAAAGGGAGAGAGAGAATTGTAGAGAGAGGAATTTTTCAAAATTATTTCCTCACTCCTAAATGTTTCTAACCTTCAAACAATAAGGGAAGGTTATCTATATATAGAAATAGATGAGCCTCAGAAAAAAATATCAAAAAAAGAACAGCTAGAGCTTTGTGGAAACAGCTGGCAAAAATATCTGGGTTTTATACTAGTGGCCGGCCGGCCAGAAGTGGTGGCTGGCAAGCCAAAAATGGTGGCTTGCCATCCACAAATGGTGGCTGCCGGCCATCTGCCGGGCACAAAAAAATCTACTTCCAGGCCCGACTTCAAACGGGCATATCTTCTTCATTCGGACTCGATTTTAGGTCATTCTTAAGTCTAAATTGAAGCCCAAAAAGTCTACTTTCCATTGGTGGAAGCCTCACATCTAAATTCTAAGTGTGCAAAGAGATATGACTATTTAAGTGAAGGTTGCTCATTTCTATCTTAACCAGATTGATGCCTAACTTCAAATGGCCATATCTCCCTCATCCGGACTTGGCTTTAGAAGATTCTTAAGTCTAAATTGAAACCCCAAAAGTCTAATTTCCAATGGTGGTGGCCTCACAACTAAAGTCTAAGTGTACAAAGAGATAAACCTGATTTAGTGAAGGTTGCCTAGTTCTCTCTTAACAGTTTCATGCTTAACCATTTCCCCAACTAGTTTTCTTCTCTCTCCTCCAATTTTCTTCAACTCCAAACCTATAAATAAGAAGTTTTAAAGATTTTTCAAAGAGTTCACCCCTCTTCCATTTATTTCCACTTTGTCTTTACTCGAATTACCGAAAAGTGCAACTTTTAAACGAAATGTGAGCCTTGGAACATCGTAGAAACTTTTGGGAAAAATATTTTGAAAGAGAGGGCTTTAAGGTCTAAAATAGTTTTGGTCAAAATAGTTTTGGTCCAAAATGGGGTGTAAGGTTGGGATTTAGAAGCTCTTCTTGCTAAAGAAATTGAGCGATTGCATAGCATAACTTTCATCATAGAGTGATCAATCAGTGACGCCCAAGTCTTAAGGGCAGTCAAAAATGGGGTGTCTACACATCCACATCAAGTAAGTTACCAATGTAGAGAAGAAACAAATAGTACATTGATCATGAAAATTTATGCTCATACCATTTGTAATGGGCAAAGAGATAATAATAGAATGAAGGTGCAAGCCCATATGTTTGATATCAAAAACAAAATATAATTTGAGGGGATTTATGAAAAAGAAGTCAAGTTCAACTTAGTGAAATTCTTCCCCTATTTCATTGACAAAAACAATAGAAGATATGATATATGAAGCTCAAAACAAAATTGTTTCTCCTCCAGTGATGCCAATAGGATGCCAACAAACAATCTAGAAGATTTAACAATTATAGCACAAGCATTATGCAGAATACCAATTATAGCTTATAATAGCTTAAACTCATTATGATCTCATGGAGCTAAGGTAATTCTGCTAAAAAAGCATGTCCAACATATAGTACTACAAGAAATTGCACTTTTGGCAACGACGTTAATTTTTCATAGGCAAAACTATATTTTTGGCGACACAATGATCAATTTCGTTGGTAAGAGTAGACCTTTACCCGATGCAATTTACTACCGTCGCTAAAAAAACATAACATTCACTAAGGGCCAAAATTATTGGCTGGTGCCAAAATTTCAAAAATTTTAGCTACGAGATTTATTTTTTAGCAACACAATAAGCGTTACTATTAGTATGCTTACTTTTGGGGACGACAAGTTGGCATGGGCAAAGAGTTAAACATTTAGCGACGATAACACTATTCGTCGATAAAAGTTTTATTAGTGAAATGAGGTGATTTAGTGATTTGTGTTTTTATTGTAACTTTTCAAAGAATTTTGAATATTCTAGTTATTGAATTGTAAATTAAAGTGATCATCGAATTAGATTACAAAATGAACCCATCAAGGCCAAACACACTCTTAAGTTGAGATGGCTAATTTGAGATAATCTAAACTTTTCCAAAGAATGTTAGATTATCAATTTAAATATGTTCGGTTTTATTTTTAGAAACTTGTTTTATATTTTTTTTCTTCTGAAAAACTAAAAAAAAAGTTTGATGAAAAATTAAAAAACACTTATTATTATTTTTGTATAATTTTATCTTTTAAGAGGTCATAAATAATTTTTAAAATTTTAAGAATAGCCCGCAACAATAGTTAACTGCAGAGCTTCTTCTCACAAGTTCAAATGCATGTAACAAATAAAACACGATTGTCAGTTTAGATATTCAATCAATCAATCCTTCTCTCTTTCTGCAATCACTAGTACGATTTCCCAAACTAGGGTTTTGGGATTTGGAAAATTTCCCCTCATTTTCTCTCTTCCTAAACAATAGGAGTAACCATCGTGACCGACACATGGGAACCGAATCAGGCGCTATATGTATTCATATTAGTATCCTACTCTCTCTCAATCTTCTGTCTACCTTACCTCTTATCGAATTCCAACAGAACTCTCACTCACACTCCATTCAATCACTCTCTTCCTCTTCGCTCTTTCGTTTCCAGATAAGTTTTCTTCTCCTCTATTCTCTCTCTTCAGGTCTGCATTGTACGTTTCTTTAGAGTGCCATTCAGTTTGGTTGATGAGAAAAATAATGAAAAAAAGAGAAAGAAAACTTGAGATTTTAAGAATTAAAAGCTCAAATACTTGTTATTAAGCTAAAAGCCTAGATTTTGATCTTGCTTTAGTTGTTAATCAGTTTCTGATTATCTTTTTTTTTTCCCCCTGCTCTATGTTTCTCTCAGTAATGGAAAGGCTGTGGTCAGTGTTTAGAGAGTATGAGTTGTCATATTATGGTGTTGGTAGGGTGCAAATGGTGTTGTCTCTGTGTGTTGGTTATGAAGCTGCTCTCTTCCTTGGTACTTTCTTAGGCATGATTTCTGATCTAATGTAAGTGCATATTGCTGTTGCCTGTGGTTTCTTGTTTCTTCTTCTTTTATTTTTATTTTTTGTTTGATGCAAAGTTAATAGATTTATGGTCTAATAAATATGTACTTCATTCTTGCAAATGCATACACCTAGGAATAACAAAATCAATGAGATGGTTGATTTGAATTGTGAAGCAAACAAAACATTTTCTGTATTTTTTGGAAAATTTCAGGTTATTTAGACATTATTCACAATATTAGGAGTAATCGGTGAATAAGTAGGTGATAACATCAAGATATTCACGAAAATGGCATGGCAATGATTTCAAAATGCATGATAGTTTGTTCGAAACTAATTAAATATACTTCTGGACTATGTACTCTGTTTGTATGCAATTCTGCCTTGCCAAGAAGATTGCACAGGTTCTTTTGTGTTGTTATTTCAACATAATAAGTTGATAACCTTCTCATTAGCATTCATGCATGTTGCTTCTACTGATAAGTTATAGAGTTATTATGTGTGCTACTACTACACAACTTGTCTTTTAGTGTTTCTTGCTTTACTGATTACAGTATGATCGCTTCATTGAGTGCTATATCTATTGAAATGCTTTCTAATTTGGGGGTTACAAGGCATAGTAAACTACTAAATTGTATCCATATTCATGGTTTTGTTTTTTCTACTAAGTTATAGTGCAATTTATTATTTAATGCAGAGGTCAAAAGAAAGTTTGTTTGATATTTTGCATGCTGCACATCATTGTTGGCGTGTGGAAGAGAATTATTGCACATCCAAGTGTCTGGTTAGCAAGTATCTGTCTCTTACTTGCCAGTTCTATATTTTCATTTAGTTTTAAGACATGGATGGTGGTTGAGCATGACAAGGTTTGTGTTAAAAAACCAGTTTTCAATTTTGGATTAGACATTGGTAGCATGTTTGCTTTTGGAAACTCTATTACATGAAACTGATCAGTCCTGTTCTTGATCCTAAACATGTATTTCTTTGTAGCTAGTGTACAGGCAAGATACATTGAATGACTTGTTTTGGTTAATGACATTCACTGAATCTACATCTTCCATCAGTAGCCAAGTGATAGCAAATTCACTAGAGAAGCTCTGCAGTTAACTATTGTTTGTGTTAACTGTATCCAAACTTGAAAGTATACAATAACTCAGCTTCAAGTTTAAGTGCATGAAAGTAATGGTCTTTCTGTTTTAAATATACTTCTTCAAAATATTATATTTTGATGCATTCTTCATGTTTTTGTTGCTTCTGAATACATTGTATACATGGAATTGAAATTAATTGTGCAATGGTAGGATTATGAAATAACTTATGAATTAGTTTCTTAGACATTTTTTGTTGCATGAATTCATGATTAGTTAACCTGTTAACGAAATATTCATTTTGTTTCTAAATCTAAATTTACTTAGTATCCCATTGTTGTCATTGCTGCCTTTTTGTTAGTTACATTATATATAAACCATTTTACTTAGTCCTTGACAAGCCATCCTTCTTTTTCCTTAATTGTGCTACTTTTTATTCTGCTTGAGAATTTACGACACTGTTAACATTTTACTTGAAACATGAAGTAATCAGTTACTTGATTGAAGGATCACCTTTTGTGGGGCCTAGTTCTCTGTCAAGACTTAATTGAAAAGAATCACTATGTGCTAGTTTATTGCATTAGTATTAAATTTGTTGAGAATTCTCAAATATTGAAATGTGTAGATAATGAAGTGGTGCAATGCTATGAAACTTACTAGCGATTGGTTGTTTGGTTCCAAATGCCATTTTTCACTATTTATATTTGACCAACTTTCTCCTTTCCGAAATTGTTAGGAAGTACAAATAAGGCTTTATTACTTTGAGAGGTGTCTTTTTCCACTCTCTAAGCTTGAGTGGTGTCTTTTTGCACTCCATGAGAGGAAGTTACAGGGTTAAAGTTAGTAATTCAGATTCTCATCTATTTAACATATTTTGCTACTTTTTGCTTAGTTTCTTTTTTACCTTTAATTTAGGTCACCTTTGTTCTATTATTTTGTGCTTTGGGATGCTACAATTTCATAGCCTATCACTTTTTTTTGCAAGATAAATTTTTATATTCATTGATAAGTAAATCTGTATATTTTTTCGTTTTAATTTGTAACTTACTTACCCAAAAAAAAAAAAAATGCTCTTCTTGTTGCTTTATGATTGGTTTTACCTATATCTTCTTGGAAATACTTATCTGCTATTTCATAATGGACGGGACAATTTCATAGCCTATCACTTTTATTTGCAGGATAAATTTTTATATTCATTGATAAGTATATCTGTATATTCATTGATTAGTAAATCTGTATATTTTTTCGTTTTAATTTATAACTTACTTACCCAAAAATAAAAATAAAAATGCTCTTCTTGTTGCTTTATGATTGGTTTTAACTGTATCTTTTTGGTAATACTTATCTGCTGCTTCATAATGGACAGGGTTACATGATGCTCTTTGGTCATTTTGATGTTCAATGGTTTGGCTTTGAAGTTTGGTGGTGGTTGGAACTTTTTTTTGCCATGCCATGTCAGTGAAGTGGATCATCCTACAGTATTCAATACTTTTTGTATACATTCCTCTTTGATGTTGCTGCTACTATATCCATTAGTTTATTACCTACTCCTACGGGTTATGTAGGAGATTATACTATAATTTTTGGTTGGTTAGTTGTGGTAAGTAATGGTGATATGGTTGTAATACTTTTTGTTACTGTAAAACTGTGTTGTTACTGCCAAAGAAGTTGAATTTACAACTAGTATTCTACCCAGGTACTAGTGCTATAACAGGAGCATTTTGTAGAAAATTATTGTCATATGTGTAATATATATATGCTAGCGATTTTTGCATTTTTAGCGACACAATCAATTGTCGATAAAATAAATCTTATAAAAAATATAAATGATTTTTAATTATTTTTGTCGATGCAAATTTGTTATTGCCAAAAAATAAAGCTTTCTCGACAAATAATTCGTCGGTAAATGTGTTGCTAAAAGTTTACTTTTGTCAACTCATATTGTGTTGCTAAAGTTATATTTTTTGCTGACGCGAATTTGTGTCGGGAAAAGTGCCACACAATCATCATATTTGAACTACTTTTACCGATGCAAGGAAAATTGCTAACGATGGATGAAGGCTTTTACCGACGACTATGTTTGTCACTAAATGCATTACTTTTACCAACGCAGTGATAATTTCCTTGGGAAAAAGTTTTACCGACTCACTTTTACCTACGGGTTGCCCACGTAGCTCTGTGTGTCGGGGAAACTTTTTGCTGACGAGTTTTCCATTTTAGCAACATATTTTGTTGCGTTGCGAAAAATGCAATTTCTTGTAGTGTCATATGTCTAGAAAATCATGA
Source organism: Camellia japonica (assembly GCA_030407325.1). Classification (NCBI taxonomy): domain Eukaryota; kingdom Viridiplantae; phylum Streptophyta; class Magnoliopsida; order Ericales; family Theaceae; genus Camellia; species Camellia japonica. Next base: position 69,625,251 of record JAPPVO010000016.1, on the reverse strand, counting down.
AATCAATATATAGCACATATTTAAGCATATGCATGATTTTAGGCAAAAGCAAAATTTATCTTCATTTAACATCAAAAAATATTCATTACAAATCATATGATGCATATTTAAATTCCATGAATAATCAATCCCTTTCACATCATTGTGATGAAAATATTAGCTCAAAGAATATGAGAGAACATATAAATTTTACTTGAAAAGCTCAAGAGTGTGTAGGAGGCATACCTTTGGTTCAAGAGTTGAAAACTTTCTCAGACTTCAATTTCCTTTCATGAGGAGTACATCTTAATTGGGTTTAACATAATTATTTCTCTCCCTAAGTTAGTGCTTCCCTTTTCTTTGGTGATATTGTGCAAAAATTGTAATCATAAAACAATCACTTTTACACTTATGAAAAATACAGCACACAATAAATATTGTTCTATATCACCTCTTATCACAAACTCAAAAGATGATAAACAATTCAATAGGTGCCAAGTTCAAGTAAAAAGTTTAGAATGCTATTTTTCAGATTTTTCAAATTGTAGTACATAACATATTATACATGAGAAAATAGTTTTATGCTCCTTGTTCTATCAAAAAGTGAAGCATCATACTCATTTTATTACACAAACATTGTCAAGAGGCATTTTCATCAAATATGTTCAATCTACATGCTCAAGCTTGATATAACATTTTACTTAATGTAGAAGAAAACATGAATGCTATAGGCAAGTTAGTTTTGGCAATTTATCACTCCAAAGCATTTCATGAGATATATGCCATGATATTCAATAAACATATGATTTTTCATTAATCAAGAGATCTAATCAAATATTTCATAACTCAGTCAAATATTCCGATGTGAAGCATATGAGCATGAATTTTTCATATTAAGCATACTTTTGAGATCACAAGTGTACATGGATGTACCAAACACAATTTTCACAATATAGTTAGTATACAATCTCAAAACATGCTATATCATCAAAATTGATTCTATAAAGAATGACTAAAAAAGAATTAGCATATTAGTATGTAGTCATATATAAGATATCAAAAATATAAGAGTATGCTCATAAAAAATATTTTCATTTTTTCTTTTCATTGCAAAGGATGACAAGATATAACATAGTCAATGAATACAAGAATCATCTATAAATGAGCATTTGTCAATATAGTGTAAATCTCAATTTTGAGTTCAATGATGGTTTGAAATGAAACAAGCAGAACATGATTTAGCAAACTTAGCAAACTTTAGGTTTTATGAAATCAATTAACAAATTCAATCTATTTAACATACATCACACCTTAAGATATATAGAAGTTAAGCTTAAAGGTGTGTTAGAGGTTTACACCTTCATTTACCTCTTTGGAATCTTCACCCATACATTACCTCTCATGTTCATCTTGGTGATTCTCATTTCATCATTTGTCTTCTTGTAGGGACTGATTTTGTTCTTAAAATTGAACATTCTTGTTGTGCTTCTTCTCTTCAAGTCCTTGGTGTTCTTTGAGATATCTCCTACAAAATAACTTGATTTCTTTCTTGACACCCATATTTTCTTGGGTCCATGGGGATTAGCCTCAAGAACATTTAATCTCATAAGTAATTTAGGAGGACCCCTTTCAAAATTAGTTTTGATGTTCTTTTGTTTCTTGATAAAACCAATGCCTACTTTATCAAAAACATATTTTGATTTCCAAGAAGCTTGTTGAGGTTTTTTTTTCCTTTTTCAAAAATTTCAAGAGTTTTGTTTAAATCCTCAACCTATTTTTCAAAATATTTTTCTCATTGGCAATAGATGTAAAATTATTTTTCAAAGTAGAATTTTCTATTTTCAATACATCCACATCATTTGATAGAGAAGTAACTAATTTGTTTAACATAGAATTTTCAGCACTAACATTTCTATATTCATCATGTAATTCATTGAAAGCACTTTCAAGTTCTTCATAGTTAAAGGTTAACTCATCATCTTCTTTTGCCATTAAGCATAGATGAGATGCTTCATTTGTGTTGTCTTCCTCATCGGAGCAATTTTCATCATCTTCTCCTCAAATACCTTTAGTTTTCTTTTTACTTCCATCCATTATTGTAAGTTCATGAGCTATGAGTGACCCCAAAAGTTCTTCAATACTTAATATTGTTGGATCCTTTGCTTCTTAAATAATAGTAACCTTAGCTTCTCATTTCTTTGGCAAGGACCTAAGAATTTTTCTCACAAGCTCAACATTAGTATAGGATTTACCAAGAGATTTTAGAGTACTAATAATGTTGGTAAATCTAGAAAACATATCAGAAATATATTCAAAGGATTCCATCTTAAAAAGCTCGTAATCATGAACAAGCATATCAATAAGCAATTCTTTTACTTGATTAGTTCCTTCATAGGTCATTTTAAGTTTATCCCAAATCTCTTTTACTGTAACACAACTAGAAATCCTATTGTATTTATTTGTATCTAATCCACACACAAGGATAAATTTGGCCTTAGCATTAGCTTGTAGGAGTTTATAGTCATGTCCATCAAATTCTTCTTCAATTTTGGGCACACTAATATTGTCTACTAATTTGATAGGGATTTTAGGACCTTTTGTGATAATGAGCCATAAAGCATAATCAATGGCTATAATTATTTCCAAGCTTACATCCACTCCTCAAGCTTCATTTGAGATTTTTCACTAGCTTCTAGCTTCATAGGGGTGCTAGTAACCTCATACACATGGAGCAATCCTCTACAGATTTTCCATAGCTTTACAGGCTTGCTAGTGACCTTTTACAAGATTGGAATTGGGTGTTTTTGCTTTCAAAGAAAGTTACAAAAATATCTCTCATAGATAGATATACAATGTTGAAGCTCAGAAGATATATCAATAAACCTCTCATAAGTAAAAGGGCTTAAAGCTATAAGGCTCAGTTACTAATTTTGAAGGAGAAAGAATTAAACAAGAATGGAGAATACTTCAGATAACTCTTAGGATGAGTTTGAGACTAATGATTGATTCAAAGAAATTTTCTTCGCTCAAGTCTCTTTGATTTTTCTGATAATCTCTCACAGACAAATAGGCTTAAGGCTTCGGCTCAGTGTTTGTTTTCTAAAGGATGAATGAAACACAAATGAAGACCTCTTTAGATAACTCAGAGAAGATGAAATATGTGATTGATGAATGATAAGAAAATATCTTGGTTCGTTGTTCACTTCTCTGTCTTTGCTCTTCACATCAGAGCTATATATATATAGCAGAGCTCAGTGCTCTGTTTTGTCTGCCAAGCGCATCTTTTTCTTCCTGTTAAGGAGATGGGATGATGATGTACATATCATCAACGTCAGCCTTTGTCTCTAACCCATGTTAAACACTAAGAGAATCATAGATTATAATGATTTAATCAAACAATAAGTTTTTAATTATAATCCATCAAAGCAAAATCAAAACAATGCTTCTGCTTCTGCTACTGTTTTTGCTTGTTTGTTTGAGCTAAAATTTTGGCCTCTAATAAACATAAATAAGACAAAATGAGGATAAATTATAATGTTAAATTAATTATAAGATTTTAAACAATTTAACTCTTCAATTAAATCAAAATATAAATTAAAATAAAATCATCAAAATCAATGTTATTCATGCTATGACTAATATGGACAATGAGTTTTTTTTTTTTTTTAAAGGATAAAGGGTTAATTACACTAATAGTTCCTATAGTTTGAGACTTGTATCACTTTGGTCCCTGACTTTTCAATTGTGACACATTTGACCCTGAATTTTGAATTTTGTTCCAAATAAGGACAATTGAAAATATCATTAGATTTTTTAAGGGTAAAATCGTCAATTTGATAAAATATAAACTAATTTGACAAAAATAAATGTCAAAAAAATATTTTTAATTTTTTTAAAATTATTTTTATCCACCAATGATAAAATTATGTAAAATTAATAAAAATTACATGATTAATTTTTTTAAATTAATTTTACATGATCATCATCCAAATACATAATAAAAATTAATTTGGTAAAAAAATAAATAAATGTCTAAAAGATTTATCAATTTTACATAATTTTATTTTTAGTAGGTAGAAATAATTTTTTAAAATTCAAAAATATTTGTTTGACATTTATTTTTGTCAAATTAATTTATATTTTATCAAATTGACAATTTTACCTCGAAAAATCTAATTATATATTCAATTGTCCTTATTTAGAACAAGATTCAAAATTCAGGGTCAAATATGTCACAATTGAAAAGTTAGGGACCAAAATGACACAAGTCTCAAACTATGAGAACTATTTGTGTAATTTGCCCAAGAATAAATTACGAGTCAAGTCCGTGTGATAGAGTTAAGTATTTACAAGTTTTGTATATTTTTTTAATGCATCGGTAAGTCTTAGAATGTTTATTTTATTCCAACTTTTGAGAATGTTGATAGATGACAAAAATGAGTAAGACTTCTAGATAAATTAATTTAGTCAATAAAATTGGCTTGTAATGTTGTGTTTGGATCATGAATTTTGATAGAAATTTTTTTTAAAAAAAGGAAATGATAAGTAAAATAGAATCAAATACAACTACATTTTAGTCACCTTTTTTCTTTTCATTTTTAAATCTTTACCCAAATTCATAATTCAAACCAAAGTTGTTAATCCCGTACCGGATAAATTATCGTTTTCTCAATTGGTACGGTATCCACCGGTACCAATATGTTTTCGGGTACCGTTTTAGATTTATCGCAAAAATATGATATATGTATGAAAAATATTGTCTAATAGTAAATAATTTAAGCATATAATTTAACTATCCAAAGTTATATTTTTTTTTATTTTCTTAGGGCAACAACATATATCATATAATATATATCTATAAAATATATATAAACTCACTTTTGCTTGCATACCGTTTAATTTGACTGCAATTATATTTATTATCCGGTTACGAAATTGGCCGGTACTCACCAAGAAGTTAACTAAAATGGTATTAATTTATTTGTATTTCGTTTTCTCTTGGATATGGTACGTAACGACAAATACCGATATAGGATTGACAACTATAATTCTTGGATATGGTACGTAACAGGATCGACAACTATAATTCAACACAACTTGAGTCTTTTTTATTTTTATAAGTCCCCTTTTTGTTTTTGTTTTTATTTTTTTTTGTCAATCAATGAAACAAATGGGCTCTTTGAATTTAGGCATTTTAAGGTTTTGAATAGAAGCGGCCCAAAGCGAGCAAACTCCAAAGCCCAAAGGAGAGTGGGCCACAGCCGGCGTTCTAGCTCACTTCAATTGTTTAACGCCTCACGGGCCTCTCTATATACACATGTAACGATACAAAAACAAAATTAAGTGTTTTAAGATTTTGTTAATATATAACTTTAAGGTATTTATATAAATTTTGCATGAATCTGCAAGCAATAAAAATGTACAGTTTTTTTCAACCTCAACAAGATTATTTTTTAAAATTATAACTCACGATGATGGATGTTAGTTTAAAATGAAAAAGGGTAAATTATGCAAATGGTTCCTGTAGTTTACACGATATATGTAAATTTGGTCCATGTTTTTTTAATTTACTCGATTTTGCCACTTAATTTAATAGATTGCATTATTTTAGTATAATAACTAACTGTTGTTAAGTTTGGTAGACGGAAAGTCTACACAATGTGTCAATTCACAAACTGACACATTGTGTAAACTATATAGACCAAATTGACACATAGTTTGACTTTACATCCACCAAACATAACAACCGTTATTTATTGACACAATTCATTAAATTAAGGGACAAAATCGAGCAAATTGAAACAGCATGAACTAAATTGACGCATTGTGTAAACTATAGGGACTATTTGTATAATTTATCCAATGAAAAATTATAAATAATAAAAAAATCCATTCCTAGTAAAATTGTTGTAGAAAAATTTTATTTGCAAAATAATACTCAATTTTGGAAAGATGGGCAAACAAATAACACTATACTCCCTCAGCTCGACTCAAAATTGGGGAGTCCCCATACCATTTGCTTTATGGCAGTAAATGCTATAGTGGGTACAAAATGTAGAAAGTGATCATAATTGTAACTCTTTACTCTAAAGGGTGGTTGATGAGTTTCACTGGTGTTTTGGTAGTAGGTCCCTTCTTATGGGTTAAGTTAAATCAGGTCGGCAACCGGTTATCTCGAGATCTAGGCCCACGGATGCCATGATGACATCTCAGAACATCGTTTTTTTCCGTTGAAAAAAAAACTTGACCTTTTGACATGAAGCAATTTTCAATTTTTTTTGATGGCCGTTGGGTGAATTGTTAAGTTGCCTATATTATTAAGTCAATTCTGCTAAGCCCTAACTTGCTTGATTCATTGGAGGCACCAAAACATTTGAAATAAGTTGTTATGATTAAGAGTTGTTTCGAGAAGTTGGTTAAAAGTTGGTTTTTTGGTTTTTTTTTTTTGACTTTTTTTTTATAAAAAAAATGTGTAAAAAGATAGAGAGATAATATGACCCAAAATAGATTAAAAGTTAGTTTTTGACTTTTAACCATCTTCCTAAAAAAAACCTAAATCAGGGTTTACAATTTATCGACTCCACAAAATACATGCATATACATGTATTGTTTTAGTGGAATGCCCTCTTTTTAGCACATATGTTGTGATGATTATTCCTTGATGAAATAAAGCTTCTATCAATAAAGGCCCATTTCTTGCACTTTGTTCTTGGATTCCATTACCTTTATCCTTTTGTTTCACTTTGCTGGAAAATTTGCTCATTACTTGTTTGATTCAAATCCATGGCTAAGAATTGGTTGGTTGCTTTAAATTTAAAATGGTTTTTCTCTTTGTCCTCACAAATTCTAGTTGGCACCAACATTACTTCTTGGCAGCTAATTTGAGATTGTTCACTAGAAAGTAAACTCTGCCTTCATAAAAATTTTGTTGCTATAATTCCTGCCTCCAACTCTAAATAATTTTTATTTGTACGAAAATTATCAAAAATTTTTCTTCACTTTTTATGTATGTTTAGATAATAAACATCATGTGTTATGTACGAACCTAATATCTAAAAAATAATTAATACGCTCTTCGATAATTGTCATCTTAGATTAGAGGAAGAACCAAATGTTTAGAATATCTAATTTTCTCTCTTATTTGGTCGTAGACCACCTTGGGGAAGAGCCAACTGAGATAGATAGACACTTAGAGGGCTGCCAAGCAAGGAAAATGTATTAGTCAAGTTTGGCATCTACTAAATAATACAAAAAGTCAAAAAGTCACTATCCTATTTAAGTCACATCATCTTATTTAAATCACATCACCTCTCTAACACATCACATCAAATCCAATCCAAACCCAACTCATATAAGCCAATAAATCAAAAAGTACATTTTTTTAGAACATCTCAAACCAACCCTTATCAGTAGTTGGCTTGCTCACTCAGAGCTAGGTTAATTTTTTAAAATATGTTGAATCTTATATATTAATTATTATGTGAATCTACATATGGAGTGAAAATTATCGGATCATATATAACATTGAAACATTCTTTTTATATTTATCATGATTATGGCTTTGAAAGGTCTTATCATTTACCCGTTTGTTCAATTTTTCTATTTCTTTTTCTTTTTATTTTGTTAAACAACAATTATTTTTGTTCAAAACATTCTCTCAAGATAATAATTTCCACATCTACAGTTGATACATGGATTGTAGTACAACTAATATAGTCAACGGTTGGTGAGAGGGTCGTTAATAATTTCGAGGTAGAAGGTTTTGCCTAGGACTATTGTTGAGCATCCTAAGCACAAGTAAAGAACAATCCTAATTCAAGGGTGGAAAGCATGATATAAATTATTGATAGTTGGAAAGCATGATATAAATTTCCTAAGCACAAAAATCAAATGATTAATCTTTTCAAATATATAACCACTCTTCACTTAATATTGATAGTTCATCATTATGGGCCTTTTGCATAGGATTAATTCATGGTTTGCAAAATGATTTTTGCAAACTCATAGTAGAATCTAATTCACTCCAAACTATTATTCATTTTTGTAGGCACCAAACACAGAGATGAGAGAAGCAACTTTCTTCATGATTGCCTCCATCTGACTGAATTGTGTATATAGAAGGAAATCAAGTTGTAGTCTCCCTTGCTAAGTAGGCTTAGGTTGTAGCCCAAGTGGTTATGAAGGGGACATTTAGGTACCAGTGAGATGAGATTTCAGGTTTAAATAAATGGAGTAACGTTGGTCTGCTGTAATAATCTAATTATACTAACTTACTAAAATCTTAAAATGTGGCATCTAATTGTCATTAGGGGGACAGTTAGGTGCCAGTGAGATACAATCTCTGGTTTGACTCAATGGAATAGCATCGGTCTCCTATAATAATCTAATTATACCAACTTATTAGCATCTTAACATGTGGCAAAAAATAAATTACACACCTTAGCTAAATTTGCTACTTCGTACAATGAATGTACCTTTTCTCATGTCATTTCTTGTTTGAGCTCTGTATTGGATTTTGATTTGAAAGGTCCTTTTTTGTATAACTTGTTATAATTATGTGCTTTTGTTTAATGTTATGCTTTTATTTCTGTTCAAAGAAAAAAAAGTCATGCAACCAGGTCAATAGTCATCTAGTTATGGATCAAATAGAAATTTATTTTAGAGTGTCTCTAGTGCAATAGTGGCCTCTCCAGGGTCATTGTCTCTGGCCCTTTTGGGTATGACTAACTCTTGGCCTTGGAAATTTTTCTATTGTATTCGTAGGTGAATGGAAAAGCACTTATGCTTGATGAAATTATTAACTGTGCAGTCACTGCAACGGCAAGTCAAGGTAAATTAGGACTTGTTCGATGCCACAATGTTTCATTCTGATTGCAAAATTGATTTCTATGGCTTAATGGGTGTTCTGTATTCATTTTGTATTTTGTAGTTTCTGTCAATGAAGTTATAGCTTCTGTGAATCTAAGGTTGGAATTTAACTTGGAGAGTCTCTTGTGCAGTTGGAAAGCATGATATAAATTATACAAGGGTCCTATTAATAACAATTCTAAAGGTTGTCAATAAAAGAATACAAAATGTCAAAAAATATTTTTAATCTTAATATATTTTTCACATATTCCAAAATACTTATATATATTTTTATACATTTTTCAATACTACCAATAGTCACTCTATTTTTAACATTTTCCATTACACAATAAATGGTGGTTGAAACAAATGATGGAAAGAAAGGACCCAAGTGAAAGGATAAAAAGTTTACCAAATAAGGGAAAGAGTATAATAAGAAGAACAGACAGAACAGAACTATGATTAATGGACACCAACCCTTAATAATGATTTGTCATACCTTACAAAAGGACCAAATCATTTCTGTCTCTTCGAACAAAAACTTTCTTGGCAGCATTTCATTTTCTTATTGTCTTTGTGGGAAAATATGAAGCAGGTTAATTTGCAGAGGCTCTATGCTTTTCTTGGTAGATAAAGGAGTAGGACATGAAACACTTTTACACTCATTCTCATGTAAACTAAGAAAGATATATATATGTAGAGAGAGAGAGAGATAAATCACAGAAGAGAAACACACAAGATACTAAACTTGAATTCCAAAACAAATCCCGTACTATCATGTCACTGACCTTCTTACCCTTGCGTTCTTATGAACCATGTGAAACCCACTGGCCAAGGAGTGCCTGGGCATTGTTCTCAAAGGCTTTCTATGCATTGGGAATGGCTGGACAGTGCTCTGTTGCTAGATTGAGCCAAAATGCTGGATTTTTGGTCGAAAGTGGCATTTTTTCCGTTTGTTGAGCTCTTGGGTTTTGCTAATATGCCAAGCCTTTGAGGTGCTTTGGCTTTGTGGTAGAAGTTGTCCATGACGTTTTTGAACCGTTTGCTACTGAAGAATATCTGAAATAGACACTGCTGAATAATTGAAGTTAATCTGAGGGCGCCAAGCCACTTTAGGAGTCTTGGACTTTGTATTATAAGCCGAGCCCAAGCATTTGAAGAATTGAAACTAATCGAAGTTGTTGTTGCCAAAACCCAAAGGTGTCAAATATGCCGAAATGAGTCACTTTAGGCCAAATTAAGTGAAGTGTCAGGTTATAGAAGACCTTGGGGTTATTTCTAGAGTTGAGGTCAACAATTTTAAGGGTTATGGTTGGCCAAGTTTGCTAATTCGTTGTTCCAAAGTGGATAAAATGCCAAAATTGGTCTCTTTTGGACCTAATTCGTTGTTCCGAAGTGGATAAAATGCCAAAATTGGCCTCTTTTAGACCTAATTTTCTTAGGTGCTAAGTCATATGAAAACTTGGACTTCTTTAGGGGGCTTAACTCATCTAAATGAGACCTTAAATAGTATGAAAAAACTTATCAGACTGTGAGCTCATGACCTAAATGTCGAAATAAAGTATGTTTTTGTCTATCAAGTGGCCCGAATTGTAGCCATAAGTACTGAAAAACTTGTGACAAACAGTACTATAGTGGCATTTGTAAAATGCTGTTTAACTTTTTTTAGTGAATTTTGTTTAAATTTTTTTGGGTACATTTTCCTGTATTTTTACACTAAAAATCCTTAACGATTAGTTTAAAAAACGGATTAAATTTTTACAAAACCACTAAAAACAAACAGTGAAAAAAAAATTGAAAATTTTTGACTACCCAAAAAAACTTTTATTTTATTTTTCTCCTTTAGGTTTGGGTATTGATTCTGAATCTGAAACCTATCTGAACCATTGGGTAAAGTCAAAATTGGTGCAGTCACTAGTCTAGTTTTCAACTCCTGAAAGGCTGACTCTCGCCATTCATCCCAATCAAATGATACGTTTTTCTGAGTTAACTGGGTCAATGGCATGGCAAGTTTTGAAAAATCTTTCACAAATCTTCTGTAATAACTTGCAAGTCTCAGAAAACTTCTAACTTCTGTCACATTTGTCGGTTTAGGCCAATCTACAATAGCTTCAATTTTCTATGGGTCAACAGAGACACCATCCTTGTTGATTACATGCCCCAAAAATGCCACACTGTCAAGCCAGAATTTACACTTGGATAATTTTGCATACAATTTCTTTTCTCTCAAAATTTGCAAGGTAGTTCTCAAATGGTTCTCATGTTCTTCCCTGCTTTTGGAGTAAATCAAAATATCATCAATAAATACAACAACGGCTTCATCCATAAACTGTTTGAACACCCTATTCATAAGGTCCATAAAAGCAGCAGATGCATTGGTTATCCCAAATGGCATGACTAAGAATTCATAATGCTCATATCTAGTTCTGAATGCGGTCTTCTCTACGTCTTCTGCCTTGACCTTTAAGGTCAATCTTAGAAAACACTTGGGCTCCCTGAAGTTGATCGAACAAGTCATCAATTCGGGGTAATGGGTACTTGTTCTTGACGGTCACTTTGTTCAACTCACGGTAGTCAATACATAGTCTCAAAGATCCATCTTTTTTTTAACAAATAAAATCGGAGCACCCTAAGGTGAGGCACTTGGACGGATGAATTTCTTGTTTAAGAGTTCTTGAAGTTGGACTTTCAACTCTTTCAATTCAGAAGTCGACATCCTATATGGAGTCTTGGAGATGGGTTGTGTTCCAGGTATTACATCGATGGTAAATTCAATTTCCCTATCAACTAGATCCCCAGGTAGATCATTGGGAAACACATTAGAAAAGTCACAAACCACATGAATGGTTTCTACACCAGTGCTATCTAAAGATTCAGTCAATGCACAACACAAGTAGCCCCGACAACCTTTCCTTAAAAATTTCTTAGCTTTTATAAACGAAATCAAGTATGGTGAAGGAACTACCCCATTCCCAGTGAAAGTAAACTCAGGCATACAAGGTGGTTTGAACATAACGGTTTTGTTCACACAATTAATAGTAGCACAATATTTAGTCAGCCAATCCATACCCAAAATACAGTCAAAATGATCAATGTTCAAGGGTAGTAAGTCAATATACAATGTCATGTCACCAATTGTAATATCATTTGTTGGGTACACATAAGCACATATCATAGAACCCCCAGATGGTGTGGACACAGATAGCAAACAATTCACAGGTTCTATCCGTCTAGTTAATTTTTGAGAAAAAGCATGCGAGACAAAATAATGCGTAGAACCAGAATCAATCAGTACATAGGCATTCTGAGCACAGATAGGAATTATACCTGACACCATTGTTTCGGCATTCTGTACATCTCCAAGGGTGAGTGCAAACACCCTTCCTTGCCTCAGTGTTTCATTTCCAGTATTACCTTTGGCATTTGTTTTAGTGTTAGCCTTTGTTACAGGAATGGATCTATTTGAACTTGCCGCTGGATGGCTAACATTGTCAAACCTCATTGGACAATCTCTAATCATATGACCGGTTTTGCCACATCGGAAACATGCACCCGATGCATGTTGACATATGCCTTTGTGCCTCCTTCCACAGTCTGAACAAATTGGTATAGATCCATTACTTTGGCTGGAGCTGCTTGAAGATCTCGTGTTTTGCTTTTTGTTTGTGAAGAAGGAACGACCTTTTCGAAAATTAGATCCAAGCCTTTTACTTGTCCATTCTGTTATTGGTGTTTTGGCTTGTTTCATTGCTGCTATTGTGGCTTCTGCCATTATCGCTCTGTCTAAAACTTCCACATAGGTAGGCAATTTCAAGACGCCTACTCAGTCGAACACTTCCAGATCCAGTCCGCCTTCAAATTTCCGTGCCTTTTTATAATAAGTATCTACCATATGAGGAGCAAATCGAGCCAACTCAGTAAATTTGGCCTCACACTCAGCCACAGACATCTTGCCTTGTTTAAGTTCTTGGAATTCAGAAACTTTCTAATCTCGGAAACATTGGGGGAAATATTTATCATAGAATATTGCATTAAATTGTGCCCACGTCATATTCCCATTACCACTGCGGATTAGTAACCACCACCTTCGGGCTTCATCTTTTAGAGTATAGGTGGCTAGGAGAACTTTCTGGACCTCAGAACAAGGGAACACTTCAAATAGCTTCTCCATTTCAAGTAACCATGTTTCGACTTTTAGAGGTTCAATGCCTCCTAAGAAAGCCGGTGGTTTAATCTTCAGAAACTTCTGAGTTAAACTTATGAGATCATTGTTATCCGGCTCCACCTGGACCGGCGGGGGAGGTAAGCGTTGTTGCCTCTGTTGTTGTTGAGTCATTGTCTCAGTCAAAGCTGCAAGCATTTGTTCCATTCGGCTCATTCGAGCCTCAGATGATTTAGCCGTTCCATCACTTCTTGCATTGTCCATTTGCTATAGGTAAACAGGACATTATGAACATAGGCAAATAGTCTTTTTTATATTATGTAGATTGTTTGTTCCCATATCACATGATTATAATCAGATTTGTGCTTTCACTTTTAAACACACACCCACTTATACAAGCAGATGGAATGTCCCTACTTCTTACTAGGACATCCTAAGCTCATATAGACTTGTGTGTGTGGTAGAACACATGCTCTGATACCATTCTGTCACGACCCAAACCCGTCCCTATAGGTTTAGCGTCATAGCCGACCAGTAATCATTGGATTACCAAAGACCTCTTGACATAATAACATATAGTTAGGGGCTACGGAAGCAAATATACAAAATATACGAAGTCCATTGAGCTGTGAAGACATACATGGAACTGAAAATCTTAAATTTTATATACATACAAGTGACGTCATAGGTACAGTATTTATACGTCGCTATCAAGTACATACAAAAGGAGAACTTGTTCATAAAACAAAAGAAACGGTCTTATACATCCATATTGACACAGCCACAAAACATGACTTGATCTGGAACCTCCTCGTGAGGTGCAAAAGGTGGTTAACCAACACAAAATACCCCAGGCATCATCTTAAGCCTGATCATGAGCTTGCTCACCTACATACATAATAAATAACTAGTGAGCGGAGGCCCAGTGAATAATAACAAAGTAAAGGGGTAAATGAAATATGTCCCATAACTGTGGCTGAAATTGAAATTCACATTCGTATTCTCATTCTAAGCATATATAGAATTCAGAGTTCATGTTTAGTCTTACATAGTACATCCATTAGCGCTGACTGATCACACACAAAATGTCTTAAATTATACTTGTCAGTTCTATATAAGAACCTCCGACTGGGTAAGAATAACTTGTCAGTCCCATAAAGGAACCTTCGGACTGGGAACTTGTAAACTTGTCAGTTCCACTTAGGAACCTCCAGCCGGGTATAGATAGCTTGTCAGTCCCATAAGGAACCTCCGGTACCGGGAACTTGCATATACTTGAATCATGGCATTACTTGAATCATAGCATAATGTCATAGTGCTTGTTAGACTTGGACAATCATTCATAGCATAAAACATGACATTTCATAGAACAGTTCTTAATCCGTGAGCAGAAAATAATTTACTTGAACATACCTTTACTAAGTTATTATTCACAGATAATAGATGCTCCAAGTAAACAAATTGAGTAGCCAATTCAGCTTCCTTGTGGCACGTGACCTAAACAACACAACAGATACATACATTGAAACACACGTTTGGATTATACTTAACTTATTTCGTTTGTTCTTAGTGTGTTTCTATCCCTTTATCCTCATTATGGTGTCTTAATCATGGCCTAGGAATGCCTAGGATGGAATGAGGATGCAAAAATGCACTTGAAATCATTTTTCAAACTTGCTGAAAATAGGGTCCACGCTCGAGCGGACATGCAAGGAGTGAGGGTTCATTCAAGCGTGACTTCCCTCGCTCGAGCGGACAGTAAAATTAGAAAAAGTATTGGTTGGTTGCTTTTCACGCTCGACGGACGCTCGATTCCTGCTCGAGCGTGAGGCCCAGACCCTCGCTCGAGCGTGACTTCTATCGCTTGAGCGTGCTGTAAAACACAAGGACTCCTGAGGGCTTGCATTTTACGCTCGAGCGTGCTTCAAGTTACTCGAGCGGAAGTGCACGCACTCTGAGTGGTTGCTCGAGCGTGAACTCCTACGCTCGAGCTTACATGCAAATTCTGGAATTTCCAGATTGATCTTCAAGCTGAAAACTCAAACTTTAAAGCATCAAACTCAATTTTTCTAGGCCAAAACTTGGGGAAATACTTAGAAACTCATAAAACATCATGAATTAAGGATCATTTCAAGAAATCATGGCCCAATAACTAGCTAATTGTGCAAAAATTCGATCTTAAAATGTAAAAACATGCTCGAATATGACATGCATGTAATCACTTGAGCAGGGCCGGCCCTGAGGGTAGGCAAGAGAGGCCTGCGCCTTGGGCCCCCAAATTTGAGCTGAAAATAGGGGCCCCCAAATATAATTTTGTGTTTTAGATATATATATAAAAAAAGGCCCAAATATTATAGGCCAAATTGAACATGGGGCTAAAAAAAAAGCAACAAGACTAGATTTTTATATTTTTTAAAGTATTTGTAATAATTGTTTCATATCTTAATATATGAAAGTAAATTTTTATTTATAATTTTAATGATTATATATGCATGTAATTTTTTTTTTTTGGCTACAAACAAATAAAAAAGTTGTAACTTATCGTTTTATCTATGAATTTTTTTTTTCAATGTAAGAGGGCCCCATTTCCGAAATTCGCCTTGGGCCCCCTAAATCTCAGGACTGGCCTTGCACTTGAGTTCTTAGCCTCCAATACATGATTAAATAAGACAAATGGATGAAAAACAAGATGAAATCCCAAAGCTAAGATAGAATGATAACATACATGGAAGAATTCTTTAAAATCAACCCATAATGTGGAGAGCTGAACATGCATACATGATAGGGTCTTTTTACTAACTTGTTTAACTCAAGTCTGGCTTAACTCAACATAATCCTCATGAATTCATGTTCTAAACATCATAAGTATATAATCTAGGTGTTGAATTCATACCTCAACCCCTCAAGTAAAATTTAGATGATGAGCACATTAAGATTCCAAGCTAATTCTTCCAATTCCAACAATTTTTGTTGATCTCAACTCTCTCTCTCTTGGTCCCTTTTTCTTTCATACGTTTGTGTGTGTAATAGCTCAAGTATGCTTGAAATTGAAGAAAGGAGTTCAGTGGAGGCTTGTATGGAGCCTTATATAGGCTTTACTTGAATATAACTTAATTAAGACTAATTAAGTGAGCACTAATTTAATCTAATTTATTCGTTCCGAACCGAACTTCTATTGAACCTACCATAAAATCCTAAAAATTCTAATTAACACATAAATCGAGTCAATTCCTGAACCGGATGTCGATAAGGCATTCAATTCGCAAACCGAAATGAAAACATGAACAGATCTGTCTACGCTAAACAGATATAAACACAAATAAGGCAACATATGATGCAAAACTTCACTTAAACTTATTATTAGGCATCATTAAGCATGGATTAACGTTAATCATGGGTCGGGGTTGTTACAAATATGCATTCAGAACTTCTGGAAAATGTGTTCTACCGCTCGAGCAGTGAATGTTGCGTTTGAGCGGTCTCCGCGGCTCTGTTTTCTATAAAGTACGCCGTTTGTTATTTTTAGGGTTTAACACGTCCAAATTCTCAGAGAGGAGAAAAATACAAAATGTTCTACATTGAAAGGTATTTTTATATGAGTTTCATTGATGTATACAAGGTGATCGATTGATCAACGGATTGCAACGTATCAAACATTTGTTCTTTTATTCACATAAAAAGAGAGGTTGATTTTGGAGAATTTGGGCCCTGAGTTTTGATGAATTCCGGAATAGTTTATCGACGTGGATTCGATATCAACATTATAGATTTAACATTGGGCAAATCAGTTCCGAGATGAAAACGATGGTGAAAGAGACATATCGAATTTGGTTCAATTCAGGCGTAGATTTGCTAAATAATTGAGATTACTCATGTGTAATTTCTTTATATCTTCTTAGTGGATTATTTTATGGTTTTACCCCGTGATTTTTTATCACAATTGGAGGTACTCTAATTATGATTTTTTTTTTTTTCCAGTTAAATCATTGTGCCTATTTGAGGTTGATTGTTTGATTGTGATTAATATTCACTGTTTTAAATTGAAACATAATCAGTAAACAATATCTCGATGGTTATTTTAGTTTTTTGAACTTACATTATTTAATGGGCAAATTGAACTAATGTTCCTTATAGTTTAGGACTTGTATCACTTTGGTTCCTAATTTTTCAATTGTAACACATTTGATCATGAATTTTGAATCTTGTTCCAAATAAGGACAATTGAAGATACCATTACTCAATTTTATGGGCAAAATCGTCAATTTGATAAAATATAAACTAATTTGACAAAAATAAATGTCAAAATTTTTTTTTTGAATTTTTAAAAATTATTTTTATCCACCAAAGATAAAATTATATAAAATTGATAATTCTTTTACACATTTATTTATTTATTTTACCAAATTAATTTTTATTATGTGTTTGGTTGATGATCATGTAATAAATGGTTTTTTTTTTTTTATTTTCATTCAATTAGTTTATATTTTTTCAAAACTCAAATATGGCGACAACTTTGATATCATTATTAAACCAAATCATTAAATCAAAAAATCTAAAACTAAAAATATTTCATATCTTAAATATATTGATTACACATTAAAAACTTAACAACCACACATTACATGATCATCATCCAAGCACATAATAAAAATTAATTTGATAAAATAAATAAATGCATAAAGGATTTATCAATCTTATATGATTTTATTTTAGGTGGATAAAAATAATTTTTAAATAAATGCAAAAAGTTAGAGATTCTCTTTTCTTTTTATTTTTTACACATTTTTTCGTAAAAAATCAAAAAGTTATCCCAAACATACTAATTTTTTTACATCATATTTTAACCAAAAACTAAAAGTTACTAAAAAAGTATGTTCCCAAACGAGACCAAATGGTATCAACAATTGTCCTTATTTGGAATACGATTCAAAATTGTCAAATGTGTTACAATTGAAAAGTCAGAGACCATAGTGACATGAGTCCCAAACTATAGGCCTGTTAGTATAATTCACCCTTATTTAAATATATAAATAACATATTTATCTTATTTTTTATACATATTTTTACATTATTTAATATATAAAAAAATATTTATTTTATTACTTAAATAAATATTAAATGAGTCGAGTTTTGATATATTTAAATTTTTTTCTATTAAGACTTGAACGAGTTCAAATCCAAACTCAAAGTCAATAAAAATTTAATAAATCAAGTTTGAATAAATCCTTATCAAGCATGTTTAGTATATTTATATGTCACTTATCTCCTGTTGACGAACGGTTCTTCATTTGTACCCCTAGGGTGACTTTTCTTCCGACTCCTCATCACTCATCTTCCTTTCGTAAATAAAAATGTCCATAACGTTTCTGTATGTACAATTAAAATATATATATTAATTTCATTTTTATTTCACCACTAAATTATCATTTACGTCTATTTAATCCCTAAAATTTTTAATTTTATTTTATATTGTCAAATTGAAGAAGACAATTTGTTCAAATCAATAATCGTTAAAAGCCTAATTTGATGAGTAAAAAAGTCATTTCAAATTAAATAATTTAAACCATACAATTAAACACTTTAATTTTTTTATTCACTATTTTGAAAGTAGTGATGTAGAAGAATATAACTATTTGGTTATTTGGATATAAGTTGTTTAATATAATGTGTTGTGTGAAAATTTTCTATTTGGTTACATGATTTAGGTTGTTTAGATTAGGCCTTAATGATAATTGATTTGGACAAATTGTCTACAATTAGATTATATGAGCTGAAATATAAACTTTTAGGGACTAATCTATGAAAATGATAGTTTAGGGATGATAGGGAAAAAAAAAAAGAGTTTAGTTTACAAGATAAAAGTTAAATTAATCCTAAAATATATATCTATATATATAATATAAAGAGTTGGGGCATAATACTCTTTCAATCACCCAATTTTTTTTTTTTAAAAAAAAAATCTAAAGAATTCGGATTTATTAAAGTTGAAAATCTCAATTTCACAGATGAAATTGGCACATTGAGGAACTAATCTATATCTATCTTAGTTATTTGAATCGATCTATCGTATAACAATTTAATAAGAACTGCATATCAAAAATTGGATTGATCAAATATAAGTAATCATATAATCAAATCATACATATATTATAACAAATGGATAATCTATTCTTAAAAACACGTATGAAAAAAAAAAAAAAAACCAATAGTACACATTAATCTATTCTTAAAAACATGTATGCTATATAAATAAAAATAATATGATAATATGACAATTAATATTAGATCAACTTAATTTTTTGTATAAATAATTTTATCAATTAATTATATGAGATGAACAATTTAAATTTTTGAAATAAAATCCATCACCATAAAATTAAAAATTATTCAACTTCAATAAATCCGAACTCCATCGAAAGTAGTGGGAGAGCTGCAAATGAACAAAGCTGTTCGTGAATAGACTTGAGCTTGACTCAGTAAGAGCTCGTTCGAATTCGGTTCGTTATATTTTTTTTTGCATTCGAGCTCGAGTTCGAACTGTTAAATTTTTAATAAACAAGTTCAAACATTTTAAAGCTCGCCTCGTTAACTGACTCATTTAATATTTATTATTTATACATTAAATAATGTAAAAATATGTATAAAAAATAAGATAAATATGTCATTTATATATTTAAAAAATATAAATGTAAATAATAGTTAACTATAGATAGTACATTTATATAATAGTGGTTGTAGATATTATTATTTTAATAAAATATTGACATTTTTTCTTAGTACTTTTATATATATTGTATATATAATTATATAATCAAAATTTTAATTGTAACTTTAGTCTCATACGCAAGTATGAATTTATAATTTTTTTGGCTCATTAAGACTTGTGAACAGACTTGAGCTCGAGTCAAACTTAAACTAACTTAGCTCAAGTTTATTTCGTTAAATTTTTATTGAACTCAAACTCAATTTCGAGTTCATTAAAATTTTAATAAATAAATTCAAACATACTCCCTCTGTCCCAAAATAATGGTCTCTTTTGGGGAATCTAACTTTTTTTGATAGTACAATTATTGCATTTGAAAAAAGTTAATTTTCCAAAATTATCTTTTTGATAGTACATTTTTTGGGAATATCAATGTCATAATTGTACTTTTTATATTGTTTATTAATTTAAAAGAAGGGCAAAATAGAAAATTTATATTATTTTTGTACTTGATTTTTAAAGAGGGACTAATATTTTAGGACAATAAAAAATAGAATAAAAAAACTATAATATTTTAAGACGGAGGGAGTATTAAAGTTCAACTCTGCTCGATTCATTTGCTACGAGCAAAACCTTCACCACGAAGGATCTGTTATGTTATTTGGAGGTGGGGTGTGAATAGAAATCTGGGGCAGCTCTTTTGTTTTCTTTTCTAGTTAATTATATTAAATTATTAAATTACACGCTTATTACAGCAAAAGATTACTAGTTAAAACCCCTAAATCCATAAGGAGCCCACTAATAATCATGAGAAAGACAGCAAATCATTAAATTAAAATTTTAAAATTCAACCACCATGATCCGACACGTTTTTGCAATATTTATTCACTATTTCTTTTCTATCCTCGTGGGGACAAGATTGTCACCCACATATTATTTTTTAACTCCTTCTATGCAATATGTATGTATATCATTTTCAAAGAATCTTTGTGAATATGCAGAACAATAATACAAGCCTGAATAATAAATTATGGAGAAAGCTGCAACACATTAAGGGGTTGTTTGGGTGTCTTAAATAAATGTACCTTTTGTCTTTTTAGATTAAAAAATTGAGAAAGAAAATATAGATGTTTTGGTTAACTTTTTGACTTTTTATGGAAAAATATGTAATAAAAAATTGTAAAAATTAGTTTGTAGGAGAAAATTAAGATTAGGAGTTGTGTAGCTGTAATTATTGACTTTTGGTGAATAGTGTTAACTTTTTAATTTTTTGAGTAACTTTTTAGTTTTTTGACTTTTCTTGGACATGCCAAACTTGGCCTAAATCTTTTGTTAAACCCTAGAAAACTAAGGCTGTGTTTGGTTGTGATTTTAAAATGTGATTCAACGTGGTAGTTTGAGTATGGTGTTTGGATGGAGCTATGAAATTAATTTTCTAACAGCTCTGCAGAACGCTCTGTTTGTTTTGTCAAAACCGAGCATGTGTTTCAAATTTTTTTTTTACAAAACGGGACGTCCGGCCGGTTGACCGGAATAGTGATTTTTTTTTTTTACAATTTTTTTTTTTGATATATAATCGAAAAAAAATATTTTCTGAAATTTTTAAAATTTTTTATGTGCTTTAAAATAATTTTGAGTTGTATGAGTTGTAAATTTTTGTATCAAATTTCAAATGTCACATCAACAATTCCCCACTTAAATCAAAACTCTTTTCAAAACTATTTTCAAAACTCTTTACCAAATAAATTTTCTACACTCAAATCATAATTCTACAATACATAAATTTAAAATATAACTGATACTCTCAAATCACATTTACAAAACTTTACCAAATGCTACCTAAAATTTTTACTAACGGCCTCTCATTAAATTTTTAATCTATTTTTAAAAGTTATCTTTCCATATCTGAACTCCACCACTTTACCTCAATATATATATTTCAATTGAAAAAAAGGATTGAGATATTAAGAGCCTACAGAGATTCACTGGGTCTAGTCACAATCTCACCAATGCCAACCTGGGATTCTTTTGATGCTCCTTTTTAAAAAAAAATTTACGACCTAACCAATTAGCTTCATCGGCAATATTCAATTTTAGCTTAATCAAAAAATCATTAAAAAAAAAAAGATAAAAAGTCAATAACTTATACCAAAAAAAAAAAAAAAAAAAAAAATTAAAAATCTCCTTTTCTCTCTATTTTTATACTTTTTTTTCATAAAAAGTCAAAAATCATTCCAATTATATTAATTTTTTTAACTCATATTTTAACTAAAATGTTACTAAAATAACTTATTTCCAAACAAAGCCAAATAAAGGATTAATCTTTCTTAAAGATAATTTAATTACTTTTTCATTATGGCCGCTCTTTTTGTTGTGGGTCCAGTTTGTCTCAAGTTGAGATCAAGACGGGACCCGTCCAGTTCGGCCCATGAGATCCATTTTTTGGGCCCGTTTTAATAATTCGAACCGTGCAATGTGTAGAACTCGTCGAGTACTACATGCCTATAAAAAATCATGTTGATCGGATATCAATAACTATGTGATCAAATCAGTTTTGTATAAAAAAAATGGACGGTGAAACAATTAACGGTTGATAAAAAACTGTTTTGTTCACATAGCTATCGATATCCGATCAACGTGATTTTTTACAGGCATATAGTACTCGACGATTTTTACACATTGAATGGTTCGGATTATCAAAACGAGACCCGTGGTGGGCCCCTAGGGGCCCAACAGCACGGTCCAGTCCGATCTTGGACTGGACCAAAGCTACTGCCTTTTGTTGTATTAGTTTATTTTCTCTTATTATGGACTCTTTTTTTTTTTTTTTTTTTTCTAGTGTTTATTATTGATAATTGTTGAGTTTATAAATGTATTGTTAGACTATAATTATAATTGTTCAGTCTGATATAATCATTCTTATATTTATAAATAATCTTATAAATTGATAACACATACATATATTATAAAATTCATTTCTAGTAAAAATAAGAAGATACTTGCAAATTATAAATCTTTGAATAGTACAAAACCTTTTGCTTGATTGATTTGTTCTCTACACAAAAAGAAAAATAATTAAAAGAGAACTGAAACAGAAGGTTCCGTTTTGTGGTTAATAATATGAAAATTACAGGACCCCAAGAATTGGCAGAATTTATGGTTTTGACTACAGCTAAAGCTAACCCAGGTCTTAATCATTCAAGGTTAGACTTTTGAGAGTTGGCGGAGCCCACTCTACTCACTCACACAGCTGGTTACAACAATTTTAAAGTTACAATCATACATACCTACCAAAGTAAACAGTTTTTATATATGACAAATAAGAAAATTTGAAAGGATCATAAATATATCTAGTTGAATTGATATATGTTGCTTTCAATTGTGTAGTGAAGTCCAAAGAGGACCAAAAAGTAGGAAAATGAAAGCTTGTGGAAATTTCATCTTCTCATTCATTCTCCGACTTGTTGCAAATACATGTATCTTACAATGGTGGTGCTACAGTACTTTGCACCATAATACCCATAATACAGACTTGGTTTTAGGATTTTACAATGGATACTATAATAGATAACAAACCAACCCAAAATTTAAAAATTAGAAGACCTAATAAAGGGCAGTCCAAGGCTGTCATTGGGAGATTCGGAAATGATCAAATGTATATAGTCATATCCTCACATCCGTATACAGCAAGTCAACCTTACAAATGCAACAAGGGCCGCCCTTGATTAGAATGCCAAATTACTGACAAAAATGAAAATGATCTCTGATTGGGACTTAAAGATGGGTTAGCACTGCATCCCAAGCACACACCTCAGAGTGAATATCTCTTTCTATATACAGCAGCCTCTGGGCCTTGAGTTGAGGACAAATCAATGGTGATCACAGTTCAATTTTCATGTGGGATGATTGAAGTCCTGTATTGTGGTTTGGGTTCTTGACCAAACCCCATCTGAACAATGCTTTGCAGATCATCTTCACATAATGTTGGAAACTGAGCATTTCAAGTTGAGAAAAGCAGAATTAGATGATGAAAAACTTGAAAGGGCTGTGTACTTGTGTTTTAATTTCCATTTCAATGCTAAAAAAACACAAAATTGTTTCAGAAAACTGTTTCCAGATTTTTTTTTTTTTTTTTTTGGTGTGTGTGGGTATTTCCAACTTTTCACTGTTTTCGTTACCGAAACACGAAAAATGAAAACGGAGAAAACAAAGACAACCAAATTCTTCAGGAATGGGACAGCATTTGAATACCTGTGGAAGACCTTGGCCAAATTCATCGACTGGAGGTAATTGCATGCCGATGTTTTGGCATAATGTGGTGCTTGTATGGTTCCCATTGGAAAGATTGGTATGTACTAGTGGAAATTCCTGGGTCTGTTGTCCAAAGAAAGCAGAAGCAGAGGAATCTAATGGGTATGTTTGATGAGGGAAAGAGCCATTAGGCTGAAATACCTGGAATTTACAACCAATTTTAGAAAACTAACATCACAGTAGATAAAAGAAATTGATTTTACAACATGTTTCTATACTCACATCTTTTGACAAGAGACTATCCATGTTAAATTCCAACCTTGGATTCACAGAAGCTAACTTCATTGACAGAAACTACAAAATACAAAATGAATACACAATACCCATTAAGTCATAGAACTCAATTATGCAATCAAAATGAAACCCCGTGGTATAGAACAAGTCCTAAATTACCTCAACTTGTCGTTGCAGTGACTGCACATAGTTTATAATTTCATCAAGCATAAGTGCTTTTCCATTCACCTACAAATACAATGGAAAGAAAATTTCCAAGGCCAAGTTAGTCATTGCCCAACAATGAATTCAAACTCTACTGTCGCTTAAATTTGTTGCAAAGCATTTTGGTACACACACCTTATTGCAACCTGGCACGAGGTCTTGGAGAAGCTTCATTCTTTCACTGATCTTCTCCCTTCGAACCTGCCCAAATAACCGAAAATCGCAACGTTAATGCTAAGCTAGCCGCGGAAGAATTGGAGCGAATGATAAGAGAATTGGGCTGTGATTCTTACTCTTTCAGCAAGGCTATGGCTATCAGTAGCTTGACCCCTTCTTGCTCTTACATGAATGTAGTCCTTTGGGGGCTCGGGAGGCTTCTGGTTAGCCTTTGTTTGTTTCTCATGCTCATCCCCTGTTTTAACACTATCATTTGCGCTCCCACTGCCTTCATTGGATTTGAATCGCTTGGTGTTCAGGTCATCCTCTGCCTCTACTACCTGGAAGAACAGAATTGTTAGAATTCTCAACTGAATCAAAGAAAAAAAAAGTTAAAAGAGTGTGTCTTTAATTTTTCTTGGTGATTCATATACCTTTGTGGCATCGACAGAATTGGATTTTCCCCTCGAACCTGCTTTTCTTTTCCTGGAATTAGAAGAAATTGGATTTTTCAACACCGTTTCGCCATTTGGGATTTGCTCAGAAACAGAGGAACCCTCATTAGAACTTGCAAATTCAGTTCGATCCAAGGTAGCAGACTCCAGAACTTTCCTGAATTTTGTGTCTGAGCCAATTGACGACCTCATTTCCATTTGGGTTTGTGTTGAATTCTTGTTTTCTTGAGCACCCACCGGAGATACAGCTGCCTTGATAGAAGGACTACTCGAAACTCTGGGCAACTTCACACTTGCCATCAATGGACTCAATCTGTATGGCAATTCACCATTGTTCAAACCCAATTGGCTCGTTCTTCCATTGAAACTCCGACTTCCGAAGCAGGAAAACTTCGCTGCCCTCTCGGCGAACCCAGGATCGGCAGAAAGTGAAGGCAGATTGTGATTCATAGGCATTGAATTAGCCAATTTTGGAGGCAAATGTAATTTGGGAGGCGAATTCAAAGGCGTAGTATAACACGAATTGTGAGAGATTTGGGTGGTGGAGTTGCAAATGTTACCCAGTTTTCCAATCAGCTCTCGAATTGCGAAAACGTCGTTGGACATAGCCGAATTGGAAGCCACTGGCGATGAGACCATTGAACTCATGGCTGACTCAAAGCTACCGTACTGTTCCGTTGACTTGTCGCAATTGAGGAAGCAATCCGAAGATTGTTCCGACAAGCAATTCAGTTCCGGGAATGAAGACATAGATTTCCATGTCGGTGGAATGACAGCATTGAGAAAGCACTCTTTGTCCATGGAACAACTTAGGACCAAGAGGTAGATGAAATGGACCAAATATGGTTTATGGATTTGAGGTTAAAAAAAAATGAGACCCAGATGAGAATTCAGAGGAATGAAGTGGAAATGGGAGAGAATTTAAGGTTCTAGATGAAAGAGAAAAGGGAAAGATGAACAAGGTGTTTGTAACAAACAGAGGAAGCAAACAGAGAAGTGGGTTTCAGAATGATGGCATTGTAGGGCTGAGAGGGTTTGGTGAGAGAAGGTTGTGTTGGGGTTGGGGATGGAAAAGCAAATCAAACAAGAAAGAGAGAGAGAGAGAGAGAGAGGGGAG
This sequence comes from Camellia japonica, assembly GCA_030407325.1. Taxonomy (NCBI): domain Eukaryota; kingdom Viridiplantae; phylum Streptophyta; class Magnoliopsida; order Ericales; family Theaceae; genus Camellia; species Camellia japonica. The sequence goes on along the minus strand of JAPPVO010000016.1, from coordinate 69,599,083 downwards.
GGGGGGAAGGTTTTGGGTTGGGAAGTGAGGAAGTTATATAGGCGAAGAAGGAACTGTTTGATTGAGATGTTATTCTTATATTATTACTATACAGATACAGATAGAGAGACAAACAGCTGTAAAAGAGTAAAAACAGTTTTGTTATACATTTGTTTGTCATTGTATCCGTAAAAAGCGGAGGGGAAGGGGTTAATGCCGGGCCTTAAACGTCAAACCAAGAAAATGTTCATTTCCACTCTCTTGAAATTACCAGTAGAGAGAGAGCATATCATCGAAATTCTATTCCATCATATCATATCATATCATCTCTCTCTCTCTCTCTCTCTTTCTTGGGAGAGAAAACGTTAAGAGGAAACTGGAAAGAGTTCCTGCGGTCTGCAGTTTCAGGATTTGGTTTCACTTTTCTTCCTTCACTGTTTTCCTTTATTCATTTCAAAAATGTGTGTTATTTGAGTTTTTTTTTATTGAATTTTGTTTTAATTTTCATATTTTTTTTTGTTTTTAATTAATATTTTTTAAAATTTTAAATATTTATTTTACCTTTTTAATGCACCTTACTTAAATGTATTTAAAAAATAAAAAATTTATAAAAAAATATTTTAAAAATTAATAAATACATAAAAATACAAAAAATATATTGAATTCTCGTATTTTTTTTTTATATTTTTGATATTTAGTGAATTTTTAAAATATTTTTTTCACAAATTTTTTACTTTTTAATTTATTTATGTTAGGTATGTCTAAAAATTAAAAAAAATTGCTTAAAATATTAAAAAAATTTAGTAAAAACAAAAAAATACAGAAAATAAGAAAGTAGAATTTTCTGAAAAGTGTTTTTGGAAAACTCTAACCAAGCAAAGTGATTTAAAAAAATTTCGGTGCATTACACATCATATACAATCTTGTATAAAAATTTATATAAGTAGTTTTATAAAAATACATAAATTTAACACAAATTTACGTAATAATATAATTTTTTATGAACTTATATAAATTTGTGTTTAACCTACATATTTTTCTGTGATCAACTTATGTAAATTTATAAAAATTTACATAATTTTGTATAAAGTTACAAACAGTATGCATTGTATACCGGAGCATTAATTAAATCTACTTTTTAGAGAATGTAGGTGGAATTGTTTCTAAGGAAGACTACAAAAGGAAATTAGTTTTATATCCCTCTCCAATTTTTAATAATGGAAGAGGTCCACAATATTTTTTTTTGTAGTTTAATGTCCCTCAATCATATCCTCTTTCTTCTCTCTCCCTTTGACTATCTAACATTTAGGACGCGCTAGTGATCATGTTCTTGACGTAGTGCTATGATGTAGAAGACAAGTCCAATTTGAATATATATATATAGAGAGAAGACAAGTCCAATTTGAATATATACATATATATATATATATATATATAGAGAGAGAGAGAGAGAGAGAGAGAGAGAGAGAGAGAAGGAGGAGGAGGAAGAGGTGAAAAGACATGTCGAAACTATATAGATGAAGATTGCAGGGTTGTTCAACAAACAATCATTGGTGGGAATGGACAAAAAAGGGAATCAATACTTCACCAGAAAAGACGTAATCGATGGTTTTAGTAAATGGATCTCTCTCTCTCTCTCTCTCCCCTCCTCACTTTCTTTCTATTCTTGCAAAACCCATTCATTGATTCGTTTGTTTGAGTTTAGAAAATTTGGGAAACTATTGATTCTGAGGCATGAAATTTTGTAGCTTTCGTTTTTTTCGAATTTGGTTAGTGCTACATTGTTATTGTTTTGTAGAATTGAATGTTGAGTCATACATGTGCTGGGGACAATATGGTTTTCATGTCTCTTCATGTCTATAGTATACTTTCAGTTTTCGGGGAAATGTTTCTTTGATTGGTTGTGCTTTAGATAGCCAATTTGCTAGTTTTATGTACAAAATAAAATTTGCAATCATTGGAAGCATTGTAGGGAAATTGTGCTGCAAGTATATGAACTTGCTTGTTTTAACAAGAGAAAATTAGAAAAGCTCAATTGAAAGTCGATTCATAAAATTAAAAAATTGAAATTTTTGTACCCAGTTGGTTTTGTGATGAAGAAACAATAGCAAACTATTTAAGTTTTCAGTATAAAAAAAAAGTTTGGTTGATTAAGCAACCCAAATTTGAAATTGCAGAATGGGTGATCATGGACAATAATAAACTCACAGATGTAGCGGAATTTGGATGAGGAGATTGTGATGTGTAAGCAATCAGATTGAAAGTTGTGTGAGCAAATCAGATTGAATTTTCTCTGAACCATGTAAATTTTCTCTGTATGTGGGAACTGTGTGAATTTTCTCTAGTTGTGACAATTGTTTGTGTAGGAAAAACAAGAAATAATAATCAGCAGAAATAAACGCATTTGTGCATACCTTTTACACTCAAACTAAATCTATAGCTCATGTGGGTGAATCACGTGCCTCCATTGATGTCTTTGAATAATTCCTAACAATGGAGTAGAACTATTAGAGAACTACCCATATTATTCATAGTACAAAAGCATGGTTGTTCTCCTATAGCAGAGAGCTAGTGAGAGAAAGGCTTTTTCTAGAAATATTATTCGGTTAAAACCCATATCACCATAATACGTAATATGTATAGATACAAGAGATGTAACCACCCACAACTCTATCTCCTTAGGATATGAGATTGTGGATTATTCACCTTTATCCCCAGGATAAGGTGGTTTGAAATTCAAATTGATAAGGTCACTACATAGGTCATGGGTCATGCCACCATAGGGCCCAAATCTAGGTCCGAAACTCGTTCTGATTTCCAACATCTCCCACTCTTACATGTGTTGGCATAAAAGTGCCACATCTCAATCTCAATCTCAATCTGCCTAAACCTCGAACAAACTCATACTTACCAATGAACTGTGAGACCGCTGAGAACACCTGCATATTGGAAGCTCTACACTAGAAACTCAAAAGAACTAGCATAGAGACATCAATCCAAAGATAAAAATAGTGTCTTATATACCCTAGACCCATCCAATTACACCGGTCCAAGCATCTCTAATTTCTCACAGAGCATGCTTGACCCTCTCATATCATGCAATATATTCACACTCAATCTCATACAGAGCGATGTGAGTTGCCGACAGTGAATATACAACAGAGGTGTAATACTAGATGATCTTCCCTTTTCCCTTATGCCATTTAGTTTAGGATTGACCACTTTCTCAGTGATGCCCTTAAGCTCGAATCATACATGACTGCAAGTAACATACCAAAGTAGCAGAACATTAACCTCGTACCTCATGACATAGTCAAAGGTCATAAAAGGGTACAAAATTGAAAGTCATATCAATAAAGACACGTAAGACTCACATGGCCAAAAAGCAAGGATCCATTCTCTCACCTCAATATCCAGTCGCCAAGCACATGTAGTATAAATGCATGCTACGGTGGAGTAATTCTTCCAAAGAGTGACATCATACTCGATATACCGTACAGATCTTAGTCTAGTCACTCTTAAGCGTATAAGTCGCCTTCTAGCACCTAACCCGAATTCTTTATTTGCTCGCCTTCTAGGTGCCAAATGGGATCTTGCATCTGGCTAATCATCACAGGCAGAACATGGAAAGTGGATACTAACATCCATGTTTGGTTTTTAACATGACCTCATCTTGGTTGCAACCAAGACGACATATATAGTGGATAATTTAAGCCTCTCTTGGCTTCAAATAAAATAAACCACTAGTCTCATCCTTACTTGCTCCCAAGTGCCAAGGGTGATTGCTTATGTGAGTGAGCCAATCTTGCCTGCTGTCTACCAATCATTATGACACAAATCATAATAGCATCAATATCCCATAAACTTACAAAAATAAGTGATCGATTGAAAAACATAACCATAGTTTGCGCAATTCTAGATTCTAAACAAATGCCCTATCAGCACCTCTTGTGACAAGCATATACAACGAAATCCACTATGTGTGCCGCACATGAAGTGGTTCAAGATCACTACATCTTGCGCAACTACCTCTCCAAAGATATTCTAGTGACCAATTTGCGTTCATTCAAGATACACCCAACTAGCGCATTGAATCTTACAAGGGGCAAATTTATACACTACTAGTAGAGCATCCTATCCACATCCTAATGAGTAAGGTCAAGGTCTAAATTACTTAGTTGACCATCTACAAAAGATAACACTCATCATGCCGAATACGTCCACATAGCGTACTTCAGGCTCCTACAACAAAAGATCAAGGAATATAAGTCATATGTTTCCCTTTGAGATAATCTAAAGATTCACTCAATAGCTAAGGCTCTAGCTTTTACTGGTATGTAAGTCAAGGGGTTTGCAATTTCACATGTAGAATCATTTTAGGATATTCCTTATGTAAGTCATCAAAGACAAATCGAGAATTCTCCCAAAACAATCCCTAAGGATCGAACATCTGAGTATATAAAATTACATCACACATGTCCACCATTTCTAAAATAGAGGACTGCTAGCCCTAGGTAGCGACAACTTTATAAATTCCTAACTTATAATGACTAAGTAATGAAAAACATCTTTTAGACCATTGATCATGCCTCAATGGTTTTCATCGATCATCGTTGGCCCATCATGGCTCAATTGAATCTAAGAACCACTATTTGGATAACTATTTTAGGTCGTAAAAGATTTATTGAAACTGGCAATCTTTTGCGCTTCTAACTTTTCACCGTAAAAGTAGAAGGTAAATTCCTACGGATCTACTTATCTAATTATTCAACAAGAAGTTGGGTCACAATGTCCACAAAGTGAAGTTCGGAACTCATGTCAACCATAGCCTAAGTCGAAGTAAGCCTCACTCCTTAGTAGGGAGTCTTCTCATGATCTACACCTTCCTCAATGGTGCGACTTTTCGATATCTAGCGAGCCTTATGCCTAAAAAATGACTATCCAAATTGCGCATAACTTTAGAACAGTTTTGAGTCATAGAAGAAAGTCAACCAAATCCTAGAAATGGTAAATATTTTGTCTTAAAATGTATAACATTGATCCACTTTCTAAAAATAGGGGACTAGAGAGCCTTTGACACTATCCTAGGCTCTTTATCATTTTGCAGAGCAATCATGAATGTTTCCCTCTCAATCATCTAGTGATGATGTGGACAATTTCCACATTCGTTACCACGTAGCTAAGAATGTAGAGTATTCTTCTCTAATGGAGTAATCCACTAGTAGACACGTCGCTCCCACTACCCTTAGGATATTGGAAATTTTTTCCATTTTCAACTAGGCTACATAAAGCGCCATACTTAGAATTCTTTATCTTATAGAGTTCCAAAACTCTATTCACGTCACCTCTGCTAAGAAAACTTTATGTGACCAAATGCGTCAATACGGATGCCCTCTTGTGGCTTTCTAACTTGTGCGCAACCATTGCGAACAAAGTTACACATTCATATGAAAGCAAGATGCCGCAAGCGAGTGGGCCCAAGAGGGCTTACTCAAACCATTCATGTCACATTCTCATCAAGGTGATTAAGTACAATAAGCCACCGGTTCGTGACCAATGTCATAAACTAATTCCAATCATCCTATGTGTGAGTTCTCGAAGACAAGTGTAAGGGCTTAGGTCAAACTAGGCAATGACTCATGACAAACTTATGTTCACTAGATCATAAAAGGATGTCATGGAGATATCTAGTGCGTCTAAGTCACAAATTTAACTAGTAAGTTGTAGACACCCCATTTTTGATCGACCTTAAGACTCAGACGTCATCGTTTGCACACTCGATGATTGTGCATGTTTGTGCTCGTTTTGAGTGCCCGAAGTTCTCGGTTGAGTGCCTTGTCTTTGAGCCTCTAAACCCTCTGTGTTTTGGCCTTGTTTTTGGGCCAAACCTTGGTGCCTCTTGCCTGGAGGGGGGAAAAGGCCTTGTCGGCCACTTTTGGCACTTGTCGGCCACTTTTCCTCCTTGTCGGCCACTTGATGTGGTCGGTCAGCTAGGGGAGGTGGCTGGCTGGCCACATGAAGTGGCCGACGGCCAATTTTCTCTTTTTTCAGATATTTTATGTGCCAGTTGTGCCAGCTATTGATCACTGAAAGCCTCCTCCATACATGTATGGAGGGATGGAAGCAAGCTTTATGCTTGCATTTCTATATACGGGAAGGTCCCTCCCCCATTTTGAGGGTTGACAAAATTTTGTGAGCAAAATTTTTGCCTCTCTCTCTAGAATTCTCTCTCTCTTCCTATTTAGTGCTTGAAAGTGAGTTTTCTCTACATATTTGCACTAGCACCCTTAGCCAAACACCTTGACCTTGGAACTGAGGTTCCTTAAAGCTTGCTTTGAGATCTTAAGCTTGGTTTTAGCTCAAATCTTTGCTGTTTTGTTGCTGTGCTTCAAGGGTAAGGACTTGGCCCTTTTAAGCTTTGCTTTCATTACTTGTTTGACCACTTTTGCATGCTACTTTGAGGCTGGTTTTAACCTCTAAAAAACTCTGTTTTTAAGGTTCCAAAATGGTGGTATGAGTCTTGTTTAGTTAGGGTGGTGGTTTCCTCCCTTTGCTATTTGGCTTGTAAAGCCTTTTGAGCCATCTTTCAAAGCCTTTTAAAGCAACTTTTTTTGGCCTTTAAACCACTGAAACTCAGAGTTTTTTCAGTGGTAAAAAGTGTGTTTTGAAGTCCAAAATAGAAGGGGGTGGCCTTCACTTCTTGTGTCTTGTTTGCATGTATAAGTGGCGTAGCATGTGAGCATGTGTAGACACCCCATTTTGACCGCTTTTAAGACTTGGGCGTTACTGATGGTTTACTTGGTGGTAAAAGGTGTGCAGGGGAAAGGTTCAATTTCTTCGGCAATGAGAGAGTCAAATCCCAACTTCATATCCCTTTTTTGGGCCAAAACAATCTTGATCAAAAGATTTTAGATCTTAAAACCCTCTCTTTCAAAACGTTTTGAAAATAAAGTTCCTACGATGTTCCGACGCTCACATTTCGTTAAATGTTGCGCTTTTCGGTAAACCGAGCAAGGACAAAGTGGAAATGAATGAAAGAGAGACGAAATCTTTGAAAAATCTTTCAAAACACCTTACTTAGGGGTTTGGAGTTGAAGAAAAGAGGAGACGAGAGAACAAAACTAGTTTGGGAGAAGTTCGGCATGAATCCTGGTAGGACCAAAACTGCGCGGCTTCACCGAAACGGGCATAACTCTTTGCACAGGAGGAATTTTGATGCGAGGTTGGCGCCATTGGAAAGATAACTTCTGGGGCTTCAATATGGCCACATGGTAAACTAGAAAATCAGATGGCCGACCAGATTTTGTGGTCAAAAGTGGTTCAGTACGAATCTGGGAAGGAGAGAAAAATTTGCGCGGCTTCACCGAAACGGGCATAACTCTTTACACAAGAGGAATTAAGATATGAGGCCACCACCATTGGAAAGATTACTTCCGGGGCTTCATTTTTCACTCAAGAATCTCCTAAAGCCAAGTCCGGGTGGAGGAGATATGGTTGGTTGAAATCCGTTTGGACTGAATCTGTGCGGCTTCACCAAAACAAGCATAACTTTTTGCACAGGAGGAATTTTGATGCAAGGTTTGCGGCATTGGAAAGCTAACTTCTGGGGCTTCATCCTAGGGGGTGGCCGACCACCTTGACCCTTTTGACCTGGTCGACCGACCAGGTAAAGTGGTCGGACGACCACCCGAACCTTTTGAACTTGTCGGCCAGATTTGTCTCCGTGAGTGTATTCCAGCTGTGCCAGCTGTTTGCCATTTGCTGCATCCTCCATACACGTGTATGGAGGATCTTGGCCCTTGATTTGAAGCTTCTAACAGAAGCTTTAGCCTCTCTTCTCTATAAAATAAGGGCTGATCTTCCATTGTAATGGTTCACCATTTTTGATCCAGAGATATACATACATCACCATATATCTCTCTCTTTTGTGCTAAAAGTCCATATTTCTTGCATATTTACACTACATCTCTTAGCCTAACACCTCCAATACCAACCTAAGCTTCTTGGAAGGTCTTGAGAGGTCCTAAGGGGCTGATTTTTGGGACCAAAAACTGCTGGAGGTCTTCTCTACAAGGGTAACATTCTATTTCCCTCTTTTTGGTCATTATCTTGCTTCGTCTATTAGCTATACTTGAAAGCATTTTCGAGGTTTAGTGTTAACTGGAAATAGTCTTATTTTGAGCTCCTCTTCATGTTTGTTTAAGAGCATTTTTCTGTTGGGGGTCATCTACCCCCTTGTATGCTTTATCTCTCCTTTTGGCCCTCTTCTTGCTTCATAGCTTAGCTATACTTGCAAGCATTTTTGGACTTTGACCTGAACTGTAAAGTGTCTTATTTTGAGCCCCTATTCAACTTTGTTTAAGGACACTTTGCTTTTTGAAGTCATCTACTTCCTTGTTTGTTCAATCTCTCTTTTAGGGCTGATTTTGCATCCTATTTTAGCCTTACTTGTGAACATTTTCGAGATTTATTATAAACTGGAAAAAGTCTTTTTTTGAGGCCCTCTTGATGTTTGATTAAGGGCATTTTTCTGTTTGAGGTCATATACTTCCTTGTATGCTTGATTGCCTCTTGTTTTGAGTCTTATACCTAAGCCTTTGTTGCATGCTTTGTTTGGCCTTCTAGCCACTGAAATCCAGTGGATTTTCAGTGGCTAGAACACTATTTTGAGAGCCAAAATCAGAGGGGGTGACCCCCCTCTCTCCTTGTTTTGTTTGATAGCCCTTTTGGCCTTCCAAAGGACCTCATAGTTGCATGGTTCTAAGCCTTGTTCCAGGCCTTTTTCAGTGGGTTTTAGGACCCTCATAACTCATTTTTAGAGTTGGTTTGGCTATGCTAAGTGTCCTTGATGCATGTGTGGAGTAACCCCTCTTGTGGCCTTTCAAAGGAACCCATCATTTTTGCATGTGTTGGCTGCATTTCAGAGGTTATTTGGGCATATTTTGACATGTTTTATTCACTGATTTTGGCTGGTTAATGAGTTCTCTTGTGCTTCATATACATGCCATGTAAACCATGCTTGCTAGTCAATGTTGCATGCTATTTTAGTCCATCATGTTAGCACTTTTTGGCCATGCTTTAAACTAGAAATGTGCATGTTTTGGGACTTCCTTGGCTCTGTCTTTGTGCTTCATATTCAAATAATGCTTGCTTTGCATAGCTATAAGTCAATACATGTGCCTAGTTTTGAGTTTCGGGGTTTATTTCATGCATCAGGTGCCATATTTCCATGTTTCGGGACCATTTAGCATCATGTTTCAGTGCTGGAATTTACATGTTCGTATGCCATCTTTCATCCTTTGCCATGCCTTGTTAGAGTTGCATGTTGTGCCTTAGATTCGGTGCTCGGTTTTCGTGCATGTGTGCACGCATTTCAGTTGTCTCATTTCCATCATATGGCCACTAATGTGGGTGTGGCTGAGGTCCACTCATATTGGCATAAGCCCATATTGCATTGTGTATGCCATCTTAGTCCATTGCGTTATGTATGTTAGGTTGTATGTTAGAGCATTGTGTATGCCATATTACATCGAGCATTGTATATGCCATTTCATAGCATTGCGTATGCTAGGTTGTATGTTAGTCGCATTCATGCATGTCATGCATATTGCATTGTGTTTGGGATAGGAGTTAGCCCAACACGGGAAACGAGGGACGTTCCGTACTCCAAGTGACGGAACGTGTCTCAATTCTCGGTTGCCGACACTCCGGATTAACCATAATGGAGTCTAGGCCTTGTTGTGTTTATATGTGCATTCGTTTCACATCGAGTCGTGCAATTCGACTCCTTGGCCATCATGCATCGAGATGCGTGATTGGTGACACGAGGATCGAGACAGCATACATATGTGAAAATACTTTGCCATGCCCCTTTCTTGCTCTCTGCTGCAGCAAATCAGAAACCGGCAGTCTTTTGGGGCTTCGCGATATTCCGGGCTTAATTGTAAACAGAGGCTAATCGGGGCATCGCAATGGATTTCCGCGCAAGGCAACTCAAGCATGCATCATTCATCATTTGGAACAGAGCTGAGGCGGTCCATAGATTTGCATGCTAGTTTACTGTTTTCCTAGTTAAATTGTTAATTAATTAGGGTTTTGTGCTTATTTGGATTGTATTATTCATTCGAGACTGTATTATTTATTTGGACCCTCTGCGCGAGGGCAATGTTGTAATAAGTGTGCGTGCGTGTGATGTATGTCTTCCAACCCTACGTCTTTCTCCCTTTTATTTACCAGCTTATGATGGTTAGATTAGGGCATGTTTCAATTAGCATACAGTATGATAGCATGTTTGCATTCATTCATCTGTCTTGCATGCACCGGGCTCAGCGCATCATACTAACTACATTGTATTTCAATTCTGAGTTGAATACTTGTTAGGTTTAGCATTTCACATGCCATCTTTAGAATAACCGAGCCTGCTATAGTTGCATTTTTGCATGTGTTGCATTAGGCATCTCTGTATAGTTAGGATCATGCATGGATTTCTAACATAGCTTTTGTTTTGGCTTGGAGTACTCGGTAAGTTTTATGCTTTAGCATCCTTGCATGTGTGTGAGTGGCTGCCATGATAGCATGCTTACCATGAGGCTATATGCTTATGTGATATAACTGCCTGAATGCCTGTGGGTGAAGGTTGGGTTATTTGGATTGGAACAGTGCATCGACCGTGAGTTTTAAGCCCACTAGATAGTGGCAAAACCATCTTTTCTAAGCCCACCCGAGGGTGGCAAAATCTGCATTTTAAGCCTACTTGCGAGTAGCAAACCATCTTTCAAAAACAAACATGAAATGTTTTGTTCCAATTTAGGCGACCTAGTCTATACTTGTATACTGTACGCGTCACATAGTAAATCTAGGCTAATATCCAGAATAAGAACGCATAATGTTTTCAAAACTAGATATCATGGTTAGTAGAGGCCGATCTTTGATCGGGCGAGCGGGGGTGCTCACGAAGTGATCTTCCCCAATCGTACCCAAGTTCTTGAGCCGAGGCAACTTTGGTGATGACGGACACGTGGCCTTAGGCACGAGTCAGGGTTTCCTAAATTTTCCCAAAATAAAATATTTAGGTGGCGACTCTGTATCTGGCAAAGCAGTCCATGTTTGGCACTTCTTTCTAAAAAATATGTTTTCCAAAAACGATTTGCCGGATTTGGACTCTTTGATGATTCATCGGTCTTGCATTGCACTCTGCGAGATTAGATATAGGACCGTGACATTGAGTCCTGAACTGTAGTGAGCCCAATGAACAAAATGGGGGATTCATCCTCCCGAGACGTTCGGGGACGTCTACAGTTTCTGGCGACTCTGCTGGGGACTTAGAGAACTTGACTCGAACTCATGATATCTTGTTTTGATTACACTTATGTGTTTTCTTTGCATTGCATTTGCATTGGTGCGCCTAGGACACCATGTTTGCCATCTTCTATTCCTGAGCGGTTAGCCTGAGGCTGCGTGCCGTAAGGTTGACCGGTTACAGGCTTTGCCAGTATGGGAACACAAACCCCGGTTCTACCGGGGCACCCTTTTGACCATTCGACCTAGTGCATATTCAGATCCATAGTGACCACTCCAAGCTAGGACAGGTTGCTTACCCGATAGGTTGTTTGAAACCGTTGCGTGCGTAGTAAAACCCTAGCTCCTGACAAAATAGGATAGGGAAACCCTATCCCTCCATAGGGGTGTTTTGGCTCTCACTTGTTTGCTATGTGCTTTTAGAGTGCGTCTCTACAAGAATGCATGTATCAGTTTGCAAGTCTGGGTATCAGGCCTGCGGGCACCAGCATCAGTATTTTGGGGCAATCAGTTCTACCTGAGGGTATCAGTTTACAGGCAGAACTTTGGGGCAAAATTCAGTAAAGAGTCAAATTTGTTTTGGTCAAATCAGGCTGAGATGCTGCATGTTTTCTCTTTTGCTAGGTAGTCCTGGAACTATAGCTTTAGAAGGCTTCGATATCCCCCGGGTACATTGGACTAGTGCTGATAGACTTTGTTAGGTTAGAAATTCGATTCAAGGGAAACCAGTGTTCTTTCGCTGAGGCAAGGCAAAGAAAGGCCAGTCAGGGCTCACCGGTTCATCTGATCCGTCAGTTGCCAGTCACATCACCTTTGTTCAGACTCAGCAGATCGTGATGGCACAGGGTTCGGAAGAATTTGTGGCCGTGATAGCAGCGCTAAATCAGGGAACTGCCATGCAGGCTGAGACCAGTATTGAAATGCAGCGCCCATCTGGGGCGTCTGCCTCACATCTAGCTTTGGGACCCCAGCCGAACTTTGACCCACTTCTGCCAGTTGAAGATTTGCAGGGTTCAGATCCTCGAGAAGGGTTAGCTCAAGCCCGAGTTTTCAGACCCCTGGTGCAGCCTAATGAGAGACTTTATCCCCTTGATGCTAATGACCTTGATCTGACCGCAGTGAAAATTGCGAACCATGAGAAGCAATTCAAAAAAGCACAGGGCCTTAACTCCATTCCCGACATTGAGGATGGGTACACCGAGTTTGCCGTACGGCTCCCAGACAGATTCAAAATGCCATATATTGACCGTTTCGACGGGTCTTGGGATCCAATGGTACATATCCAACTTTTCTTGGATGTCCTAAAGCCGATGGGTCTGACTAAGCCACAGAAACTCTCTCTGTATGGAAGAACCCTGTCGGGTGTAGCAGCCACTTGGTACGCTAAGTTGGAGAATACAGTGAAGCAAAACTGGGAAGAATTGGCTGAGGCCTTTGTTGATCAGTATTCTTACAATACCCAAGTTGAAATGACCATCCAAGAGCTTGAAGCAACCCGCCAGAACCCAACAGAGCCTTTTGTGGAATTTGTTGCGAGGTGGAGAGCAAAGGCAGCACAGATGACAGATCGTCGCCCTTCTGAGAGGGATCAAGTGCAGATGATGGTGCGAAACCTTGAGCATGATATGTTGCAAAAGTTGATAGTCGCTCCATTATTCACTTTCAAAAGTTTGCATGAACTGGGGGTTCAGGTCGAGAATGCGTTCAACAGTGGGATCATTCCTAGAACAAGGGAACCGACAAGGAGGGTGATTTCAAGGAGTACCAATGCCGGAAGTAGCACTATTCCCGAACCCACTGAAATCAATACAGTCACCACAGCCAACCCTTTTGCCCAACCAAGCCTATAAACAACCAGCCCAGCCCGAGCTCAGGGCAGAACTTTCACCCCTCTCTATATGAGCCTGACTAGCGCACTAAAAGTCTTGATGGAAAGAGGGTATCTCAAACCCTCGATCCTCAACCTCTGCTTGACCCACTCCCAGCTAGATATAACCCTTCCAAGTACTGTGTGTACCATCAGCAGCGCGGTCATGGCACCGACTGTTGCTACCGCCTTCATCATGAGGTCCAAAATCTCATCGACAACTGGATAATAGCTCCACCTTTAGACCCCAATGACCAAGTACCTCATCCACATCTCAATCTAATCCATACACTGGCCGTCCCTTACGACCCCAGCATATATATCACCCCAGTCCATCTACCCAAGCCTAAGGTGTTTATCCCAGAAAGCATGGACTTATGCATGATGGGTGCATCTGAACCCCAATCATCTCAAACCTGTGAGCCCACCACTCCTGAGTTGATGAGAATGATCGAAGATCTTCAGAGAACTGTGGCAGACTTAGCCTTTGGAATTTTGGCTCCATCATCGACCACATCACAGGCTAGAAGTTTCAATCCAAAAGGCTCCTCAATCTTGGGGCAAGCTGCAACTAAAAAGGGCCAACCTGAAGCCATCTCAGATCTGGGTGTTGGTGTGTCGACAACAACTGGGCTCCGCTTGGATATAGCGACCCGATCCTTTGATAAAGTGGAGGCCAGTGGTAAGAACAAGGTAGGGGTAGACATTGATCCCCATGAACACCTTATGTGGGCTGTTGAGGCTTTGAAAGCCGAAGGACTGAACAAACAGCAAGTGCTTGCAATGGTTGCAAAAACTATGGATGATACTTTTGCCACTCAAGTTGGGGGCAGTCTGAATCAAGGGAAAAACCGGGAAAAGGGCCGTCGTACCAGAAATGATCCTGTTAGCTCTAATCCTCCACTCGGAAGAGATCAGCAAACCAGGCCAGCACCTGCCAATCCCTTTGCTGGTGCGCCCAGCAAAAATCCACAAACCTTGAAGTACCAACCCCGAGGTCGGAGGGTCTTCCATGCCCTCTATATGCCTTTGTCCAAAGCTCTCCAAATCCTTGTTGGACAAGGCCATCTCAAACCCCTTGAGCCTCGGCCTCTCCTGAACCCTTTTCCGGCTACACATGATGTTACCCAGTACTACGCGTACCATCAGCAAACTGGCCATACTACCGACAACTGCTTCCGTCTTCGCCATGAAGTACAGGATCTGTTTGACAACGGGGTTGTCCTCCCGCCAAGCTTTGCAAAGTCTATCGGCACTGGATCGGTGAACTTGGGGGATAATGTGATTATGTGATCAGGGGATGAACCAGCTGCGGGTGGCGCTTGATTTACTCCAGATGTGTTGTATGGCACGCACTGTTTTAAGCATTTGCGAATGCTAATTTCTGACTTGGGTATTTAGGTCAGTTTTGTTGTGTTGTTTTGAGCCTGTCTCTTTGTTTTGAGTCAACCTTTTTGTTTCGGGTCTGTCTTGTTGTATCGAGTCAGTCCTGTTGTGTTAGAGTCAGGTGATTCCGGGGGTGTTACCTCGGGCATCACTATTTTGTTTTGTGTTTGTCTTTTTGCTTTCTTTTGAGTCTGTTTCTGCCTGGGAGCCAGTTGTGCCAAAAAGATTGAATAAAACTGCAGTGCATTCCACCTGCTCTCTGTGCCTTGAATTCATTGCATCGACCTAAGTTTTCCAAAACTTTTTTGAAACATTGTGATAAAAACGAAGAGGAAGGAATTCCTCGGTTTTGCAAAATTTGATCAATTGAGAGAAAGAGAGGCGTGCTAAGCCCTTAACAAATGAAATCATGCTTGTTAATGTGAGTACTGAGAAAGATTCTGGCATGATCTAGATTGGTTTCACATTGTCTTCCGCGCGAGCGATTAGTCGCTTTCTTAAAAGATTTCAAAAAAATGTTTTTGCGCGATCCTACGAAGACTTGTGTGGAATCGCTTTTGAGATTGTGTAGCCTAAGATCACTCTCGGCCTCGAGACTCGACCCCTCACTTTCAAAACCTTGGACCTGAGTTCAGAGTGTTCAACGGTCAACCGCAATGTTAGGCCTGTGAGGCCAGATTTGAAGCAGCCCGCGAACTAGGGGCAGGGAAGTTAGATCAAGAAGATCAGATATCATCAAAAGAAGCTTGCAAAGCTAGATCAGAAGCACCCCTCGAACTAGGGGCAATAGATGCCAGATTGTGCTCGAAGAGCTGAAGATGGATCATTCCACAAATCAATGAAGATCGGCAAGAATGCCAAACCCCAGAAGGGGGGAAAGAAGAAAGTTTTGCTGAAGGACAACCGAGTTCCTATCCACAACACTAGGGGCAAATTCAGCCCCCCCATTGGATGGACTCCTACGTCGTCAGCAAACAGCAGTCATTCTCCTGAATTCAGATGACTTCAAGATCTCAAACCATTTGACATAGACAAAGCTACACTTTTACCCTTGAGAGGCTCGCTGGGCCGAAAACCCGGAGGGGGCCCAGGCAAAAGTTAGAGCAAGAAAAGAAGAAAAAGAACAAAAAAAAAAAAAAAAAAAAGAAAAGAACAAAAAAAAAAGAAGAGAAAAATGCAAAGAAAAAGACAAAAAGAAAATCAAAAATGAAATGAAATGAAAGGAAAGATTTGAAAAAGAAAAAAAAAATGAGGCAAAAAAAAAAAAAAAGAATCGAAAAGAAGAAAAACAAGGCTCGCAAGGTTGAAAACCCGCAACGGGCGCCTTGGCAAAAGTTAGAGCATAAAAGGAGAGGTTAAATACCCGAGTGTACCTTAACCCCGAACTACGTGAGGCTTGATTCCCATCTTTGGGATACGTAGGCAACTTCATTCTGAAGTCCAGCCATAAACACTTCCAAATCAATTGTGTCCATGTAATGGTTTTGATCATCTTTGCCTTCTCTGTATCCGAGAGTCTGGTTGTGTTCGTCGCTCTGAGGACTGACTACAAATGCGCTGCAGTGCCGTTCAAACAAGGGGCAACTTTTCGTTGCCATTCAATGCACTGCAGTGCCGTTCAAACAAGGGGCAACTTTCCGTTACCATTCAATGCGCTGTGGTGCCATTCAAACAAGGGGCAACTTTCCGTTGCCATGCAGTGTCCTTCAGGCAAGGGGCAATTTTCCTTCGAATCCGAGGTTGTGCATCTCGAGAGTAAGTTCTATGCTCGGTGAGCAGTGGCCGTTTGCAAAAACAGTTTTTGAGAATTTTTACTGAGGTTGACTATTTTCTCGAAAAGTATTCCATTTTTCAAAACTGGACCATTTTCTTGGACCCAAAAAAAGAAAATTTTCAGTGCTCATAGCCTGACTTGCATGATTTTAAATCAAAAAATTGAACAAACATGTTAATCTAATTCTCATGTTGGTCAAAATTGTTTTAGTAGAAAGCAAAAAACAAAAAATGGTCAAAATGATGAACTAGGGGGCACAGTTGAGTCAGGTGTTGTGTCTCTTCCCCGTTGTCAACATACTTGCTAGAAAGGGCACTCTACTTGCCGGAAAGGGCACCGTATTCGCCAGAAAAGGGCACAACAAAGGGCTGAAAGCTCTATCACCCTCCAAGTAGCGAGGTATCAAGCTAAGTGTGAAGCACGAACTGGAATGGACCAAGATATTCCACTTCCTCATCTGGACAGATCTAATCACGTCCAAACTCTCCAGTAGAGCATCGTCAACCAATGTCAATTGCAGACCTGCTGCACATCCAGCCGCATCACAACCCCTCTGTGGAGGAAATTCACTGTTGTGAGCAAAAAAAAGAGAATCTAGCAGAATGCTAGGGCAAGAGTTCGCAACTTCTTGTTTATCCATAAACTATCCAGGAGAGGGATAAAAAAAAAATGAGAGATTAAAGAATAGAGAGATGTGCGCTGAGAAAAAAAGTGAGGAAAAGGGTTTTGTGAGAAAAGCCGAGCCTGAGGGCTGAGTGATGTGAGAATCACAAATAAGAAAGGGTGGGAAACAATACCCGGAGAAACTGGCTCCTCGTGCACCAAGAGGTCTCTTGCCTTTGTAACATAGCTGAGCGTTGTGTTTGTGCGTTTTTGTTTGTCTCGATTCTTGTTTTGAGTCGTTTGAGTGTCAACAGATGTGTTTAGGTCATTCTACCTTGTTTTTCCTTTGTTGAGTTGTGTTTAGGTTGTTCTACCTTTGTTTTCCATTGTTGAGTCGTTTTGGCTGTGATCAGTTGTAGGCTCAATACCCGGTTGAGAACCCTTTTCTCATTTCAATTTCAAAAATCGTTTTGTGCTCAGAGTGTCGTGTCGTTCTCCACATTTGTGCAAAACAGGATTGGTTCTTTCATAAAGCCGCAGGGTTCAACCCAGGTCATGTCAGAATAGTAAAGCAAGGACCTATCTGAAGCTATTTAGGTTCCGGACTGCAAAGCAAAAGAAAAAGGAAAAATTTGGAGCATCTTAGCATGTTTCAACTTTAGCAAAATCCGAGACTGCATTCCCGGTGCACCTTCTCAGGCTTCGCCGTTTCTCTAGAGTATGAGTGTACCTCGACCCCAAGTGTAAGCCTACTTCAAGTCAGAATGGCAGTCCAACCAGCACCCGAGGGTTTCACATGCAGATGTTATCTCTCGCTAATATGAACATGGTGTGCCCTTTTTGAGCAGAGTGTGTTGCAAAGTCCTCTAAGAGGTAAATAAGAGGCACCAGAGTACATATTTGATGCTCCTCTATTGCATAGAATGTGAACTTTCATATACACTGTTGTTGCATGCGTGCCGCGCATCGTTATGATTCATGCATAGAATATGCTTGCTTTAGATTCCGCATAGAATATGCTTTGCTTGATTCATGCATAAAATATGCCTTCAATGTTGCATAGAATGTGCTTCCATACTAGCATAGAAAATGCTCGTATCTTTTGGTAGAAAATATCCCCATACTTGCATAGAAGATGCATTTTATCGCACTTTCCTGTGCATTTTATCTCACTCGCACTGTCTTGTGCACTTACA
The DNA here is from genome assembly GCA_030407325.1 of Camellia japonica. Classification (NCBI taxonomy): domain Eukaryota; kingdom Viridiplantae; phylum Streptophyta; class Magnoliopsida; order Ericales; family Theaceae; genus Camellia; species Camellia japonica. The sequence goes on along the minus strand of JAPPVO010000016.1, from coordinate 69,580,980 downwards.
CTTTGTATCTCACTTGCACTGTCTTGTGCATCTTGTGGTTGTATCTCACTCGTACTATCTTGTGCATTTCAAATCAATCGCGCTGTTTAGCGTATCGCACCGTTTAGTGCATTTCAAATCAATCGCACTGTTTAGCGTATCGCACTGTTTAGTGCATTTCAAATCAATCGCGCTGTTTAGCGTATCGCACTGTTTAGTGAATTTCAAATCATTCGCGCTATTTTCCGCATCGCACTGTTTTGTGCAGTTTATCATTCGCGCTATTTTGCGCATCGCACTGTTCTGTGCAGTTTATCATTCGCGCTATTTTGCGCACCTCAATCGCACTGTTTTGTGCAGTTTATCATTCGCGCTATTTTGCGCATCGCACTGTTCTGTACAGTTTATCATTCGCACTATTTTGCGCACCTCAATCGCACTGTTTTGTGCAGTTTATCATCCGCGCTATTTTGCGCACCTCAATCGCACTGTCTTGTGCTTTGCATATCACATCGCACTATCTTGTGCATTTCAAATCAATCGCGCTGTTTAGCGTATCGCACTATTTTGTGCATTGTATCATTCGTGCTATCTTGCGCACCTCACCCGCACTTGTTAGTGTATTGCATCGTGCTATCTTGCGCCGTGATCATTACTTGCATTGTGCATGTATTTTTATCTCGCTTTCTTGTGCATCTTACCTGCACTTGTTAGTGCATTGCATTGTTCGCGCTTTCTTGTGCACCTCACTTGCACTTGTTAGTGTATGGCATCGCACTGTCTTGTGCACTCTCTGGTCTGGGAGACCTTAAATCCCATATCTTCATTCGCACTGTCTTGTGCACTCTCTGGTTTAGGAGACCTTAAATCCTCTAAAGGTGCAATTCCTTTGGTGTTTGTCGTGCCCGAACGACTTCCGGTGGTCTGGTATAGCCATCTGCCTGTGTTTGCGGTGAGTTCCTAGGAGACCAACTGAGACGGTGGAAACTAGAGTTCGAATGGCTCATGCCTAGAACGCAAAGATTCGGTATTTCTGAGACTAAAGTCTGGTTTAAATACCCAGGGGTATATCCTCGGCTTGAAATCTGTATGGCAACCCCATAGATTGAGATAGCATCTGTATACGCCTCAATTCTGGATACTAATCCAACCTAGTCTGTCACCCTGTTGGAGAATAGGAAAAGCTGTGACCATGGTCAGGGAGAAAAGTAGTACCTGTGGTTCAACCGAGAAGAAGGGGAAGACCCCCACATCAGCACGAGGTAGGACATTGCCGAGGTAAGTTATTGCCAGTTGCCCTTATGAGGTACCTTCCTCTCCTAGCTATTACATTGCATTGTTTTATTACATTGCATTACATAAATCATGCATTTTCAAATCGGCTTCGCGTAGCGTATAAGTCCAATTTTCAAACCGGCGTCGCGTAGCGTATAAGTCCAATTATCAAACCGGCTTCACATAGCGTATAAGTCCAATTTTCAAACCGGCTTCACATAGCGTATAAGTCCAATTATCAAAACCTTCCCGCATATCATTTTGCATCTTGCCCCTGAACTACGCTGGTTTGATTCCTTGCAAAGGGATACGTAGGCAGCTTGCGGGCACAACCATTTATTTATCTATATTTTGTTTGTTTGTCCAAGTCTTCGGCCTTGTCAAAAATGGGACGTCTCTAGGCTTTGACATTCACTTCCGTCACTTCTTGACTTCCGAGTTCTGTCAAAGAGGGGCAACTGCAGACACCCCATTTTTGACCGCTTTTAAGACTTGGGCGTTACTGATGGTTTACTTGGTGGTAAAAGGTGTGTAGGGGAAATGTTCAATTTCTTCGGCAATAAGAGAGTCAAATGCCAACTTCATACCCCTTTTTTGGGCCAAAACAATCTTGATCAAAAGATTTTAGATCTTAAAACCCTCTCTTTCAAAACGTTTTTGAAAATAAAGTTCCTACGATGTTCCGACGCTCGCATTTCGTTAAATGTTGCGCTTTTCGGTAAACCGAGCAAGGACAAAGTGGAAATGAATGAAAGAGAGACAAAATCTTTGAAAAATCTTTCAAAACACCTTACTTAGGGGTTTGGAGTTGAAGAAAAGAGGAGACGAGAGAAGAAAACTAGTTTGGGAGAAGTTCGGCATGAATCCTGGTAGGACCAAAACCGCGCGGCTTCACCGAAACGGACATAACTCTTTGCACAGGAGGAATTTTGATGCGAGGTTGGCGCCATTGGAAAGATAACTTCTAGGGCTTCAATATGGCCACATGGTAAACTAGAAAATCAGATGGCCGACCAGCTTTTGTGGTCAAAAGTGGTTCAGCATGAATCTGGGAAGGAGAGAAAAATCTGCGCAGCTTCACCGAAACGGGCATAACTCTTTACACAAAAGGAATTAAGATATGAGGCCACCACCGTTGGAAAGCTTACTTCTGGGGCTTCATTTTTCACTCAAGAATCTCCTAAAGCCAAGTCCGGGTGGAGGAGATATGGTTGGTTGAAATCCGTTTGGACCGAATCTGCGCGGCTTCACCAAAACAGGCATAACTTTTTGCACAGGAAGAATTTTGATGCAAGGTTTGTGGCATTGGAAAGCTAACTTCTGGGGCTTCATCCTAGGGGGTGGCCGACCACCTTGACCCTTTTGACCTGGTCGGCCAACCAGGTAAAGTGGTCGGCCGACCACCTGAACCTTTTGAACTGGTTGGCCAGATTTGTCTTTGTGAGTGTATTCCAGCTGTGCCAGCTGTTTGCCATTTGCTGCATCCTCCATACACGTGTATGGAGGATCTTGGCCCTTGATTTGAAGCTTCTAACAGAAGCTTTAGCCTCTCTTCTCTATAAAATAAGGGCTGATCTTCCATTGCAATGGTTCACCATTTTTGATTAAGAGATATACATACATCTCCATATATCTCTCTCTTTTGTGCTAAAAGTCCATATTTCTTGCATATTTACACTACATCTCTTAGCCTAACACCTCCAATACCAACCTAAGCTTCTTGGAAGGTCTTGAGAGGTCCTAAGGGGCTGATTTTTGGGACCAAAAACTGCTGGAGGTCTTCTCTACAAGGGTAACATTCTATTTCCCTCTTTTTGGTCATTATCTTGCTTCGTCTATTAGCTATACTTGCAAGCATTTTCGAGGTTTGGTGTTAACTGGAAATAGTCTTATTTTGAGCTCCTCTTCATGTTTGTTTAAGAGCATTTTTCTGTTGGGGGTCATCTACCCCCTTGTATGCTTTATCTCTCCTTTTGGCCCTCTTCTTGCTTCATAGCTTAGCCATACTTGCAAGCATTTTTGGACTTTGACCTAAACTGTAAAGTGTCTTATTTTGAGCCCCTATTCAACTTTGTTTAAGGACACTTTGCTTTTTGAAGTCATCTACTTCCTTGTTTGTTCAATCTCTCTTTTAGGGCTGATTTTGCATCCTATTTTAGCCTTACTTGTGAACATTTTCGAGATTTATTATAAACTGGAAAAAGTCTTTTTTTGAGGCCCTCTTGATGTTTGATTAAGGGAATTTTTCTGTTTGAGGTCATATACTTCCTTGTATGCTTGATTGCCTCTTGTTTTGAGTCTTATACCTAAGCCTTTGTTGCAAAATCAGAGGGGGTGACCCCCCTCTCTCCTTGTTTTGTTTGATAGCCCTTTTGGCCTTCCAAAGGACCTCATAGTTACATGCTTCTAAGCCTTGTTCCAGGCCTTTTTCAGTGGGTTTTAGGACCCTCATAACTCATTTTTAGAGTTGGTTTGGCTATGCTAAGTGTCCTTGATGCATGTGTAGAGTAACCCCTCTTGTGGCCTTTCAAAGGAACCCATCATTTTTGCATGTGTTGGCTGCATTTCAGAGGTTATTTGGGCATATTTTGACATGTTTTATTCACTGATTTTGGCTGGTTTGATGAGTTCTCTTGTGCTTCATATACATGCCATGTAAACCATGCTTGCTAGTCAATGTTGCATGCTATTTTAGTCCATCATGTTAGCACTTTTTGGCCATGCTTTAAACTAGAAATGTGCATGTTTTGGGACTTCCTTGGCTCTGTCTTTGTGCTTCATATTCAAATAATGCTTGCTTTGCATAGCTATAAGTCAATACATGTGCCTAGTTTTGAGTTTCGGGGTTTATTTCATGCATCGGGTGCCATATTTCCATGTTTCGGGACCATTTAGCATCATGTTTCAGTGCTGGAATTTACATGTTCGTATGCCATCTTTCATCCTTTGCCATGCCTTGTTAGAGTTGCATGTTGTGCCTTAGATTCGGTGCTCGGTTTGCGTACATGTGTGCACGCATTTCAGTTGTCTCATTTCCATCATATGGCCGCTAATATGGGTGTGGCTGAGGTCCACTCATATTGGCGTAAGCCCATATTGCATTGTGTATGCCATCTTAGTCCATTGCGTTATGTATGTTAGGTTGTATGTTAGAGCATTGTGTATGCCATATTACATCGAGCATTGTGTATGCCATTTCATAGCATTGCGTATGCTAGGTTGTATGTTAGTCGCATTCATGCATGTCATGCATATTGCATTGTGTTCGGGATAGGAGTTAGCCCAAACACGGGAAACGAGGGACGTTCCGTACTCCAAGTGACGGAACGTGTCTCAATTCTCGGTTGCCGACACTCCGGATTAACCATAATGGAGTCTAGGCCTTGTTGTGTTTATATGTGCATTCGTTTCACATCGAGTCGTGCAATTCGACTCCTTGGCCATCATGCATCGAGATGCGTGATTGGTGGCACGAGGATCGAGACAAGCATACATATGTGAAAATACTTTGCCATGCCCCTTTCTTGCTCTCTGCTGCAGCAAATCAGAAACCGGCAGTCTTTTGGGGCTTCGCGATATTCCGGGCTTAATTGTAAACAGAGGCTAATCGGGGCATCGCAATGGATTTCCGCGCAAGGCAACTCAAGCATGCATCATTCATCATTTGGAACAGAGCTGAGGCGGTCTATAGATTTGCGTGCTAGTTTACTGTTTTCCTAGTTAAATTTGTTAATTAATTAGGGTTTTGTGCTTATTTGGACTGTATTATTCATTCGAGACTGTATTATTTATTTGGACCCTCTGCGCGAGGGCAATGTTGTAATAAGTGTGCGTGCGTGTGATGTATGTCTTCCAACCCCACGTCTTTCTCCCTTTTATTTACCAGCCTATGATGGTTAGATTAGGGCATGTTTCAATTAGCATACAGTATGATAGCATGTTTGCATTCATTCATCTGTCTTGCATGCACCGAGCTCGGCGCATCATACTAACTGCATTGTATTTCAATTCTGAGTTGAATACTTGTTAGGTTTAGCATTTCACATGCCATCTTTAGAATAGCCGAGCCTGCTATAGTTGTATTTTTGCATGTGTTGCATTAGGCATCTCTGTATAGTTAGGATCATGCATGGATTTCTAACATAGCTTTTGTTTTGGCTTGGAGTACTCGGTAAGTTTTATGCTTTAGCATCCTTGCATGTGTGTGAGTGACTGCCATGATAGCATGCTTACCATGAGGCTATATGCTTATGTGATATAACTGCCTGAATGCCTGTGGGTGAAGGTTGGGTTATTTGGATTGGAACAATGCATCGACCATGAGTTTTAAGCCCACTAGATAGTGGCAAAACCATCTTTTCTAAGCCCACCCGAGGGTGGCAAAATCTGCATTTTAAGCCTACTTGCGAGTAGCAAACCATCTTTCAAAAACAAACATGAAATGTTTTGTTCCAATTCAGGCGACCTGGTCTATACTTGTATGCTGTACGCATCACATAGTAAATCTAGGCTAATAACCAGAATAAGAACGCATAATGTTTTCAAAACTAGATATCATGGTTAGTAGAGGCCGATCTTTGATCGAGCGAGCGGGGGTGCTCACGAAGTGACCTTCCCCAATCGTACCCAAGTTTCCGAGCCGAGGCAACTTTGGTGATGACGGACACGTGGCCTTAGGCACGAGTCAGGGTTTCCTAAATTTTCCCAAAATAAAATATTTAGGTGGCGACTCTGTATCTGGCAAAGCAGTCCATGTTTGGCACTTCTTTCTAAAAAATATGTTTTCCAAAAACGATTTGCCGGATTTGGACTCTTTAATGATTCATCGGTCTTGCATTGCATTCTACGAGATTAGATACAGGACCGTGACATTGAGTCCTGAACTGTAGTGAGCCCAATGAACAAAATGGGGGATTCATCCTCCCGGGACGTTCGGGGACGTCTACAGCATGTTTTTCTACCTATTTGTGATATGATCGGATAATGTTTTTGCTACTGATTTAGCATTCTTTAACTCTGTTTTGAGTTGTCTTGGTCATATGAGCTTTGTTTTATATGGTTGCAGTGCAATTGGCCTTTACTAGCTTTGTGTTTTAAGGTCTCTAACATGCTTTGCTTGAGATGATTGCATGATATAGTATCATTTAGCATGTAATTTCAGTGCATATACCTCTATCACACTCTCACATACTTCACTCTTTCATTGCTTTTGAGGGTTGTGTTTTGAGCCTAGCTTGCGAGCCAATACATGAGCATGTTTTTATAGCTTTTTGTGCTTCAATTCCAGCATGATTTGGCCATTGTTTTGGCATGTTTAAGCTCTGTCTAGAGATGGTTTGATCATTTGAGCTTGATGTTGCATGCCTCTAGTGTAGTGCTCTTGACTAGCTTTAATGCTTTTGGCTTTTAACATGTTGTGCATGTGTTGCTTGCATGTTTTAGCACTATTTTTCATGCCATTTCAGCACCAAAACGTTTACAACCTCCCTCATTTCTTCATTTTTCTATTTGTTTTGAAGGTTGGTTAACTTTATGATTGTGTTTAAGCTTGAGATAGAGTTTGTGTTCAATGGCTTTAACTCTCTTTTGAGGGTTCCTCCTAGCCAAAGGCATGAGCTCTCTCGTGTCTTAAACCATCCTTTGGTTGACCCCTCTCCACCTAGAGGACTTTCACATTGGACTTAATCGATTAAAGAATTAATCGGTAATGTAAAATGTGTAAATAAAATGAGTAAAATAAAACTTGTGCAAGATAAGTATTTGTGTTGCATTGCATGTGTTTGGATCGGATGTTAATCCAAACACAAGAAATATGGGACGTTTCATACTTAAAGTGATGAAACGTGTCACATTTCTTCGTCGCCGTTACCCTTGATCATGCATGATAGAGTGGTGGCCCCTTTGAGTCTATTTGTGCATTCACTAAGCTTGTGCAAGCTTGGTTCTTTGGTCATCACGCATTGAAAATGCTTGATTGGTAGCTTAAGAGCCAAGTGCCACACTCCTTTGAGCTTGAGAAATGATGAGGGTGGCAATACACACATTTCCTTGCAAATACATTGTTGTGCCTCTGTTGTTCTCTGTTGCAGCCAAACCAGAAGTTTGGAAAAATGGGTGGCCGACCGGCCACTTGCAGTAGCCGACCGGCCAGTTGAGGTGGTCGGCAGCGACTTCTTGTGGTCGACCAGCCACCAGACCATTTTTGTGCAAAGTGTTCCTGTTTTGAGGTAGAAGCAGTCTAGAATGTTGGTTCGATGTTCAGCGATTAAGGCGAGTGCAAACAGAGGCAACTGGTGGCAAGGCGATGGATTTTCGGGAGGAAGCAACCGAGCATGCATGTCTCCCTCACCCGCGAGGCCAGTTACTTGCTTTATTTAAATTGCTTTACTAGTTAGTTAGCGTAGCTAATTATGCAATTCAAGTGTTGTATTTTAATTAGCTTAGCATAGCTAGTTATTCAATTTCAATATGTTGTAATTAATTAGCTAGAATAGTTAATTAGCTGTTTTGTAATAATTAGCTTAGCTTAGATTGGCTTAGCTTATTTATTCAGACGCTCCTTCGAGAGGGCATAATGTTGTAATAAGCGTGCGTGTGTGTGTGCATATCTTTCAACCCCACGTCTTTCTCATTTTTATTTAACCGCTTTCGATGGTTAGTTTTGGGCACGTTTTGATTAACATACCTTATGCTTGCGCGTTGCATCATTCATTCGTATTGCATGCACCGGGCTCGGCGCATCATTCAAACTGCATCGTATTTCAATACCTCTTTGAATACGTGTATCAAATTGTTGCATTCATATGCCATCTTAGATAGCCGAGCCTATTTAGTTGCATTATTGCATGTGTTGCATTAGGCATTTTGCATAGCTAGGATCATGCATTGTTTCTAACTAGCCTTTTGTTTTGGCTTAGAGTACACTGTAAGTTTTACGCTTTAGCATGCTTGCAAGAGTGTGAGTGATGCCATGATAGCATGCTTGCCATGAGGCTGTTTGCTTAAGTGATTAACTGCATGAATGCCTGTTGGTGAAGGCTTTGTTGCCTGAATTGGAACAAATCAATGATTGTGAGCTTCAAGCCCACTTTGCGAAGTAGCAAAATCATTTTTTCAAGCCCACTTGAGGATGGCAAATCTGCGCTTTAGCCCACTTGCGAGTGGCACTTTCAAACCATTTTCGAAAACAAACATGAATTGATTCGTTCCAAATCTCACAACTTAGTCTATACTTATATGTGTGCGCTACATAGTAAAGTTAGATAAATAACCAGATAAGAACACATGAGGCTTATAAAACAACATATCATGCTTAGTAGAGGCCGATCTTTAATCGGGCAAGCGAAGGTGCTCATTTCAGGACCTTTCCCTCTCGTATCCAAGTTCCCGAGCCGAGGTAACTTTAGTGATGATGGACACGTGGCTTTTGGCACGAGTCAGGGTTTCCTAAATTTCCCCAAAACAAAATATTTAGGTGGCGACTCTGTAATTTGGCAAAACAGTCCAGTTTTGGCATTATTTGATCTAAAATCAATTTTCTAAAATGATTTGCTGGATTGGGCTCTTTGGTGTTTATCAATCTCACATTGCACTTTGTGAGATTAGATTCAGAACCATGACAAGAGTTCGAACTGTAGGAGACCAATTCGTGCCTCTCTGAAAGGGGGGCGCGCGAAGAAAGTCGAGTCTACATAAGTGCTAATCCCCTACACCTTCAAGTCAATTTTATTCTCTATACACTTTTACTACATCTAGTTGAAACATGACGATACTCCTCTTGCCATCTATGTTTCTCGCTTCATAGTTAGTTGCAATTAATTCTACTATCCATAAGAATGAGAGAATACGCTATCAATCTATGACAGCTCCTGAAGCAACTTAAGCGCGAATTATGCTAAAGAGTCTAATTCAACATAATAGTCGCACGAGCAATGCGTCAAATTCTTAAAGCCATAACCTTTTAATTACTATCCTGCAATTTTTGCGCTAAGTGGTAAACGCCATTCAAAAGAGTTAGCCTAACTAAGAATCATACAAAGAAGCACCTCATCATGTCTCACACTCAAGTATGGAAATAATAAGTGACCAGACTTCGACAAGTTGGCAGTGCTAATAGATTTTGCAGTCACTAGGCGCTAATCTTCTCACTTAGTGTTAATAGATTTTGCAGCTTCTAAGTGCTAATCTTTTAACTCCAGGTGATATACTTCAACGTACACTATCATAGTGCGTGAAATTTTGCTCCATCCATTCCCATCAGTTGGGTAGAGAGCAAATCACTATTCATACTGGCTATTCGTCTTACATTTAATAACTAACTCATTTACGCTCATATTTCTTGAATGACGTGACACTTAGATGTGCTTCATCCAATGATGTAACATTATTACAAGTCAAATTACAAAGTCAATCAGCACAGCTCAATAGTCAAGATCATATCTACATCTATTGAGGGCTTACTAATTTCATAACTCCAAACTTGACAATCAAAGTTACTTAGCATGCCGCTAATCATAGCGCACATCAATTTTTATTACGCCAATCAAGGCAACCAAACCACGGCGATATTGAGTTATGTTTTCTTGCTCTGGCTCAATAAAGGTTTGACCTAAAGTCTTCAAGACTTTCTGCTCACCTAAAGAATAGGATTACATTGTTCACATTTGAACATCTCTACTAAGTCTAGGTCAACCATATTCACTTCCATAACCTAAGTCAATTAAAGGAAAAAATGCACATTGGGATTAATTTGATTAGCATATCATAATATAATTTTGCTACAAAAATCTAAATTAAATAGTGACAATATTACACGTTATGCTCGTAATCATCTCTTGTGCCACAGTTGATAATTATCCAAAATTTAATTTAATTTATACGTAAAATATTGATTTTTGGGAGTAAATCTATAAAGATTTCTCTCAATCGAACAACCTCCCACTAACTATGGCATGTCCTAAGTATGATAAAATATTTAACTTCACATGATAACATCTCAATATAATTCATAAAAAAAAACATGCTAGAATATTTAATCACTGAATTAAAATTCACCAATATAAATAAATCATGCTATTTAAAATAACAACATACTATGAGTTCTAATAATTTAAAAGAACTTAACATGATGTATACAATATTTAAATAATGCCACAACATATTTCTAATAATTTATGCAATTTTTTGAAATTTTCTAGAATTACAAGTAATTAATAATTACACAGAAAATCAGAAATAAATTTTACAGAATCTAGAAAAATGAAAAAATCATACCAATAAATAAGATTGCAAATCAGTAGTCTACTATAAAAATTTCAACTCCAGAATCCAAGTCATGCTCTCCCAAAAGCACTTTAACGTAAACCATTGAATTATTCATTAATAAAAAATATTTTATTTTTCAAACAATTCTGAACTTTTAACATATTGTAGAAAAATGAATAATATAGAAGTAATTAAAGTAGTTTTTAAATTAAAAACAAGCAAACAGAGCCTTAACAGTCACATCGCCTGAGTCAGCACTTACATCAGCAGATGACGTCAGCAGCTTGGGTCAGCGTGGACATCCGCGCGTCAACGCATGTGCAGCACGCATCAGAGCATGTCAGCGCTTGTCTTAGCGTGCGCCAGCGCTTGGAAGCATGTGAATGCAGGCTTCGGCACATGAGGCCCAAGCGTCACCTCCCAGACTCCATTTCGGCTTTATTTTGGAACTATCTAACTCGATTTTTTGAGAGGAATCCAATGGTGGTCTTGGTTTTTTATTGTGACAAGTCTAAAATAAGGAGTGCAATCCACTCTCTCTCTCTAGGTGGGAGTGCAGATTTTCTGCACTTCATCTTCCATAACTAACCACCAAAAACACAAAAACGAACCCAAATTAGAGTTTATGATTTCTCTCAATTCGTAAGTCGAAATTAGTAATATACTGTTTTGAAGGTCTCAAAATAAGAATTTCAAATATGTAATTTTCGTAACATGAAAACAAAGCATGTAAAAACAACATCCAATCAAAGTTATGAAAATTAAATATAAATCTCTATTTTTCTCAAAATCCGACTGTCCGATTTTTTGCAAAACTTTGAAGATGTGATCTAAATAATATAGACTACAACATATATAAAATTCAAGACGATCAGAGATGGTTCGAAAAACATCAATTTTATGCACAAATTATATCTATATATATTCATGCACAAATAATATGAAAGCACCCAACAATGGCTCTAATACCAATGTAGGAAAAATGAGAAATAATAATCAGCGTAAATAAATGGATTTGGGCATATCTTTTTCACTCAAACCGAATCCATGGATCATGTGGGTGAATCATATGCCTCCATTGATGTTTTCGAATAATTCCCAGCAGCAGAGTAAAACTACTAGAGAATTATCCACACCATTTACAGTACATAGGCATGGTTGTTCTCCTATGGTAGAGAGCTAGAGAGAGAAAGACTTTTTCTAGAAATATTATTCGGTTAAAACTCATATCACAATAATACGTAATATGTATAGAGGCAAGAGATGTAACCACCCATAACTCTATCTCCTTAGGAGATGAGATTGTGGGTTATTCACCCTTATCGCCAAGATAAGGAGGTTTGAAATTCAAACTAATAAGGTCACTACATGGGTCATGAGTTATGCCACCATGGGTGCCCAAATCTAGGTCCAAAAACCCGACCTTCCAACAGTTTGTAATTTTGTGTATTTTCTCTAGCTGTGTGAATTTTTTCTGGCTGTGATCATTGTGTGAGTTTTCTCTGATTGTGGTCACTATATGAATTTTCTCTAGCTATGGTCACTATGTAAATTTTCTCAAACACTATGGGATTATGATGTGTTTAGAGAAATTTCAGTGAAAATGCCCAGAGAAATTCTAAATATGAACACACAAACACATTTAGAGAAATTCTAAGGGGATTATGATGTGTCCAGAGAAATTCCAAACATGAGCACATAAACACACTCAGCGAAATTTCTTTGGTTTTGAAAGTGCTCTGGTTTTGAAATTGCTTTGAAAAAATGTTGAGGGACCTCAACTACTACGAAAATATTGCATGTCCTTTATTCTATAAAATCTTAATACTAGGGACCTTAAAAAAAATTCCTCGACTACAACCGATAATTATATACCCAGAATTTATCCAAAATATGAATCAATAGTTTAAATTTATTTTACTCATAGACCCCACACTTTATCAATTTACTTTTCATCACATAATCTGGTCCTAGGTAAATTTTGGTTCTCTAAGTCAAGGTTCCTATCTTTTTTGATTTTTTCCTCACAAGATTATGTGTTGGGCAAGTGAGATTTTTTTAGGAGGTTCCTGTTTTCACACATCATTTTCACTATGTACACACACTTAATAAAAAATATTTTTCTTACAATTTTAACCTTAAACAAAATTACTAATATAGACATTAGTGTACACACTCCACTTGATATTCATATATTTTTTTTAATACACATCATTTAAAGGGAAAAAAAAAAAATATCAAACACATCCATTATGAAAAAAAAATACTAAACCCTACTTCTATGATCACCTTCAAAAATATATATTTTTTTCCTCACTCACCCTATTGTCATCTTCCAAAGGTTCTCATCTTTTCAATCTATTATCACTCTACTTTAGTTTAGATTGTCACCTTCCAAATGTGCTCATCTTTTCCAATCCATTATCAAATCCTCTCATTACTTTAGATTGAGTTCTTCCTCCTCATTCAAATCTTACTATCATTGTTTAATTGTTATGAAAGATTTGTATGATAAAAATTTTGATTTTGAGAAGGGTATCGTCATTTATAACAAAGATATCAATGAAAATGGGAGTTTGAATATTAAAATCGTTATTTCTTCTTCTTTTTTATTTATTTATTTATTTTTAGCATCATTCAGTAAACCAGAGTAAAAAATTACCAAGTTTTTCAGTAACTAAGTTCCAAAGAATTGTTTTTTTGGGCAACCAAGTTATGAACAAAAATTTTTTCGGAAGAAAGACTTCTTTTTTTTTTTTTTTGTCTCCCGTTATCAAGTTCTAAATAAATTTATTTTTTTCCCAATATTGTAGTTACGAACTCTTCCTATAATTTCAATTCTAAATTTCTGAATTCACTTCTTGTTATTATTTTGGACATTTATCAACCTGTTTTATTTATTTATTTATTTATTCTTTCTATTGTTAGGTTTTCTATTGTTTGAGTCTTATCTATTAAAAATGGTAGTTCAATATTTTTCAATGGAGGTTTAAGCTTGGATGTGTGTACATAGATTTGAAAATATTTATTTATTTATGTTTTAGGTAAGGAAGCAATTAAATAAAAACATTTTGATATGAAGTTTTTCACCATCACAGATTGAACCACACAATTGGGTGAAATAAAATATCATTATCATGACTGATATAGTTGTGTACTAGATTGAACTACTATTTTCTTCATTTGAAAATGGTGGTACAACTTTCTTCAATGGAGGTTTAAATTTGGGCGTGTTTTAAATAGTGCGTGTACACTTTTTAGTTATTAGGGTATATTTGGAATAAAAGTGTGTGGAATGAGCATATATTACATATTTATTATGTTTTTAAGTATGTGAACTAAGAAGGATATGCACAAAGTGAAAATAGTGTGCGGAAATAGAAGCTCCCCATTTTTTAGGATAAATTACAAATGCATTCTATGATATTTACTTCAAATATGAATTGCCTTCTGTGACTTGAAAAATTCCCATTGTTAGAATTTTTTATTTAACAGAATTAATTGGAAAAATAAAATTCATAACTATTCCCTTATACAATAATAAGTTAACTGAAATAAATTTCTGACATCATTAAAAACTGTTAATTGACTTGACAATTTATTAATAAAAAATGCCATTTGTTATGAATTAGAGATTTTAAGATGCGGGATGTAATTTCCAGAACCACATAGGGTAATTCATATTTTAAGAAAATCTCAGGGGGTGTATTTGTAATTTATCCTATCTAATGATATGAAAAAACAAACTAAAAAGTTAAAAGGATAAATTATAAACGTTCTTGAGATTTATTTAAAATATAAATTGTTTTTTGTAATTCTAAAAATTATATCACGTTCCTTCAAGTTTCTAATCATATAACAATTGACCATTTTTATTAATAAAATATCAAGTCAATTAATAAACAGATCTCAGAAGTTGTGTTTGTAATTTATTCAAAATTAAAATGTTAAAACTTAAGAAAAAAAATCCTTATGGTTCACCCTACAAAGTCCAAAATTATTTCATGTTCACTTTACTTTTTTACATAATTTTTCGTTAAAAAAAAAAAAAAATTCCAAATGTACTTTTTTTTTACCACATATTTTTAACAAAAAAATAAAAAAATAAATTAAAAAAATCAGTTTCCAAATGAGGCCTAAGAGTTAATTTGGCATTAGCCTAAAATATATATTTTTTCATTTTTAGTGATTTTTCTTAAAATATTCAAAAAAAAATTTAAAATATTTATTTTTGTAACAATCTAAATATAACACCATGTTTTTTGGGACCACTCAAGCAGTCAAGTGGGCACTCGAGCAAAGAATTGAGGCCCTAGTATCTTGTCTGTAAACTGGGTATAGGAGGAGATCGCTTGAGCGGTTTGGTGGTCGCTTGAGCAAAGATGTGTTGCTTCTAGTATTTTCACTGTAGACTGCAAAATTTTTGGGACATTGCGTTTACCGCTAGAGTGGTGGAATGTTCACTCAAACGGTTTGTTCGAATTAGTGTTCACTACTCGAGTGGTGAAATGCTCGCTCAAGCGGTCTGTTCGGGGCAACAGATTTAAAAGTTGATCTAAACTCATTTTTCTCACTTTTTCATACATTTTCTCTCTCAAACACCCATTTCCCAAACCCTAGCCCTAAAACACTTGATTTCTCTAGATTTTACCCAAGATCCACCCTAGATCCCTCAAGAAAGTTAAAGAACATGTGTAGTTCAAGAGTCCTACCTTTTGTTTTGTGATTTCATTGAAGTTTGAAGTTGGGTTCTCATCTTTCGTCATCAATCTTAAGGTAAGGGTACTCTTAATTTGATATATCTTTGATTTGGGACACATGTGGTATTTTCTTAGTTATATAGATATTTGAAAGGATTTTTGTTATATAAGTGGATTTGAGGAATAAAAAGGGGTTATACTCTATGTTTTGGAAAAGTTTATGTATATCTACGTTTTGGAAAGGTTTTAGGGTGTCCACAAGCCCACCATTTTTAGAGTCGGAAAATAGGAACAAAAACATGATTTTGGGTGTCCACAAACCTGTCGTTTCAGAAGTCGGCAAATGTAGAAAGGAAAGGTTTTGGGTGCCCAACACCCCACCATTGTTAGACTCGGCGAATGTGGGATTATTTTCAATATGAATATATATATATATATATATGTGGTTTGTGGCTCTTGCTTGTGACCTCATAGCATATTTACACCCCATGGTTTGGTTAAGACATATTATTGGTTTCATTCATTTACCATCATGGTCTTAAATAGGAAAAGACTTGGACTTTTCTCATCTCTTGCATTATATGATCATATGTATCTCGATTAATTATATATCTTGTTAATGGCATTTCTTACTGGGCAATAGGTCACCCCAAAACTAACAACCTTTTCAAGAAATGATGCGGTAATTCCACCAAAGTGATTTTGGCATTGGGTGTATTTTTTAATGGGAGCATAAGGCTCATTGACTACTAAATGTTGAAGCTCCGGGGACTATATTTGTGTTTTGGGACTGAAGTCCAACTTTTATGTAATCAAGGGAAATCCTTGTGAAGGTGTACGCCATTAGGGCTTCTATTTTATGATCTCTAGCTTATTAAACTACAAGATATTTTGTGTATGTAAGTTGATCAATGTTGTAATCACTTGAGTAGTTCAATGGAAAAGAGATTCTTTTTTTTTTTTTTTGACGTATAGAATGTACTATTTAATGGTTTACATTGTATTAAAATCAGATTAATCATTATTTAAATTAAGAATATATTTTCAGGGCGTTATAACTTGGTATCAGAGCTAACCATATTTGAATACTTGGAGCTCATGGGATGTGGCTTTTGCCACAATGGGTTTATCATGCTAGGATGGGATGCTAGTTGCCTTATATGTTTATGTGACTATGTGGGTATTTGGTCAAGTTTCTAGGATACGGCCTGCATCCATTGCACTCATCGAAGTCACTTTGGAAAGGCACATAATCAATGGTTTTTTCACTTGGAAGTCCCCCAGCGTCATGGGACAAGTTGATATCTTAGGAGGGTGATCCGTATGTGCTCTATGTGCTTATGTGATTTGCTTTACATGAAATAGATAAATGAGTAGGTTTGAGATTATTCGGGTATGACGTGTGAAGTAACGTGTGTATAGGTAAATTGTGAGTTTAATCCTACCTTATCTCCACTTTTATATAAGATGTCTAGACTTGGCAGAGGCTATGGTAGACCTCATCCGGGTAGTCGAGGTATTCTAGCCTAACAAGATCTTCTTCTCCAAGAAGAAGATGCAGGGCAAAACAATGTAGCTGTACCTCCAACCAAAGATGCAATGAGGGCGTTAGCTCGAGAAATGGTTGGGGCTTGTCGGGAGTCCATGGACATACTTTGAGCCAAGCAAGAAGCATGGACGGTGGAGGGAGAGACTAGAACCTCTTTCCTAAAGAAAGAGTTCTTTCATTCCAATCCAACTGAGTTTGGTAGCGGACTTGATCCTATGAAAGCCGATAAATGGCTAGAGCATATCATCAAATCCTTTGAGATCCTAGATATCCCTGATGAGGAGCTCCGAGTAGTGCTAGTGGCTTACCAACTAAAAGGGGAAGCCAGTTAGTGGTGGAAGTCAGTTAAGCACCGAGTCGAGCACACTTGGAGGCATTTTGTAGGCACTCCATTTTTGACCGCCTTTAAGACTTGGGCGCCACTGATTGATCACTCGATGATGAAATTTATCACTCAATTTCTTTAACAGGAAGCTCCAATCCCAACCTAAAACCCTATTTTTGACCAAAACCATTTTGGACCAAATCTATTTTAGAACTTAAAACCCTCTCTTTCAAAATATTTTTGCCAAATGCTTTTATGATACTCCGAGACTCGCATTTCGTTAAATATTGCACTTTTCGGTAAACCAAGCAAGGACAAAGTGGAGATAAATGAAAGGGAGGTGAAATATTCAAAAAAATATTTGAAAACATCTTGTTTAGAGGTTTGGAGTTGAAGAAAATAAGAGGGAAGGGAAGAACCCGTCGGGGGAAATGTTAGGTATCAATTCGCTAGGGCGAAACTGAGCAGCCTTCACTAAAATAGGCATATCTCTTTTTACACTTAGAATTTAGATATGAGGCTACCACCATTGGAAACTAGACTTTCGGGGCTTCAATTTAGACTCAAAAATGACCTAAAATGGAGTCTTGATGAAGGAGATATGCCCGTTTGAAATCAGGCCTAAAAACAGATTTTTGTGGCCGGCCACTTTAGTGGCCTGCCAGCCAGTGGTGAAATTTTTGGCCTTTTTTTGAGTAGATTGACCCACTTTTGGAAGGGTTCCGTCCACTAATGTGTCTTGCCGTCCATCATTAGTGGCCTACCGGCCACAAGTGTCAAAAAGTAAATTTTTTGCAGATATTTTCCTCCAACTGTTTCCACACTACTCCAACTATTTTTGAATAGATATTTTCGACCTAAGGCTCATGTTTTCTATATATACATGACCTATCTCTCATATTTCAAGGTTAGAAAAATTTTGGAAACAAAATATCCTCTCTCTATATTTCTCTCTCTCTTGCAAGTTTGTGCATAATAGTTTAGATACACCATACTTTTGCCTACACCTCCTAAACCAAAGTGGTTCATCTTTGAGATAAGGTTCCTTGAGGCCTTCTTGGAGCTCTTGAAGGTGGTTTTGGCTTGAATTGTTGCCTAAGTTGATCTTTGTTTCAAGAGGTATAATACTTGCATTTTTTCCTTGCTTTGCATACTTGTTTTTCTATCTTTTTCCCTTGTTTTTGGGTTGTTTTTGGGCTATAAAAAACTTTATTTTTGTGGGCTGAAATTTGTGTTTTTAGGCCATTTAAGGTTAGGGGGTAGCTCACCATTCTTTATTCCTTGTTTGTAAGGCCTTTCCACCTTTGTTTCGCACTTTCAAACCATCTTTTTTTTTGGGCCTTTGAACACTAATTTTTAGTGGTGAAAATCATGTTTTGAAGTCGAAATTTGGAGGGATTAGCCTCCCCTCCTTGTGTCATGTTTGCTAGCTTAGATAGCTCTATATGTTAGTTTAATTTTCTAGCCTTTTATAGCTTAATTCTAGCATGTTTTAGGCTCTATTTTGGACTGTTTCAACTCTGTTTTTGGCTGGTTATTGCATTTGAGTCTTGTTTTGCACGGTTGTAGTGTAAGTGTCCTCACAAGCTTGGTGTTTTAGGCCCTTAGACACCACTTGTTTGAGTTGATTGCATGTTTTAGTGCTCTTTTCACTTAATTTCAGCACTCATTAATCTTTGCAACCTCCCTCATTTCTTGACTTTTTTCTTTGCTTTGAGGGTTGTTTCAACCTTATGACTATTTAAGCTTGAGATTGAGATCTATGCTTAATGGTTTAATCCTCTTTTGAGGGTCCATTATCAACGACATGACACTTCTCTCTTGCCTTAAACCATCCCTTGTTTGACACTTTCTTCTCTTTAGAGGACTTCTCACCAATGGACTTAATTGGTTAAAGAATGGTTGGTAATCTAAAATGAGTAAATCAAAGTGGAAACTAAAACTGTGCAAATATAAGAATTTGATTGTGTTTTGATGTGTTCAATCGGACGTTAATTGAACACAAAGAAAATTAGGGCATTTCATACTCAAAGTGATGAAATGTGCCAAGTTTCCTAGGTCTCCATTGCCCTTGATCATGCATGATAGGGTGAAGGTTGTGAATCTTGTTTGCATATTTATTAAACTTGTACAGCTTGGTTCTTTAGCCATCATGCAATGAAATTGCTTGATTGATAGTCTTTGAACCAAGTGTATCACTCCTTTGAGCTTGTTTTGATGAGAATGAGGGATACACAGTACAAACAACCTGTGAGAATACCCTTTCTTTGCTCTTTTTTGCTCTCTGTTGCAGCAAGAAATTATGCATCATCAGTGGCCGGCTGGCCACTGTTTTTAGCCAGCAGGCCATCAATGTTGGACGACAACCCCCCAATGGTGGCCAGCCGGCCACCACTTCTGGCCTGCCGGCCACCAGTGAATTTTGAGTAGTGTACTTGTAAAACATAGCAGAGTTGATCTGGAAGAGGAAATCAGTACAAGGGTTGTGCAACAGAGGCTTTTAGGAGCAGACAGTGGACGTTCTTCGGGTGGAAATCGAGCATGCATGCATCTCTCCATTCCCGGGACTACTTGTTTAGTTTGATTAGTGTTTAATTATAGTTTTGTTATAATTAATTAGTTGTAGCTAATTAGTTAAGTGTTGTAATTATTTAATTAATTAGATTGGTTAATTATTTTACTAGTTTAGTTAGTTTTGCTTTGTAATTAATTAGCGTAGAATAGTTAATTAATTAGTTTGCGTTGTACTTATTTAATTAGCTTAGAATAGTTAATTAATTTATTTCATTCGGTTTTGTAATAATTAGTTAAGTAGTTTAGCTTAGCTAGTTTATTCATTCGGACTCTCCTTCGTGAGAGCGCAAATGTAATAATGTGTATGTCTTCCAACCTCGTGTCTTTCTCCCTTTTATTTACCAGCTTTTGATGGTTAGATTAGGGGCATCACATTTTAATTAGCACTCTCATATTTGCATCCATTCACTTGTCTTGCATGCACCGAGGCTTGGTTCATCATTCAAACTGCATTGTTGTTTTAATACCTCGTTGAATGTGTGCTTAGATTGCATGCTATTTAATCAATTCATATGCCATGTTAAGTAGCCGAGCCTATTGTAGTTGCATTATTGCATGCGTTGCATTAGCCATCTTGTATAGTTAGGAATCATGCACATTTTTTTAACTCTTTTGTTTTATCTTAGCTTGGAGTACTATGTGAGTTTTTTGTGCTTTAGCATACTTGCATGAGTGTGAGTGATTGCCATGACTAGCATGCTTGCCATGAGGCTAAGTGCTTACTTGTTAAACAGTTTGAATGCCTGTGGATGAAGGCTTGTTGCTTGAATTGAAATGATTAAATGAATGTACGTTTAAGCCCACTTTGTTGAGTGACAAATTCACAAACTTTAAGCCCACTTTGTTAAGTGACAAAATCAAACCCTTTTCGAAAAACAAACATGACTTGAAATGTTCCAATTCTCGCAAATATAGTCTATACTTGCTTGTGCGCGCATCACATAGTAATGCTAGCCTAATAAACCAGAACAAGAGCATATAATGTTGATAAAAATCATATCATGATTAGTAGAGGCCGATCTTTGATCGGGCGAGCGGAGGTGCTCAATTCATGATCTTCCCCTCTTGTACCTAAGTTCCCGACTGGAGGTAACTTTGGTGATGATGGACACGTAGGCCTTTGGCACGAGTCATGGGTTTCCTAGATTTTTCAAAAATATTTAGGTAGCGACTCTGTAGCAGTCCATTTTTGGCAATTTGATTCAAAATCGATTTTTTAAAAGATTTGTCGGATTTGGACTCTTTGGTGTTTATCAATTTCACATTGCACTTGTGAGATTAGATTTAGAACTGCGGGAATTCGAACTATTTCAACCTTCCGAAAGGAGGCATGAAAAAGTCGAGCAACACATTCTCTTCGAGAAGTTTGTACCTCCCACTGCTAGGGAGAGGTTGATGAAGCAATTTGAAGAGCTTAGATAACTAAATACCCCAGTGGCCGAGTTTGAAGCCACTTTCACTAGCCTATCACGTTTTGCACCCGAGCTTGTGGTGACCAAAGAGCACCGATGCTTGAAATTTAAAAAGAGGTTGAGGCCCAAGATCTTGATGAAGGTGATGGGATATGTTTAAGGAGTATGATTGGCTTGTTGAAGTCGTAGCACATGTTGAGATCATGTTAGATGCCGAAGAGTCGAGGCAGAAACTCAAGAGGTTGGGTCATGTGGAGCCTTGAGGTGATATGAGATCCTCTAAGAAGTCGAGGGGTTCTTCTTCTTTCTATTCTGTGCTCCAACAGGCTAGGTCTTCAGGTTCTGTTTCGATGAGGAGTTCAGGGAATACGGTACCCAGTTATATTACTTGTTTTCGATGTGGCCAGCAGGGCCATAAGGCTTTGAGGTGTAAGCAGAGTTTTGGTCAGCAACAGTCGGCTCATTCTCAAAGCTAAGCTCAGGGGTGGGGTTAGTCGTGTAACAACGCCGACCTGTGATTAGCCTATAATCCATGATTGAGAATGTCTAATAAGTAATTAAGATGAAATTCTACGTTAATTTCATGTGTTATATGGTATTTGCATTTATATATGTTTGTTGTAGAAAGATCTATCTGTATTGCTGATTCGATATGCGAATTGAAGGCCTTATCGGCATCTGATCACGACATTGAATTGGTTTATGTATTATTTGGAATTTTTAGAACATTATGGTAGGTTTAATTGGAATTCAATTTGGAACCAAGTAATTAGAATAACATAATGCTCATTTGATTAGTGGTAAGCCTAGTTTAATTAACCCCACTAACGATACGTACATAAGGCTTATATACATATTAGAACTATCTTGGTTCATCATCTTTTGAGGAGAAAAACGAGAGAGAGAGAGAGAGAGAGGAGAGAGAGAGAGAGAGAGACAAGAAATTGAGATCAAAGCTAGAGAATGGAGATTAATTAGGAATTTTGGAAGAACTAGCTTGAAGACTTTGAGAATTGGTCATTTAGAGCCCAATTGAACACTTAAGGTAAGAATTCAAACCTTTAGGTTGTACTTGAGTTGATTAATGCATGAATTCAAGAGAATTGATCTAAGAGATGCAAGAATTAAGCTATAGAAGTAGAATTGAGACCATACCAAGCATGCATGTACATATCATAGTATTTTGAAGTTGTTTACCCAAATTTTTTTTCACATTCATGACCTTACCTTGTCTATGTTTTGAGAGTTTAACATGTTTTTGTACCAAACATTTCAATTGATCATGGTTTGGAAAGTTGAAGCTCATATCATTACATGCATGTTATGTTTTGGAAGTTTCAAGTTGAATTTGAACAATTGACTTATTTTTGGGACTTGATTTTGTGAAATGATCCTTAATTCTTTATGTTTTACAAGTTTAGCCATGTTTTCTCAAGTTTTGGGCCTAAAGGATGTGTTTTAAAGCTTTTAAATTAAGTTTTGCATCTTGAACATCAATTTGGAAATTCCAGAATTCTGCATCATCGCTCAAGCGACAGAACCTGCGCTCGAGCGACCACTCTTGTTTTGCACTTTCGCTATAGCGACTGAAAGTTGGCTTGAGCATAAAATTCATGCTCCTAGTACTTTTGTAGACTTGAGCCTCCGCTTGAGCGAGGGAACCTGCGCTCGAGCGACCGCGTTAATTTTTCAGCCTTGGCTCGAGTAACCAGAAGTTGCTCTCGAGCATAAAATGAGAGCTCTCAGAAGTTTTATAGAATTTTGCAGTTCGCTCGAGCGACCAAAGTAGCGCTCGAGCGAAGACCCTATTTTCAGAAATTTGACTAAGTGTTACAACACATATTTTGGCATCCTCATTGCATCTTAGGCATTTCTAAGCCTTAATTAAGACATAATAATGAGGATAAAGATTAGAAACACACCAAGATAGAAAAGAAACAAGTTTAGTGTTTTCAGAATGTACGTTTCAATGTGTATCCGCTATGTGTTTGTGTAGGTCGCGCGCCTTAGTTGCTTGGTTGTTTGATTCGTCTGATCTGCTATCGGAGCCATCTGTGAGTAATAACTCTGTAAAGTTATGTTTAACTTTAATTATTTTCTGATGATATGTAATGATCAATTTTCTGAAATGCTATATTTTGTATGAATGAATGATTGTCCAAGTTTCTGAAAAGTATTCGTGGCATCCTTAGCATCATATGATATGCGTCCCTTTATAGGTCATCGAAATGCATTTATGGTCGTCCCTTTATGGGTCATCGGAATGCTTTTATGGTCATCCCTTTATGGGTCATCGGAAACGTCTCTGTGCATATTAGTCATTGGAATGCCTTTATGGCCATTCTTTTATGGGTCATCGAATTTGTTAGCGCTAATGGATGTACCACGTATGATCATATAGAATATGTGAACTTTGAACACGAATATGAATATGAATATGAATATAAATATGAATCTATTTCTGATTTCTAAATCTGGAATAGACATCATTCATCAACATCTTTACTCTGTTATTATTCACTAGGCTCCAACTCACTGTATTATTTATGTATATAGGTGAGCAGGCACGTGACCAGGCCTAAGCTACTGCCTGGAGAATTGTTTTTGTCAGCCAGCCACTGTGTCTTTCGAGGAGGTTCCCGTTTTGACGTGGACAAGTGTTTGTGATTGATGTTCGGTACTTTTGTATTTCTTATATTTTGACTAAACAAGTTTTTGTATGTTCTGTATTTGTGGGATATAATGACGTAAGACCAATGTGTTAGTAACGTCACAAATATGTATATAAGTTTTAAATTTTCAGTCCCATGTATGTCTACACAGCTCTATGGACGTCATATGTTTGTATTTGCTTCCGCTAGCCCCTGCGTTTTGTTGAATTCGTTCAGAGGCCTTTGGTAATCCCAGGATTATTGGTCGGTTATGACGCTAAACCTATAGGGGCGGGTTTAGGTCGTGACAAGTTGCCCGCATGCTATTATTGCAGATAGACGGGGCATATGAAGAGGTCTTGCCCACAGTTAGTCGGGACGACTAGTGCTTCAGGGTCTTGACAGGCGGGAGGATTTTAGGCAGGTCAAGGTCAAACGGAAACTCATTAGCCAGTTCATTCTAGACAGGCATCTAAGGCTATACATACATCCACTTCTACACAGTTGGTGCAACCGACCTGCGTTTAGAGGAGCGATTAGAGTTATTAGAGACCACAAGGGCGAGCTTACGTTGTCACCGCCTTCGAGTAGTCATCTGGGCCACCTGTAGTGAGAGGTATATGTCTTGTTTTCAATAGTTGGGCCAATGTGTTGATAGATACTAAAATATCTTATTTATTCGTAGCATTTGCATATGCATCCATTTTGGGGTTAGAAATTGATCAACTGGAGTCACCGCTCATGATCAAGTCATCGGTTGGGGGTAAAGTTGTCTTGAATCGGGTTATCACGGTTATAAGATTGAGGTTGCTGATCACTGGCTCTCTTTCGATTTCATTGTATTGGATATGTCAGGTTTTGATGTTATCTACCATGCTACCATAGATTGCCGCTATAGGAGAGTTACCGTGTGCACTGAATGTGAATTGTTTCTATTTTCTGGGAGATCGAACTAATAGATTGTTGCCACCATTGCATGACTTATGTGGTCGAGGAAACTTTATGGCTGAAGATGGTAGTATGGCTCGAGATACATTTCCTAAAGTGGTTTCTGAGTAACCAGACGTCTTTCTAGAAGACCTCACCAAATTACCACCTCACCGTGAGGTCAAGTTTTCTATAGATTTGGTGCCTGACACGGCACCCATCTCCATGTCACTTTATAGATTTGTACTGGCCGAACTACTCGTCTTGAAAGAGCAGTTACAAGAGTTATTAGACAAGGGCTTTATACATTCTAGCACTTCGCCATGGAGAGTACCGACTTACTTTGACAAAAAAAATGATGGTTCATTATGGTTATATATAGATTATCGCAAGTTGAATAGGGTCACTGTTAAGAACAAGTATCTGTTGCCTAGAATAAATGGTCTCTTCGACCAACTTAAGGGTTCCCAATGTGTCACGACCCAAACCCGCCCCTATGGGTTTAGCACCGTAACCGTCCAGTAATCCGAGATTATCGAAGGCCTGCTTAACAGTAAGACAGTAAAACAGAGTACAGGGGCATGGCGGAAGCCAAAACAGTAAATAAACAATGTCTAATGAGCTGTGACAGTCTGTATGCAAAAAGATTTTTCATACATATATACAGTCAGTGACAAAACAGTATGTACGTTATATACAATCATTTAGAATAGGGACCTAATCCCTATTAACAGTACAGTACTATTAGTCTATACAGTCATTACAAAAGCAGAACAGAAGGGGGAAAAGTAAAACACCCCATAGCCTTAGCTAGACAGGCTCGGAACCTCGCAGTGAGGCACAGTAGTTGGCTTGACAAAACTGGAGTTTACTCCGACGCTCCTAGCCGCGGTCTGATGCCTGTACACCTACATATATATATGAGCAGTGAGCTAAAGCCCAGTGAATAACATAAAGCGTAAAGGGGTTTAGAATGAATGTCCTTACAGTAATGAAAATTGTTCATTTCAATCAGTATATCAGTTGTTCAGTACAGTAAACAGTCATATATGGTACATCCATTAGCATAACAGTAAGCAGTAGGTCTTAAAAGACCGGACAGTCAATGATGGCCATCAATCAGTAAACAGTAGTGGTTCCAACGAGGGAACCGACAGAGATCTCTGTAACAGTAACAGTCAGTAACAGTAGTTGCTAAGGATGCCGCAATACAGTTTAGAATATAGGACGTACATTCATTCAGTTAACAGTATCAGTTCAGAAACAGTACAGTTTAATTGTTCAGAAGATAATCATTTTGAACATATCTTTACACAGTTGTTACTCACAGAGTTCTGGGCTACAGTAGGCTAGAGCGTCTCCTTGGAATGCCAACCCTAAACAGTACAGAATGAACACACACTACGCTACACAGTTGGAAAGGATAATAACTTAATCCCTAATTGTCTCGGTGTGTTCTACATCTATATCCTCATTAAGATGTCTTAAACTAGGCCTAAGAATGCCTAGGATGGGATGATGATGCAAAGATGTATTCAGAAAACATTTTCAGGATTTTCAGTGAAACAGGGTCCCACTCGAGCGTAGGTTACTCCGCTTGAGCGGACAGGCAAACAAAGGTCCCCGCTCGAGCGTCAAATAACCCGCTCGAGCGGACCAAAAAGTACTGGATAGGTGAAATTCACGCTCGACGCCCGCTCGAGCGTGTCACCCAATCCTCCGCTCGAGTGTACATTCCTTCGCTCGAGCGGACTGATGAACAGTGCAAAGTACTGGGAGCTCGAATTTCTCGCTCGAGCGCCGTTCTCCCCGCTCGAGCGGAAGACCAAAATCTGGAAAATCCAAATTTGAGCTCCAAGTTCAAAATCATGTTTTCAAACACCAAATTCGATCCTCTTGGGCTAATTTTCTGGAAAACACTTGTAAACACATAGAACAACATGATTCAAAGCTCAATTTGAGAAATCAAAGCCCAAGGGTGTTTAATTCAAACTCAATTTCAAACCAATTTTCATGAACATGCTACAAACATGACATGCATGAGCTCAAATCATTTCAAAGCTTTAAAACATGCTCTAGTGCGCCAATTCTTTGCAAAACAAGATGAAATCATGGTCTACTCTCAAAATGTGGACATACATGTGAGGAATCATGAACTATAACCTCAAAACTTCAATATATGTACATGCATGCAACTATTAAGCTATAATTCAACACTATAAGACCAATTCAAGCCTTAAATCACTAAAGACCCATTAATCATGCAAGAATAAACTCAAATACACAATGACGAAGGTCAAGGATCCACCTTAGGTCTTGTAGTTCAAGAAGGGTGTCACGACTCGCTCCCTGTACCTAAGGGTTCAGTATCGTGATGGCCAGTAACTGAGGTTACCTCCGGCCAATTCTAAAACAAACCAATAAACGCAAGCGGAAGTAATATTACTATAAATTCCACAGAATAATTAAAAATCTGGGTTGTTACAATCTTCCCCCCTTTTAAAATTTCGTCCTCGAAATTTGTCATATGTGTAAGCTATCCGCTGCGCACTCTGATAAATATATATATTAGATGATTAATCTGATAGAAAATAGTACCTCAAAAAAAAAAAACTTTATAAAAAATAACTCACTGTTTAGTTGTCAAAAATTAGTTTGGGCCGAAATAAGAAATAATAGGTGACTTTAAAAAAAATTCACTCGTTTTATTTACGATAAAAATAAATAAAAATAAATAAAATAAGAACACAATGACAGAATTATATGCAAGAAATGAAAATTTTGAGATGAACTTTTTATTGATGGGAAATAGTTTCAAAATTAGTATCTTTAAAATTTGAACCCACTTTTAAAAAAAACATCAAATAAATAAATTTTTTTTTTTCAATACTGAGCTGAAAATTATATATATATATATATATTTAATTATATTATAATTTTGGTGAGTGCTTGAGCCCGACATCCTTCTTTTCTTGTTCTTCTTTTATTAGAACAAATATAAATTATATCTAATATCCTTCACAAATTAGGCACACTAAAAAAAAAATTTATTATATATATAATCATATAAAATTATAATATAATTAAATCGGCGAATAAAATATAATAATTCGGTACTAATTACCCGCTATCCCACTTCTTAAATGTGCATGTGCCCTATGCTCTAATTGTAACAACCTAGATTTTTAATTATGCTATAGACTTTATACTAATATTATTTAATCTCAGTTAAGAAAATATATAATTTATTATATATTATTATGTGTAATTTTGTAAAATAATATAATTATTAAAAGTTTAGGGGTCAAAATATAAATAATAATAATATAGATAATAATAATAATAATAATGGGTGTAGTACTAAAATAAATAATTAATTTTATGTTGGTATACGATAAAATGTAATTTAATTAAAAATTAAATTATTTATATAATTATATTAAAAAGTTGAGTCAAAAGATAATTATCTTAAATATCTATTAAGGATAAAAATAAATCTATATAATGATTATTGAATCCGTGGAAGATTCGTGCAGGGCGACATATACCCTCTCCTTTGTATATAAATAGGAAGGATCTGATTCACTGGGCGGAAAAACAAAGAGAGAAGGAAAGGAAAAGAAAAGAAAGAAAGAGAGGAAAAGAAGGAAGAAATAGTGGAAGGTGAGAGGGTCTTTGATAGTGAAAATGAGTGGGTTTGGGAAGTGGGTTGGCTTTTTGGCTTTTTGGCTTTTTTGGCTATTTTAGCCTGGGCTTAAAAGCTTGGTTTGGGAAGGGCTTTTTGGCTTTTTGGCTTTTTTGAGTTTTTTTGTGAGAGAAGAGTGTAATGATTATGGGTTGGATGTGATGTTTTGTTTTTTTGGGGCTAAAATAGCCTGTTTTGTCTTTTGTGGCTATTTTAGCCCCAACCTTCTTGCCAAACGACCCCAAAGTAAGGTATTAAATTTAAGGTGAGTTATATTATACCTTGAGTTACCAAAATATATTTTACTTATGTTTTGACTTACTATATTTATTTTATAAAAGTTATGTTTTATTAGTATATTAATAAAAGTTATGTTTTATAAAGGTTTCAGTTACGTGGTTTTATTTCTGGACCCTATTTGCTTAAAAGGAAACCCATGAGTATGTTTGTTTATATTTTAAAGAATATTTGGCTATGACCTTATATACAATTATGTTTTGTAAGTACCACCACGGGAGTCCCACGCCTTGGGGGACTTAAATAACCTTTGGTCTCTGTTTGACCACTTTGTGGTCCTCTGTTTGTCATGGATCTATTGACCTCTGTTTTGTGCGGAGCAAAGTGCTGTGCGGAACTAAGTGCTACACTATTGTGGGAGTCACCTCTAGAATCCGTACGAGCCACCTCTTGAATCCGTACCTCTGTTCTGACTGTCACTTCAGTGACCTCTGTTCTGTTCTGTTCTATACTGTGGTTATAGTCATTTACTTACATAATTTATGTATTTCAGTTTCTGCCACTTACATGAAAATAATCTCAGTTTTACTACTTAAAAGATTATTTGTTCTGACTAAATTATCTTAAATGTTTTGGCCTAACTAACTATCAATGGTTATTTCGTGTCCCTTATACTCTTGGTATAATATTTCTCACTTTGCCATGTGCTTATAGTTTTTTACCAACTTTCAGGAAAAATGCAATTCAGAAATAGCTTCTGGAAAGTCTTAGATGCGGGGCTGCGAAATAGACACACACACAGTATTTTTATGATATTTTTATATGTAAATATCGGCATTTTTGGTCAATATATTTTGTAATAAAAATAGAAGCTCCAATGATTATTTTGGTACCCTCATTTAAATATTTCTTCTGCTTGCGTTTATTGATTTGTTTAAGAATTGGCCGAAGGTAACCTCAGTTACTGGCCATCACGATGCTTAACCCTTGGGTACGGGGAGCGGGTCGTGACAAAGGGTTAAGCATCGTGATAGCCAGTAACTGAGGTTACTTCCGGCCAATTCTAAAACAGATCAATAAACGCAAGCGGAAGTAATATTAGTATAAATTCCACAGAATAATTAAAAATCTGGGTTGTTACAAAGGAAGCTCAAATATGCAATCTACACTTCAATTTCTTTAAGATCACCAAGCAATATCAAGAAAAAGGGAGATGAAATCAACTCTTCTAATTTCTCTCTCTCTAAGGTCGGTTGCTCTCAAGAAATGAGCTGATGGAAATGTTGAATCTAAGTGTATCAAGCTTCAAAATGTTGGTGTAGTGGCCGACTCACAATGGCGTTATGGTGATTAAATCAAACTATGCAATTTATCAATATTTAATCTAATTTAATCATACCAAATCACTTTTCAGATAAATTTATCATAAAATCACATAAAATCTAATTAGCACAAAACATCAATCAATTTCTGGTTCGGCCGCCGATAAGGCCTTCAATTTGCAGTTTAAACATAAAACACGAACAGATCAATTAACAATCAACAGATAGAAAATGCATTTAAACAGATACAGTCAATCAATCAGTTTCAGATTTCAGTCAGTCGGTTCAGTATTTTGATCAATTCAATTATCAGTCATAATCAGTGCCAGTTCAACGGTAATCAGTAATCAATCGGTAAACAGTGGTGAGGGTTATTACACAATGTTTCTCAAAAATAGATTTAAGCTTGGGTTATCATCAGTTGCGAGTGAAGGTGGAGGATATTTCAAAAATGGCCTTTTGTACTCAATATGGCCACTATGAGTTCATTGTAATGCCATTTGGCTTGACCAATGCCCTTGCCTTTTTCATGGACTTGATAAATCAAGTCTTTTGAGAGTATTTCAACAAATTCATTGTGGTTTTTGTGGATGACATTCTTAGTTATTCGCCCTTCGAGGATGAGCACCTCCATATTGTCCTACAGTTGCTTAGGGAGAATCGATTGTATGTTAAATATGAGAAGTGTGAATTTTGGCTTTCCCAGGTAAAGTTTTTGGGTCATGTCGTTTCCGAGGATGGGGTCACTGTAGATTCTTTGAAAATTGAGGCCATGCAGAATTGGGAGTGACGTAAAAATGCTTTTGAGATTCGTAGCTTTTTAGGTCTCACCGGCTATTATAGGGGCTTTGTGAAGGACTTCTCTACCTTAGCATCCCCATTGACTAGGTTAACCAAAAAAGGGGTGAAGTTTGTTTGGAGTGAATCATACGAGAAATGTTTCTTAGAGTTGAAGTCTAGGTTGATTACTGCATCAATTTTAATCATTATGAAGAGAGGGTTGGGTTATACCATCTATTGTGATGCTTTTAGGGAAGGTTTGAGATGTGTTTTGATGCAAGAGGGTAAGATTATGGCATATGGTTCGCGTCATTTAAAGACTCATGAAAGGAACTACTCAACCTACGACCTAGAGTTAGCCGTTGTGATTTTTGCCCTAAAACTTTAGTGGCACTATTTGTACAGAGAGAAGTTTGACGTGTTTTAGAATCATAAGAGTCTTAAATATCTTTTCTCTAAAAAATATTTGAACCTATGTCAAAGGAGATGGATGGAATTCATGAAAGATTATGATTTTGACTTGCATTGTCAACCGGGAAAGACCAATGTAGTGGTTGATGCCTTGAGTAAGAAGTCTGTGAGTACAATGGCCAGTCTTGCCATTAGGGAGTGGGAGATGTTGGGTGACCTTTTGGAATTTGACTTGCATCTTAGTGAGTCTACAGAGCATGCCACCTTATTCTCAGTCCTTGCACAGCCAACACTTGTCACACGGGTAATTGCTCACCCCAAAACTAACAACTTTTCAGGAAATGATGTGGTAATTCCACCAAAGTGATTTTGGCATTGGGTGTTTTTATTTTTATGGGAGCACGAAGGCTCTTTGATTGCTAAATGTTGAAGCTCTGAGGGCTATATTTGCGTTTTGGAACTGAAGTTCAACTTTTGTGTAACCAAGGGAAATCCTTGCGAAGGTGTACGCCATTAAGGCCTTTATTTTATAATCTCTAGCTTATTGAACTATACGATATTCTGTGTATGTAAGTTGAACAATGTTGAAATCACTTGAGTAGTTCAATGGGAAGAAGATTCTTTTTTTCTTTTTTTTTTTGAAGTATAGAATGTACTATCTAATGGTTTACATTATAATTAAAATCAAATTAATCATAATTCAACATTGTAAATTAAAAATATATTTTTGGTGCGTTACACTAAAAAAGTTTCACTAAGACCAAAAAATCTATAAAAAAAAAAACTAGAATTTTTTTAAAAACAAAATATTTTTATTTTTATTTTGGAAAAACAACTATTTTGTTTGAAGTGGATTTTTTTAAAAAAAAAAAAAAACCTTTCTAGTTGATTTAGTTGAATAGAACTTAAAAGTAAAAAAAATATTTTAAAAAAAAGTTTACTAAAATAAATGTCAATAAAAAAGTTACTAAAAAAGAAACTGTAGACACAAAAGTGGTTGTCTTGTGAATAAGGTATTGTTTTAACAAACGGAATGTCCTTCGTATGATTGGATAGAAAATATTTTTTAAAAATATTTTTAAAAAGTAGAAAATATTTTTCAGGCTAAAGTCTTACCAATATTACCACACTACCTCCACCACTCTCACCTCTACCACTAAGGGTGATAAATAAACCGAATGAGCCGAACGAAGCTTTGTTTAAAAATTTTAACGAGTTTCAAAATTTGTTTAAGCTTGGTTTGTTAAACTTTTGATTAGATATCAAACTATTCAAACTTGATTTGAAATCTCTAATGAGCTCGAAAATATGTTCAAATTTGACTTGTTTACTTAACGAACTAAGTTTGAACGAGTTTTTGATGAATCAAACATGAGTTGGGCTCGAGCTATTTCATAAAGGCCCGGGTTAAGAGCCCGAGCCTTTTGTACCATTTGATTATGAGTTTTTGTCTCTACATGTGTTGTTGTTATCTGTTCTAGTCTATTGTTGTTATTGGGAGTTGAGAATTGGATTGTTGGGTCTGTTTGAAACAGGTTGGAACTTCGTATTTTTGGGAGGAATTTGGCTATCTGGGTTAGGTTCTCTCGAGCGGCCTTTCGTTTCTCTTAAATTCTGAGTTTGTAGTTTGAACTTCTGGGAGTAGATATTTCTTCGTTGGAGCGGTGTTTTTTTTGCTCGAGTGGTCTTTTGCAGTCTGAATTACTGAGAGTTTCTATTATGGGCTCGAGTGGTGTTTTGGTCGCTCAAGCGGTCTATTTTTTAGGGTTGATCTTCTAGGAGTTTGGTTTCTCTACTCGAGCCAAGTTTTGATCGTTTGAGCGAGGTGTTGTGTCTGACACTCGAGCGGTGTTTTGGCCTCCATAATGTGCTTCGCCTCCTCCTCTTCTATGCATAGCTTGTGCATCTCCAGATGTCCCCTCTTGTACAGCTTATCCTCACAGATGATGAATTGGGCGGCTAGACATCATATCCCCATTTTGTCCTTGGCATTTGCCCCTTACTGGTATGTATCACTTTCCAGAAAATTTCAAATGTCGAACTACCAAGGGTTTGCATCTTGTACTTCTTCTATTTCATCTATCATCTTGTATGCAAGTGCATACCTTTGCTCTATAAGGATTGGATGCATCTTGACCCCAATTGGTATGTCCACTATCAAAGCTAGGGTTGCCAAGATGTCAGCAAACCGGTTGTTTTCTCTCACTTGGTGTGTAAATGCTAGCCTTTCAAACCTTGGAATTAACATGTCCAAGGTCTGATGGTAGACTTTCATTTTCTTTTTTTCTTGACCTTTCAATCTCCATTAGCTTGATAGACAACTAAATTTGAATCCCCAACCACGGCCAACCTTATTACCCATAGTTCTAAGGCTGCTTCTAGTCCAACAATACATGCCTCGTACTTTGCTTGGTTGTTAGATACCTTAAATCGGAGCTTAAAGGCTAGGGGTACATAGGAATCATCGGGTGCTATCAGTAACACCACCTATCCCATAACCGAATTGGTTAGTCGCTCCATCAAAATATAACCTCTAGGTATCTTTTTCTAGTTGTAAGATCTCTTTATCTGGGAATACATAGTTGTTGCGGCACCTACTTTCTCAGTTCGGTTTCCCAAAACATGTACTCTCATGACTTATGACCTGCTATTAGCCATACTGGTGTCTACCTCAGCAACTCCTCCATCCTTAGCCACCTAACCACAAACTCCTAACTTCCCAGGACGCAAGCCACTGCAAGGGTTGTGCCTTGTACCAAACCCAAAGGGGCTTCCTTGGTCCTGCCTATGCAACCAAGGCAGATGTTTAACCTGGGTGTATGGAAAAGAAGTCCCTTACTTTCGAACTACTTTGCTCTCATCTTCACGAGGTTGCGGTGATATACTAGCATCCTTGATACTTGCTATCAGCTCTAGCCAGTAAGTGTTGGGGCCTGCTATCAGCGCCAAGCTATGCATGCCTTGGGCCTGCTATGAGTCCTTGGCTATTAATGCCTTGGTGCCTACTATCAGCGCCAAGCATTTGTGCATTATCTTGTATGGAAGAGCCTATCTCGAAAGTTGCTTTGCGTCAGAAGGTAATATGTTGGAGTTGCTGCGACTCCCCCTCCCTTAGCAAGTGACAAAGGCGGCGCTGAGGTAGGGTCTGCCTCAGTGACTGGACCTCGACAAGTTCCTTTGGACACTTTCTGGTCTTGGCCCATTTAGCTCGAACGAGTCGAATCTGATTTGGTCTTCTGGTTGACCTATTTCTCTTGGGTTTTGACCCATATTCATTTAATAATACTTGTTCACCTAACTGAGGCGACTTCAATGATTAAGTTAGCGTCTTAATTTCTCTCCCTCTACACTTAGCACACAACGGGTATCCCGCCAGGGGCGGAGGGAAGGAAGGACGAGGGGGGTCACGTGGCCCCCTCAATTTTGAGAATTTTTTTTTTGTCATATACAAAATATATACTCCCTCCGTCCCAAAATAATGGTCCCTTTTGGGGAATCCAACTTTTTTTAGTAGTACAATTATTGCATTTGAAAAAAGTTGATTTTCCAAAATTATCCTTTTGATAGTACATTTTTTGGGAATATCAATGTCATAATTGTACTTTTTATATTATTTATTAATTTAAAAGAAGGGTAAAATAGGAAATTTATATTATTTTTGTACTTGATTTTTGAAGAGGGACTAATATTTTGGGACAATGAAAAATGGAATAAGGGACTAATATTTTGGGACGGAGGGAGTATATATTTTTTCTTAACATGTTTTTTAGTTAAGGATTTATTGTATTGTTTACAAGAAGTAGTTATTTAATACTTTGAGAGCACTATTTGGTATTATTTATGTAATAGTTTAAACCAATAGTATAACAAAAAATCTTATAAATTGGATATAATGAACTCATTATTTTCAAGCAATTGACAGACTACTTATGCTTTGAGCATCACATAGGCAATGTTATATGGTATTCTAAGACTGTTTAATAATTTTCATTCGAAACACATCATTTATAAGTAATGTCATCTCTTTAATATTTTTTCTATCAAATAAAAATTAAATAGATTTTATAATAATTTATGCTATAAATGATATGTTTTTATTTTCTAAAATTAAGAATTTTGATCCATAATTTTGTGTTAAATTACAAACTTACATCACCATCCCGCACCGAGCTATTCTACACTATTATAGAATTTTAATTTGTTCCTATTAATAATGAATATGTAATTTTTTATGCTTAAATTTAGCTCATAAAATTATTATTATCTTAATGTTCATCATAATTTTTTTAAATAAAAAATTATAATTAATAGTGCCCCCTCTAACTCAATTTCCTGGCTCCGCCACTGTATCCCGCTCCCTTGTATGGCATGTTTATTTGATGAATTATAGATGTTGTAATCCAGTTTCCATATCAACTGTTTCTATAGCTTTGTCTTTTTTACGTTGATTAGTTCAGTTTACAGTATTGATCAACTCAACACACGCTCATCGGCTTAATCAGTTTGATTATGCTCAGTTTTGCTAGGTGAAAAAAATCTCCGTCACCTATTAAATGGTTGTATCATGAATGATCCATTAAATACAATTGACAGAAAGGTGTATTTCATTTTTCCTGATTCAAACTTCGAAATAAATTTGTTGCACAAACTGTTTGAAAGCAAATTGCATACATGGTCAACGTACATGTCCCAGTTTGTGTACATGAACTCGTACGAGTTCAAATTAAATGAAAAATAAAAATGGTAAGAAACAAAAAAAGTAAAGGCATTACATTTGTACATTTCACTTAAATGGAAAACCATTTACTTTGAAACAGTAACTTTTTATGGTCAACTTTGCTTCATTTAGTGGTTTCAAGCTAGTCTTTTGTTTTTTTATCAGCCTGGCTATTCCCTTGTATACATGTATATTTTATTGTCTTTATTTTATGATTTAATTATTAAAAAAAAAAAGAAAAAAAAGAGCTATTCTTTTGTTTTTTTATTTTCAATTGTTTATGGTCTCACCATTCAGCCAATTATTTTCATTAGATCACCAGCAGGTCTTTCCTAGTGATTTTTTTAGTCTTTTTAGAAGTTAAAAATTTTAATGTGTTTAAGAAGTTGCAATATATATATATATATATATATATATTAGCGAAAATAATTGATGTGACATTTGGAGAAAGAAATATAATATCATATGTATGATAGACAAAATATATAGTTACTATATTTAACACCTCCTCAAACTCAAGTAGGGATACCAACTTGAGTTTAGAGAGAGAAATTAAAACATAAAATAAAATAAAAAAAATAAAATAAAAGGCAAATAGATTGCAAAGTCCGAAAGGGAGCGCAAGGGCGCTTGAGATAAATCAAAGGCTGGAACTAATGCCAGGAGATAGTTTACGGTCGTGTTGGACCGTTGTAGGAACTGGCCAGAACTAATGCCGAGACAGTTTAAGGCCATATTGGACCGTTGTAAGACCTAACCAGAATCAATGTTGGGACAGTTTAATGGGTCCTGCCGGACCGTTGTAAGGAAGCAATGGACGTTGAACCAACAGACGTGACACACACGTAACTTATGACGTGGTGCTAAACGGTGATAGGAACAAATGACATTGTGCACTAGGAGGCGACTTATAAGAAAGTGCGCCAAAAGGCCGACTTAGGTGGTGTGCCAAGGGATGGCTTAGGTGATGCACCACATGGGGCAGCTTGGGTTGTGCGCCAGAAGGGATGGCTTGGGTGGTTCACCACAAGGGCGACTTGAGTTGTGTGCCACAGGGACAATTTAGGTGGTTCACATGGTATATCCAACATGCTCACCATAATATATGTATAATACTCCCCTTAAACTCAAATAGGATTGAAAATAAAAACTTATTTGAGGTTGAAACAAGCAGAATGGAGAGATGGTGTGCTAAAATATATATATATATATATATATTGTAAAAAGGAATTTTTTTTATATTTTTTATTAATGAAGCGTGGTTGAAAATTGGAACAACCCATGTAAGTAAATTATAAATAAAAAAATATTATGGGTCTATTTGGTAACTATTCTGTTTTTAGTTTTCAGTTTATATTTACAAAAATTTAAAAAATTGTCATAAAAACTTGTTTGATAATTTTTTTGGTTTATAAATGGTTGTCTCAGTTTATAAATTTGAGAAAAAAAACGTAAACTCAAAAAATGAATTTATGTTTTCAGTTTTCAATTTTTTTTTTCAATTAATTTTTTTTTCAAATAATTTATTTTCAATTATTTTTTTCCAATTAATTTTTTTTTTCAATTAATCTTTTTTTTTCAAATATTTTTTTCCCAATTAAATTTTTTTTCAATTATTTTTTTAATTAATTTTTTTTTCATTTTTTTCAAATAATTTTTTTTCAATTATTTTTTTTCAAATAATTTTTTTGCAAATAATTTTTTTTTTCAAATATTTTTTTCCCAATTAATTTTTTTTCAATTATTTTTTCAATTAATTTGTTTTCAATTATAATGTGTGTGATCCCATTGTCATAAATAATAAAAATAAATATAAATATTTTATACCTGAACAAACATATTTTTTAATTTATATTTTTAAATTTTTTTTAAACATTTTATTCAAATCAAACGCGTTTGTAATTTATGTTTTTCTAAAAATAAACAAAAATAGTTTATAAAATTTTTGTAAATATAAATGAAAAACGTAAACGGTACCAAACGCTCCCTAAAAAATTGGGTTTTTTTTTTAATAGCTGAGTGCCCGGGGTATAGAAAAACAAAAGAACGAATGTTTGCTTGAATTGGTGGGAATGATGGGTTTAAATAAAGAGTGAAGCCAAAATCAAGATTAGTGTAATAAAAAAAACAACTGATGAGTGTGGTGATATATTTACAAGAGATAGAGAGGTAAATCTGAGAGAGGGAAAGAAAAGATTTTGAATGTAGGCTGGTGAAAGATGGCAGATCCGGCCCGCGAGAGAGAAATAGAGAAAATAAATAAATAAACCTAAGTATCACATGTATGAAGAAGGTGCATCACAGGTATGGGTAGAAGATTCCAGTGGGCAATAAAGGTAAGGTTGCCGGCCGGTTGTCCGCTGGTGAGAAACAAATATAGGCTTAAATCTTATAACTCTGATACCATGTTACAATATCTAAAAAAGAGAAAAGGGGAATATTATATTGAATGTTGTAACAATGTATATAAAACTCTTTTGCATAGGAGGAGATAAACTTAAGTATGATAATGACTATAATATGCTATGTATGATAGATTATATATATAGTTACTATATTTAACATATAAAATGATCCATTTAAAAGAAAATAGATAATTTAAAATTTAACATCAACTCCTCAATCATTTTGAGTTTGAGAAAAGTGCAAGAATGAGTGTTTTCTTGATTGCGGTATAATTTCAAAATGTGCATTATCAATAGAACTAAATTTACACAAATATCAAGAGACAAACTGCAAAGACTATGAATATAATTTCTTTAAGTTTAATTAATTTTTAATTTAAAAATTAAAAGATTTAATTGAAAGTGTATGTGACAAGTACATGCAGTTGTTGAGGAACTCATCCCTTCCACACTATTGTGTTTTGCTTTCAAGGTTGACTGAATTTCACATTTATTTATTTTTGATAACTAAGTATCCGAGTCAATTTGCACACATCTCAACTAATTTCGAGTTTTAAAGTTAATGACTGAATAAATCTCCTATAACTCCTTAGGCTATGTTTATTTTGGCGGACATGTGTTTGGGATTGAACTAATAGTCCAATAAAATTATTAATCAGATGTTTGGTTAAAAAATTGAAGTATAGATTAATAATCTATCCGGATATAATATCCCACATATGATAAACTATTCAATCCCATAGAGGGGTTTAGGATATAAATGGGGAGATCAAGCCAAAGTCTAGACTAACTCATCAAATGACCAAATGAACCCTGACTATATATATATTTGAAGAGGTTTGATTTTGTAGAGTTTCGTCTCTACCTTCTCTGTCTTTCCAGAACCAATGATGATTTCCAAAAAAGAAATATCACTACAACTGCAATCTTGTGCTATGGTTGTCTTAGGAAATCATAACTAATGGATTTCAATTTTTACCTCATTTAAATGTTTTTAAAATATTTGAAATATTTTAAAAAATTCCATAAAATATTATTTTAATTTGTAAATATTTTAAAAAATTAAGAAAATTTTTAGATATTTAAAAAAAAAAAAACCCCCAAAACAATTTTAAAATGTAACTAAGAACATGATATTGACATATTCTTTGCTGGACATTAATAACCACCATAGACTTTTAATTCAACATGTCTACAATTGGTATTTTGTATGTATCTTCTCATAAATATATTTGCTTTATTTTCTATATTTTCTAATACCATTATTTTTCTAAATAGCTATATTTCATAGTTGAATGATTTTTGATATTTTTTTTGTTCCAAAAAAAAAAAAAGAGTTAAATATTGTTTAAATGAATATCCTTTTGAATTTGACCGTGAATGGTTGGATGATTAAAATAGCAGTGCATATTTTTTAATTATAGTTAAATGATTTTTGATGTTTGTTGGGGTTAAATTTTGTTCAAATGAATACTTTTTTGAAATTGGGCAATGAATGATTAAAATATCAGTGCATATTTTTTAATGGTTGCTTGTGTATATATAAATTTTATAGTTGAATGATTTTTGATTTTTTCTATTAAAAAAAAGTGGGGGTGATATATTGTTCAAATAAATATTTTTTTGAATTTGGGCAATGAATGGTTAGATGATCAAAATAGCAGTGTATTTTTTTTAATGGTTGCTTATGTATATATAAATTTCATATTTGAATATTTTTGATTTTTTCTATTAAAAAAAAAAGTAGGTTAAATTTTGTTCAAATGAATTGAATTGGATGTGGAGCAATAATAAGGAAATTTGCTTTTTAAAAATTATAACACATGCTAGTACAAAATTTTACAATAATTATAATAGGAGTATTATAGTCAATATATTAGATGTCTCATGTTTTGTCATGTCCTATCCATTTCAATCCCCTTAAACAAATATCGGATTGGATAATATTTTGTTAATCTCTCCTTATAATCCTAACTCAGTCCAAACAAAAGATATGATACACAATCCAAAGGGATTCGTAATCTTAAAACTATTAGTTATGAAAATTTTAATTCAATTTAATACAGTCCGACCAAACAAACGATCTTAATAAAGTTCTCATATTTTTCTTTCATCCATCGAATTCCTATTGGCAACACTTTGTTTATAACTACTGTATGTATTAATTCAATAAATCTCAGCAATAATACTTATTACCAATACATGACAAAAAGATGGTAAATAAAATGCAATAAAATGGATCTGAATCTTTTCTAACATTATTTTCATTCAGTCATCATTTAATAGTTGATTTAAAAATGATAATATAAATAACTAATCATTATTACTAGTTGACGAGGGATGATGGTTGAATACAAAAAATATTAGAAAGATTTTTTTTTTATATAAATAAAATATGATAAAAACATATTAATCATAACATTATTGGTCAACAATAGTAGTCTTTATGAAATAAAAGTCAAAGGAAATCTGTAAGTTATTTATTTGACGGTTAATTTTCAAATAAATGTTTATATTTTTAAAAAAACAAAAACCATAAAATAACAGACACACAAATATATTTGTGAGAAGGTTAAAGCAATTATTAAATCTGCTCGGGGCAGGTCAAATCAATCATTGCACTGAATTTCCACCACTCCGATTAAATCGGTATTTTGTCGGATTCACATAAGAAAGCAATTAATATAAACCCAGATAGCTTCAGTTCTATTTCTTAAAAAAAAAAAAAGGAAAAAAAAAAAAGATAGGAAAATATCAGCTTCTCTCCATTATGTGATTAGATTGGATAGTTCTAATTCGGTTCATTGTGAATTCATGTCGAATCCTTTTTAATATAAACCCAAAATCATTTGCCTAAATTCTATTAAGGGTAATTTTGATATATGTGATATTTATAATAAGATCAGCTTTTTATCATATTCAAATTTCAATAAAAGAGAATTGAGGGGCCTATAGCATCTATCACGGGTCTCGTTTTAATATTTCAAATAATTCATTTTGTAAAACTCTCAATATATATCATCCATAAATCGAAAATCGTAACCTTTTTGTTTTATGGAGTTTGTCTCTAAAAAATGAATCGTCTATTTTTAAAACATATTTATCATCTATTATTTCGGAAAAATGTGATAAAATGAAAATATTACGATTATTGGATCGAGCTAACTTTTTTTTCATGAATGATATGCATTAAGAGCCTTATAGAATAAACGATTTAAATAATCGAAACGGGACTCATGTTAGACCTTGTGGACTCATCAAATTCTCTCATGTTGAGATGTGAATATGAGAAAAGTCCAACCTCTATAATAAGACACGCTAAAAAGTTTTTTTTTAAAAACTTTTTTAATGTTTAGATCAGGAAGAAAATCTTCATTATAAAACCAATAAAAGATCATATCAACCTTGTACAATGGTATTACAAGATTTCAAAAAGAAATAAACAACTTCCATAAAAGAACATATCTAAGCCTCCATAGAGGAGGAGAAAAGGCTTTCATAGAGGGAGGGAAACAAACTTCTACACAAGAATGACTATTACATGAAAAAACTACAAATTAAAAAAATCAAAAAAAAAAAAAAAAAATCAAATCCAAGTTGTTATTAAACTCATCCAAAACTCCATTGTTTGGCAACTTTCAAATTTGAATCAGAAGACTCCATCTCTGCTGGGCAAGATAGAACATTGAGATTGAGATAGTCGTCTAGCGTCAAACAAACGCATTATTGAATATCAATATTCAGACTGTGAGAAGATTTGAATCCAAATCTTAAATTTTTGGACTCAAGAGTAGAGAAGGTAAGATAGTAATGGCCGAACTGGTAAGGTAAATATCAAATTTAGATTAAGAGAAGGTTCAAGGGAAAGGAGAGGAGAGGGAGATCGGAGAGATGGGAAACTTATTGTTGTCATCCTCTCCCTTTGTAAACAAATCTAGAAAGAAACGTAAAAGGGATTTTCACCTTAAAAAGTTATATGAGGTGATCAGCAAATATTAATTACAATGGCGAAAAATTGGGAGATGAGGTGGGTGTTATGGCCTACTTACACTTAGGTCATGTTTGTTTGGACGGACTGGATTAGGTTGGATTGCATTCTTATGACTCATAGTCCTAGAACTACGAATCCTTTGAATTGTATATCATATCTTATGTTTAGATTGAGTTAGGATTATAAGGAGGATTAATAGTCCAAACTTTGGCTTAGTCCTTCAATTTATGTCTCACCCCTCTCTATAGGATTAAATAGTCCATTATATGTGGGATATCAAATCCAGATAGATTGTTAGTCTATACTTCAATTGTTTAACAAAATATTAAATTAATAATTTTATTAGACTATTGATCTAATCCCAAACTCATATCTATCCAAATAAACATGGCATTAGGAGATGAGAGATGTCTGCTACACAACAGGCGTGCTGTGAGATTAAGCGGCACGGTATTGATGTTGCTGTGTGTTAAGCACTTGTGTCTGCAATTGCAAGGCGTAAAATCCATTTTTTATTTTTTTTTTATTATTTGATCAAAATCAGTTATATATGATATTAATTATGCATACCCACTAATTTATTTATAATCAATTATTTACTTTTATTTAAAAAATATAAATAAATTTCACTTTACTGCATTTGTATTATTTTTTTTTGAGAGATTTACCAATAAATCCCAAAATTTGAACTTATGAACCAATTGGTTCCATTTTTATTCTATTAAACCGTTTAGTCCCATTCAAATGTGAGGGACGTAATTACCCTCATCTAACCGTTGCTGATGCAGCTGTCGGGCAGAAATTGGATGAGGCACGTGTGTCGCTCACGTGCGTGATTAGTGAATGGATGTGTGGTGTGTTGCATGTGATACACTGGTAGGGTGTCACAGAATGGCAAAGCGCTGTAAGGGGTTTTTTATTGGGCTGGGTTGGTGTGTTTGGGGGTTAACACACACTGATACACACCAAACCCAGCTTTCTCTTCTCTCTCTAAGACACCCAGCGCATAACACACACACACTGATACACGCACACTACCACGTCCGGCAATACCTTCCTCGCCAAACCCTTGTGGTTGTTCGCCGCCGAACTTCGCAACACCACCGTTGCTTCTGGCGCCGCCGTCTCCTCTTCCGGCAACTCATTCCTTTCCTCTTCCTCCACCTTCACCTCCACCTCAGCTTTTTCGGGTAACACCACCAGAGTAGAGTCATGTTCCGGCAAAACCACCACAAAACTATCTTCACTCTCCAGAAAATCAGCCTCTCTCTCCGCCGCCATAATTTCCAAAACATCGGCCGGTGTTTCGGTTCCTCGGCGACCCATTTTCTCTCTCTTCTTACCTCTGGTGTTCTTCTTCAACTGTTCTTCGCTTGCCAAGTGTTCTTCAAAGGCTTCAATGGCTTGGTGAATGAGTTCACAGTTAGGCGAAGAGTCCCACCTG
Organism: Camellia japonica; assembly: GCA_030407325.1. Classification (NCBI taxonomy): domain Eukaryota; kingdom Viridiplantae; phylum Streptophyta; class Magnoliopsida; order Ericales; family Theaceae; genus Camellia; species Camellia japonica. The sequence continues at coordinate 69,537,332 of JAPPVO010000016.1, read as the reverse complement.
AACCAGAAACTCGTGTAACAGTCGAAACACTCTCTCACATGGAGACCCAACCACACACATATCTCCTCTCTCTAGCAGACACAAGACACCATGCACACATAACACCATTAACACACACACCCAGCAGCCACACTCATACACACCATACACACAACACACACACACACACACACAACACAGCACAGCACACACCAAACCCAGATTTCTCTTGTCTTTGTAAGACACACCCAGCGTATAACACACACACAGTGATACACGCACACACACACAGTGATACACATACACAGCATACACAACGCACACAGTACACACGGCACAGACTGGGACATCAACACACATGCATCTACTGGCTCTCTCTCTCTCTCTCTCTGTCGGTGGATTTTGGGAGTGAAAAAGATCAACACAGACCTCTCTCTCTCTAGTTGAAAAACACACAAAATATATATATATATCTCTCTCTCGTGAGGGATTAAAAAAAAGGGAGAGGATAGACACACACACAAGAAGGCAGCAGCGGCTCTCTCTCACACACAAACAACACAGCAGACACCACCGCTGCCATTACCCATCACCACCACCTTCCTTCCGAATCTCTGAGGGTGTGCCACACAGCCGTCGGCAAGGAAGACACATTCAAATTCGAAAACCCTACCTCACAATTGGTGAAACGTATTTGAATGTATCACCAAAATTAGCCAAACCGGAATGAGCAACGTTTCCAAAAAAGGAACTGATCCAGCAAAACAGTACCACATGAAACCAAGGGCACTCTAGTCCACACAGTGAAACAAAAATGGAAAAAAAAAATCAAAAAGGACCAAATCAACTCACCAGCAGGACTATTTGGTATAATAGAATAAAAGTGGGACTATTTGGTATAACAGTTTGTGAAGTAGGATTTATTGGTAAATAATCCTTTTTTTTTTTAAATAATAACAATTGATTCAGTATATAATACACTCGAATGGGATTGGGTCGGTTTTTATATTTTTCAATATTTCACAAACACTAAAATTGAAATATAAAGTAAGTAAATAGTTTATAACATTTTTTGTTTTATTTTTTATAATTCACGGCCTTAGATTTAATGTGTATCTCATGATTATTGTATTTGTTGACATTTATACAAAAATCAAGGGTAAATTATACTAGTAGTTTATGTATTTTGACTCTTATGTTATTTTAGTCCATGTCATTCAAGTTAACTCGATTTTGACTTTGTTTAAAGTTGGTCCAATTAGATACAATTGTTAGTAATATTCTATGAAAATATGTACATGAGCGGCATGGCATTATCAATTATACCAAATTGACACAAAATATAAAATCAATGGTCAAAGTTAAGTTAACTGCAAGTAGAAGGACCAAAATGATACAAGAAATAAAATGTAAGGATTATTAAGGTCTAACTGTCACTAAAAATACAATAACACTTTTAACTATTAAAATATTTTGTTCTTTAAAAATATATTTTAAAAATTTTTTATCTCAAAAATTTTAATTTATTATAATGAGCTATAGTAGTTAGAAAATTTTGGTTAATCACTACAAAATTATGTCATTTTGGCTTTAGAGGAGTATTTTTTAGGGAAATTTAGCCATAAACCCCTCTTACCTTCCTTTTCTTATTAAAAGGACCCAAAAAAAAAAAAAAAACTATTCTTTCAAAATCCCCTCATAATTATATAGTCTTGTATAAAGGACAAAATTTTCAGATTTATATTTTGTGTGACAAATTTACCTCTTCACACACAAACTCTATCTTTCTCCTCTTTCTCTCTATCAATTTGTCATCTCTCCATAAACTCTTTCTTTCTCTAACCCTTTCTAAGAGCTCTCTCTACCACCACCATCACCATTTCTACTACCATGACTACCATAACTACCATCGTTTCCACCGCCTCCGTCGTCTCTACCAACACCGTTTCAACCATCGATGTTGTTCATCACCACCATCGCCACCACTGTTTCATTACTAACATCTCAACCACCAGCGCCATTCGATGCCACCATCGTCATCCTTAGCGTTCAAGACTTCATATCTGAGATTGATGACCTCATATTTGAGATCTATCATCTCAGATCTATATTATCTCCCTCTTTTTCTCTTTGTCTCCTAATCATGCTCTGTTTTTCATATAGTAAAATTCTACTCTAGTTTGAACCAAATCTAAGGCAATATATGTGTTCTTTCTATCTCTCTATTTCTCTATTTTTTTCTCTAGTACGTCGTCTGTTTTTGTTTGACAGAATGTGAGTAAAATTTTACTCTAGTATGTGCTTTGATTTTATTTAACAGAATGAGAGTAAAATTTTACTCTGGTATGTGCTCTGTTTTTATTTATTAAAATAAGAATAAAATTTTACTCTGGTATGTGTTTCATTTTTATTTGATAAAATGAGAGTAAAATTTTACCTCTAAGGCAATATATGTGCTTAACGATATAAAATTTGACTTTGAATCATAAGAGTAAAATTTTACTCTAAATCAGAGTAAAATTTACTAGAATTCAAAGTATAATTTTACCCTGAAATACATTGTGAGAATGACTATACATGAGAGCTAATATATATATATATATATATATATATATGTGAGGGTAGTATAGTAAAAGAAATAAATTTTAAAATATTAGGAGGTTTTGAAAGGATCTATATAATTCTTATCATTTTGAAAAACAAATTAGACAGTGAGAGGTATATCACCAAATCTCCTTATTTTTTAAGTCACACAAAACTAACAGATTTTAATTTCATGTGTCTAATAAGAATTCAGCCCAATATATATATCAGCAATGCTAGGTATCATGAAAAATTTTTCATGAAAATAATCATGAAAGCTTTGTGTCCTTTGGATTACACTTAGAATAAAGTACCACACACTAATCAAGATAATCCAAGGATCATAAATTTTTCATGATCATTTTCATGATCCCTAACTTTTCTCTCTCTCTATATATATTCAATGTTGTGCTTAACGCACAATACCGTCAGTATGGTGCGGTATAATCTCATGGCATCCTGATGTGCTTAGGTCGCACAGCAGGCACCCCTGATTAGGGAGTCCGGATCCTCTCCAGCCAAAGACTCCCTCCTGTCCTCCGGTCAAGGGCCACGATTTGGCGACGTGGCCCTTTGAAGATCTACGGCTTAGATATAAAAAAAAATTGAATTTCGTTTATTCAACCCAGCACAAAATTCAAATTTTTAGTCCTCCTTACAGATGAGCTTCTTCTTTGGAATCGATTTGCAAGCGTAGTTAATCCCAGTAGACTTCTCTGTGCAGAGATGGGTGGTTCCGAACTGTCCTTGCCCTAGCTTTTTCCCGATTGTGTACAGATTTTGGAGACTTTGGTCTTGTAGGGAAGGACCCAGATGGGTTTTGATGGTGGTGGTGCTGGTGGTGGCGTTACGGTGGCTGGTTTCTCCATTCCTGGTGGTGGGTTTGTTGAATCTGAAGAAGAAGACATGGGTTTTGTAAACAGAGATTGATTGTTAAGTGTTTTGTAAAAGCTAATTGAAAAAGGGAAGATCAAGTTGGTTTCTCCATTCCACCACCACTAAATATGAAAGAAAATCTATTAATTTAAACTTAAAATTGACACAATATAAATTTAAAATTATAATAATCTATCCCATGATTTATAAATTTTAAATATAAATTTAAAATTATCATAATTAGCTCATAATTTTTGTATTAAGGAGCAGTAAGAATGACATTGAGATTATCTATATATGTATATATTTTACAAAAAAAAAAAAAAAAACTTTTAAAGAGAGATATTATGAGATTTTCAAAATTTCATACAAAATTATTTTTTAAAATTAAAACCTCTATTGACTAGCTTATTTAAGTATAAAATTTAAATTCATAATTATCACAATACAAATTTAAATTTGCCATAATTATTTCATGATTTAAGAATTTCATTCTCTCTAACTCAATGCAAGATTACCACAATACATATACCTACAATTGTCAAGACTTATCTCATTCTTTCAGGTTTTTCAACACAAACACAAACACAAAAACAAAAACAAAAACAAAAACAAAAAAGAAAAAATCTCTTCCATGGCTCTCTAAATTTACAAAATAAGAACATTTTCTCTTTGTGCAACTCCTCTTCCATAATGTGCGAATGATTCCTTTATTCATGTGAATTAGAAATTTTGAATATAAATATTTTTAAATAGATTAATATCAAGTTTCTATTTGATAACGGAATTTAGTACGTGAAAATATATATATTCAATTATTTTGTAACTTAGTAGCTAATTGTGAAGAATTACTTACAACTTAATTTTTAAAATTAATTTATATTCAATCAAACAAAACATGTTTAAATATTCTTAATTTTAATTTTTATAATAAAAAATAATTTTTATTTTCTTAAATTTCAAATAACTTAAATTAACATGCATAATAATTCTTTTGAGTAATTTATTATGCCATAAATGAATTGGATTAAATAACATAAAATGGACTAATTAAAGTAAAAAACTTAGAGCACCTCCACCACATGCCAAATCCATTGGGGCAATTCAACGGTTCTGTTTTGGCAAAACAAAGTAACAAATAAGCTTCATTCGATGTGCCAAAACTGGACATGGCCTTTGGTATTACTCCTTTATGTCAATTTTGACATGAAAACCACTTCATGCTTTTTTTTTTTTTTTCAAATAAAAGAGTTCAAATTTTAAAAATAATAGAATAGTAGATTTGACATATTGGATGGCAAGCTTTCATATCAAATTGATATATACCAATTTGTCACCTAAACCTTTAAAAAAATTTTGACATTAAATTTTGAAATTTGAGTAGAGATACTTTTATGTTCTAATTTATTTTTATTTTTATTTTAATCTTTTATTTTATAAAATTTCGTGGATAACACAGATATTACGTTAGTAAATAGTAACTAGAAAAAGACACACGCAAAGAAGAAAAACGGAACAAGTAAATCATACAGGTAACGTCACATGGGAATTTCATTTTTTTTACAAAATATAGATATAAATATAATTAATAATATAATATGTTGATTAATTAGTGTGGTGGTGGTTAACACTCAACAATATGCATGCATGCGTAGATTTCCAAATTATAATATGATCTGGTCAAAGTCTAACTACCGCTTCTCCCTTCTTCGTTACTTCTATTGCTGTCCATGCAACTCTACCAACTCTCTCTCTCTCTCTCTCTCTCTCTCTCTCTATAGCATGACTGTTCACACCAATACCCATTTTGTTGTCTCCATAAAGCGATTAGGGTGGTTTGTGTCAAAGGTGGAAGCAATCTGTTAGGTCCCCTAGGCTTGTCAATCCCGCGGATAAATTTGTGTGATTGAGTTGTAAATTTCTTTACTGTTTTGTTTTCCTCACTCGAGCGAAGACTGCGTCTGGCAAAAACCTAAAAGAGATGAATGTGCGCTCGAGCGAAGAAGTGCGTCTGCATAAAAACCTAAAAGAGTTGATTGTACGCTCGAGCGCAAGATGCGTGGCTCGAGCGAAGTCACTTATGGAAATCACGCGAGATAAGTTCCTCGCTCGAGCGAGAAAAGCTTCGCTTGAGCGAGCTTCACAGTCCAGGATTTCTATAAGTATTTGTTTTACTCCAAAACTAGGATTAGGTTTTTAGATCTACTTTGAGATTTTCTAAGGTTTTCTTATGGAGTATTTTTGTGAGTTTTCCATGATAATTTGAGTGAGTATTAAACTCATGAATTGACAAGCACAAATCAAGGAGGTTGATTGATTACATACAAGAATAGTCTTCTTCGGTGGATTCCGAAGATTCAAACGTGGAATTTCAAAGGAGTTTGATTTTGTACCTAGTCGTTGATTCGACAAGTGAAGTTGTGGATTCAACTTCAGATTAATCAGTTCCGAGACGAAGGCTTGGTGAAAGAGTTACAGAAGGTCACTACAACAAAAACATACTTTAGTGGCACTACACTAGTGGCATATTAATAGAAAATGCCACAAAAAATGATATTTAGTGACACGTTTTTGAAAAATGCCACAAAACGACAAATATAAAAGGCTCTAGTGACATTTCAATGAACAAGTGTCACAAAACTACAACAAAAACATACTTTAGTGGCACTACACTAGTGGCATATTTTTAGAAAATGCCACAAAAATGATATTTAGTGGCACGTTTTTGAAAAATGCCACAAAACGACAAACATAAAAGGCTCTAGTGACATTTCAATGAACCAGTGTCACAAAACTACAACAAAAACATACTTTAGTGGCACTACACTAATAGCATTTTTTAGAAAATGCCACAAAAATAAAAATTGGCATTAAATGTTTTAGAAAATGCCACAGAACCACAAAACATATAAGGCTCTAGTGGTATTTCAATAAAGAAATGTCACATCAATTTTATGGCATTTTATAAAATAATGACACAAAAAATTATGTTCGTGACATTTACCAACAGATGCCATTAAACTTTAGTTGCAATGGCATTTTTTAAAAAATGTCAGGACACTAGGTAGGTGCAAATTACTTTTTATGACACTTAGGTGAAAAGTGTCATAAACAAATATTTTATAACATTTTGAGAAATGCCACTAAGCCAAAAACTTTCCTAACTTATAATGACATTTTTGAAAAAACAAAAAATGCCAATATATTTTCTAAAATTTTAAAATGCAGTAAATGATTAAAAATAAATGAATCAAACTCAATATACACTATAGGAAAAAGCATATTCGGTGACTAAATTTCCAGACCAAAAAAATTTGATCACTGAAAGTATAGCTTTCAGCGACCAAAACAGCATTAGTTGCCAAAAGTAAAGCTTTTTGGCGACTAAACAATTTTAGTAGCCAAAAGTCTACAATTGGCGACTAAAACTAAGTTTGGTCGCTGATTATATGAGTTTTAGTGACTAAAAAAATTTTAGTAGCCCAAAGTAAAGCTTTTTGGCGACTAAAAAAATTTAGTAGTCAAAAGTCTACAATTGGCAACCAAAAATAAGTTTGGTCGCTGATTATATGGGTTTTACCGACTAAAAAAATTTTAGTAGCCAAAAGTAAAGCTTTTTGGTGCCAAAAATAAGTTTAGTCGCCAAAAGTGGTCATTTTTATCGCGGGAGAACTAAAATCCTAAGGCGGGAATAAAATTTTTTGGTGACCAAAATTTTGGTAGCTGAAAATGCATCTTCGGCGACCAAATCTGATTTTGGTCGACAAAAGTTAAGTTTTTTAGCAACTAAAAAATAATTAGTAGCCAAAAGTATAGAATTGGCGACTAAAAAATATTTTCAGTCGCCAAAAGTGGTCTTTTTTTATTTTGGTAGTAAATAGTTTATTTTACATAAATTATGTTCAACAAAATAATTATGTTTATACATATTAATATAGATGTATGTACTATATAAATAATATATGTTGCATATATAATCATGTGGTGCTATAGAGGTGTAGTGGGAAGAGTGTGGTGTATAAGGTTTATGGTGCGAGAGTTTGGCGGATCAAATTGTTCTACAACGAATTATCGTCACGAATGGCACTTGATAGCGTCACAAATAGTGCCTACCATGACATTAAAGTGTCACTGAAAGGTTTTAGTCTTGATGGTGTAATGACACTTATAAGTGTCACTAACTCTTTTTTTAATGGCGCTTGATAGTGCCACAAATAATATCTACCATGACATTAAAATGCCATTAAAAGTTTTTAGCTATGATGGTGCAGTGACACTTGCAAGTATCTACCGTGGCACCGATAGAAGTGGTACTTGTTCAAAATGCCACAAGACCAAAAATGTCATTAGAAGAATAGTTTTGTGGCACTTTCAAATGTCACTAAACTAAGAAAATGTTGTAGTGGGTTTGAAGACAAATTGAATGAGTTGGGTAATTTGTTTATTATCTTTGTAATCTTTCTTTCTTCAGTAGTGGATTGATTAGTGGTGTTTCACCCATGGTTTTTGACTACAATTGAAGGTTCTTCAATTGTGGTTTTTTCACGTAAAAATCGTTTGTGTCGATTTATTGTTTATTTCGAAAACAACAATCTAAATCACTTTCGTAAGTGCTTGATGATTTAGATTGTGTGTTTTGAATGGTTGGGAATTAAAATATTTTAATCTTTATCTAATCACGAATCACTTAGGATTTTCAATTGGTATCAGAGCATGTCACTCTTTGTTTTTTATCAAAACTATAGGAATGTGATTTTGTGTGATTGGTGATATAGATTCAATTCGTGAAGGTAACTCGACTCATAGACCTCTGTTACTTGATGGTACAAACTATTCTTATTAGAAAGCTTGTATGAGAGCGTTTTTAAAATCCATTGATGAGAAAGTTTGGCATTGTGTGCTCTATTAGTGGAGTGAACCTACTGTCACCATTGATGGTGTTGAGATTCCCAAACCCCTTGATAAATGGGACACAACCGATTATCAAAACTCGAGTTGGAACAGCAAGGCTCTCAATTCTCTTTTTTGCTCCGTCACACCTGAAGAGTTTCGTTGTATCTACACGTGTGAGGTAGCAAAAGAGGCTTGGGACATTCTTGAAACAATTTACGAAGGTACTACTTCTGTCAAAAGGTCAAAACTTCAACGTCTCACCTCTGCCTTTGAAACCCTTTTTATGCGTGATGATGAGACGTTTGATGATTTCTATGCTAAACTTAGTGACATTGTGAATTCCTGTTTCACACTCGGTGAAAAAATCCCTGAAGCTAAAGTTGTTGGAAAAATTTTGAGGTCTTTACTGGAGAGGTTCCAATCAAAAGTGATAGCCATTGAGGAGGCTCAGAATGTTAATACCCTCAAGCTTGATCAGTTGGTTGGAAACTTGCAGACTTATGAAGCCCACTAGATTTCTAAGAAAAAACAAAAAGATAGTGTGGCTTTCACTAGTGTTCATGAGACTGCAAAAACTCTGGAGATTGAGTTTGATTTAGAGTCTGAGATGACGGCTATGTTTACTAAACAGTTTAAAAAAAATTGAAGAAAAAGAAACCTAATTTCAGAGACCCTATTTCAAAAGACAAGAGTAATGAAAAATCCAAAACTTTTCCACCAAAACTTGCTCCAAAAACTGAAAAGAAGATTGTAAAGGGGTAAGGGGTCAAGTGCTATGAATGTCAAGGGTTTGGCCATATTGCCCTTGAATGTCCTTCGAAAAAGAATCGAAAGAAAGTCTACACAGTGACTTGGGATGATGAAAGCGGGTCGGAGCAAGAACCCGAAGAACCTGAATCCGGTGAAGATGGGGATAGTGCTTTCATGGCATTTTGGTCCACTTTCACTCAACCTCTTCCAAAGCCAGCGGAATTAGCTTGTGGTCAGAACCTACATCATGCTCCCACCTTTGATGGGAGTAACTACTTGTATTAGAAGATCAGAATGAGGGCATTTCTAAGAGCTTTTGACCCAGAAGGCTGGCAAGCCATTGAAGAAGATACAGAAAGTGCTGACAATCCGAGCAATCAGAGAGCCCTGATTACTATTCGTGGAGCAATTTCTGATTAAGAACAGCAACGGGTTGCTCACTGCACAAAGGCTAAAGATGCATAGGAAATTCTGAGCCAATTTCATGAAAGAGGAGATTCACCTTCACCACCATCCAGCAACTTTCCTACCTTAGTTGCTAGATTGGATGAGGTCAAGGAGAATGAAGAGCAAAAAGAGGATGATGAAACATCAGAAGACAATGATGAAATTAATGGTGATGAACTACAACAAAGCTTACGAAAAGCTTTACGAGGAATATCTGAGTTTGTCCAAAATCAATGACAAACTCTCTATCAAGCTCAAAGCATGTGAAAGCGAGAATGTCAAGCTAAAAGGAGAACTTGTAGTAGCAAAGCAGAATGTCATCAAAATCTCAAGTGACAGGCAAGACCTATGTGAAAAACTTCTATCCTGTGAAACTGAAAGGAATGAACTTCTGAAAGTGTATTCCACATATGAAGAGAAGCTTGAAAGCCTTGAGATGTCACAAGCTACATTGGAAGAGATAGTCTGTCAAAAAGATGAAGAACTCCGTATTGCTAGAGCCACAATTGCCATGTGGAACAAAGGTTCTAAATCATTAGAAGACATCCTCGGGTCTCAACAAATGGGTTGTGACAAAAGTGGGCTAGGCTATGGTGCGATAACTCACAAGGGACAGGCCTCTACATCACATGACCTGAAGACTCAAGCAAAGGGAAAGTTGAAGGTAGACCAGGGTGATCCCTCTCTTTATCTACCTAAAGGGGGTAAGATCAATAAAAGGGAGGTAAAACCTGTTTTTACTTGTCATCACTGTGGTAGGTATGGCCACATTCGTCCTTATTGCTTTGAATTGTTTGGTAAGGTGTCTCAAAAGAGTAGAAATTCGAATACTTTTTGGGTTAAGAGACAACCTTACATGTCTAGGTGGAATACCAAGATTCATGAGGGTGTTCACAACACCAAGACATTTACCAAGACCAAAAAGATTTGGGTGAGAAAAGATGATTTGACTTGTTTAGTTGTTCACACTGCTCTAAAAGCACGTGACTCACATATGTGGTATCTTGATAGTGGGTGCTCTCGTCACATGTCCGGTAACAAATCCTACTTCACCTCCTTTGAAAAATATGAAGGAGGAATTGTTACCTTTGGAGATGACGGAACTTCTAAAGTCATTGGTAAGGGCTCTATAAGTGTTGCTGGTCTTCCCAAGCTGGAAAATGCTCTACTTGTTGATGGTCTTAAATCAAATCTTTTGAGCATTAGTCAAATGTGTGATTCCCACAATGAAGTATTGTTTTCAAAAAATAAATGTGAAATTTTGGATAAAAAAGGAAATATTGTCTTGCATGGGGTTCACACATCTGATAACTGTTATGAGATTGTTACTACTAATGATCTCACTTGTCACTATGCCATCATAAGTAACATTGATTTGTGGCATCAAAGATTAGGTCACATGAATTTCAAAGACCTAACTAAGATAGCCAACAAAGAGCTTGTGAGAAGAGTACCTAAACTGGGTAAGAATCTGAACCATGTGTGTGGACCATATCAACTTGGAAAGCAAACTCGTGCCCCTCATAAAAAGGTGAACAACTTTACAACCAAACGTCCTCTTGAATTGGTTCACATGGATTTAATGGGTCCTACTCGCACTGAAAGCATTGGAGGTAAAAGATATATTTTTTTAATTGTTGATGATTTTACTCGATTTTCGCGGGTAAATTTTTTAAGGGAAAAATCTGATACGTTTGATGTTTTCCAGGCCTTAGTCCTTAAAATCCAAAATGAACAGGGTGTTTCCATTGGGTGTATCATAAGAATCCGAACTGATCATGTTCGTGAATTTGAAAACAGTTCTTTTTCGGATTTTTGTGATATGCATAGAATTAAGCATGAATTTTCTGCACCTATTACTCCACAACAAAATGGAGTGGTTGAGAGGAAGAACAGAGTTGTTCAAGAAATGGCTAGAGTCATGCTCCTTAGTAAGAAACTTCTTCCAAAGTTTTGGGCTGAAGCCCTAAATACTGCTGTTTATGTCATAAATCGCGTATATTTAAGGCCCGACACTTTACAAACTCCATATGAATTGTGGAAGGGTTTGAAACCTAATGTAAAATACTTCAAAACTTTTGGGAGTAAGTGTTACATTTTCAAAGATAGAAAGCCTTTGGGCAAATTTGACTCCCGAAGTGATGAAGGTATTTTTCTAGGGTATTCAACCACGAGTAGGGCTTTTCGCGTCTATAACCTACGAACTTCTTCTTTAATGGAATCAATCAATGTGGTTATAGATGACACAGGTCCCCCTACTCTAGCAACAAATGAGGATGACAATAGTGAGTTTCCAATCCTGGATACTGAACCACAAACTCAAAGAGAAGCTGAGGTCCAAGCACAAGAAGTTGAGACAACACCATCCTCACTGGTAAGTCAAAGTCCAAAGAGTGCACAAAGAGACATCACTCCTGATGCTTCTGTCACCGCAAGTCCTGAGCTCAAACCATCAGCAAGAGTGAAACTGAATCATCCAGCTCAACAGGTGATTGGAAGTGTATCGGATCGAATGAAAACCCGAAGACAAATTCGGGATGAGGTATCACATATGTGTTATGTTTCATTAATTGAACCTAAGAATTTTAAAGAGGCCTTGCTAGATGATAGTTGGGTCAATGCTATGCATGAAGAATTAGGTCAATTTGAACGTAACAATGTTTGGACTTTAGTTCCTAGACCTAGAGACATGAATGTGATAGGTACCAAGTGGATCTTTAAAAATAAATCTGATGAGAATGGTACTGTGGTTAGGAATAAAGCCAGGTTGGTTGCTCAAGGCTATACACAAGTAGAGGATGTTGACTATGATGAGACGTTTGCCCCAGTTGCACGTCTCGAATCTATTCGTATTTTACTTGGTGTTACATGTTTTTTTGGTTTCAAATTGTTTCAAATGGATGTGAAAAGTGCCTTTCTGAATGGGTATTTGAAAGAAGAGGCATATGTTGAGCAACCAAAAGGGTTTGAGGACCCTAAATGTCCAAATCATGTCTACAAGTTAGACAAGGCTTTGTATAGGTTGAAACAAGCCCCTCGAGCTTGGTATGATAGACTTACTACATTTCTTCTTGATAATGATTTTCAAAGGGGTAGTGTGGATAAGACTTTATTTGTGAAACATACGTCTCATATTCTTGTTGCTCAGATTTATGTTGATGATATTGTGTTTGGATCCACTGCTGATCATCTTGTGAAATATTTTTCGGATTGCATGACACATGAGTTTGAGATGAGCATGATGGGAGAGTTGTCTTATTTTTTGGGTCTACAAATTAAACAGTCTTCTTCGGGTATGTTTGTTTCTCAGACTAAGTATGCCAAAAATCTTGTGTCAAAGTTTGGTCTTGAGTCTGCCAAACATGCACGCACTCCCATGAGCACCAGTCTTCACCTTTCCAAAGATTCCTCTGGTATTGATGTTGATCCTACCCTTTATAGGAGTATGATAGGGAGTCTTCTTTACCTCACAGCCAGTCTCCTGATATTGCCTTCAGTGTAGGTGTTTGTGTCTGTTACCAAGCCAGTCCTAAAGAGTCTCATCTTCTTGCGGTCAAACGCATCATTAAATATGTTAATGGGACATTGGGGTATGGGGTTTGGTTTTCTACTGACACTACAGCTGAAATTACTGTTTTTTTTTATGCTAACTGGGCAGGGTGTGCTGATGATAGGAAGAGTACATCCGGGGGGTGTTTTTACCTTGGGAATAATTTGGTTGCCTGGCATAGCAAAAAGCAAAATGCCATCTCTCTTTCGACTGCTGAGGCTGAGTACATTCCTGCAGGGAGTTGTTGTGCACAAATGCTTTGGATGAAGCAAATGCTTCATGATTATGGGATAGATCAAAACACTCTCACTCTTTTTTGTGATAACACAAGTGCCATAAACATTTCAAAAATCCTGTCCAATACTCTCGCACCAAACACATTGACATTTGTCATCATTTTATTCGAGAGTTAGTGGAAGAAGGCCTTGTTGTTCTTGAACATGTTCCTACTGAGCATCAAAAAGCTGATATTTTTACAAAACCCCTTGATCTTCTTCGGTTTGAGTTCCTTAGAAAGACCTTGGGTGTTGTGTTCAGTCACTAGGGTGTTACCTGTTATTTGAAGGGGAGTGAGTGATTGTTTTTTTGTGTGCATGGATGTTATAATCTTATAGTCATTGATTCCTGTTATCTTTGTATCAAAAATTTATATGAACACTGCTCATCCTGCTTACAAGATCTCATTCTTCTTTGTTCATAGCTCATTCTGAATGCCCATACTCATTTACTTCATGATCTCATTCTGCACACATCCTTGAGATAAACTGTTGCAGGGGTTTCCGCACAAGCGATCAAAGTTCTCTATGGACCACTAACAGTGTTTCTTGTACTTTTTCAGAGGAATTGACCTATACTAGTAAATCATGGGTGATGTTGAGTCTCTTAACCATCTACCATCATTTATTCACTTCCACGGTTTCTCCCTCAGTTCATTGAAGTCCAAGCATTAGGAAAAGGCTACCTCAGAGGCACCGACCAGGGCATCTTTTTTTGATTTCATCCTTCTCTGGTTTGGTCTCTATACTTTTGAGCGTGCATGCCACCAGTGAGTGCCCACAAGAAAAAAAGAGGGAATCATTGATTGAGGGGGAGCCTTCGCGTTTACTCAACAAATACCCCGTGATCCCTAGTGGTTTGACTTTTCTCTGTGATGTTCAGTTACTTTTGCCAGAGGTCCAGCCATCCGATCACTGTAGACACCCCATTTTGACCGACCTTAAGACTCAGACGTCACCGATTGAGCGCTCGGTGATGTTGCATATTGTGCTCGTTCAGAAGTCTCAGAGTCGCGGCCGTGCGCCCTGCCTCCGGACTTCCGAACCCTCTTTTGTGCCTTGCCTCGGTTTGCGAACCAGACTCGGTTTTCTCTGTTTTCTTTCCTAAGGGGAGGGAGAGGTCCCGAAGACCATCTCTCAGTGGCCGTGGGCTACATTTCGTGGCCATAGGCCATTTTGCCCATTTCGGAGCCCGGTTCCCGGTTTTCGGAGCCGTCAGGCCGTGTGCCTCGGTGGGACCACCCAACCATCTCCGATTCCTCCGGTTTTTGGCATGCATCTCATTTACTCTCTTTCGAGGGCACTGGGGTCTTAGATACCCACTTCGTGGCCGAATGCCACTTTCGGTGCTTAACGGCCTATTTTCGGGATCCCGAACTGCGTGTTTTGGCCCCCGAGCATTCGTTTTGCATCGGTTTTTGTTCATTTTTGGCAGGTACCTCTGTTTTATCATAAGGAAGGTCACTGGAGGGTGGGAGGCTAGTAATTGTCTCAGCAAGCAGTTATGCTCTTCCGGCGCCCCCCGGCGCCCGTTTTTCTCACTTCCGGGCTAATGTTGACCACCCTAGGGCCATTTTCTTCAAACCAAAACCACATATTTGTGTTGTACACACATGGGAGGACCCTAAAAACATATGGCCGGCCAGTAATTCTCATTGAACCTTTTGAACCCCTCTTTGAATTGGCCTATTCTCTCTCTTGTTTCAGAGTTGTCAAAATTGAACCATAGGGTCTTGTTCAGCACACATGGGAGGCCACCAATGTGTGGTGGCCGGCCATTAATTCAAGAGTTCATTTTTACCCCTTGGCTGGCCGGCCATGGGGGGTGGCCGGCCGGCCACCTGCAGAAAAAGTGCCTGGCCGGCCATGCTCCTTGGGATGTGTTCCTTACAGCTGCACAGCTGTTTCCCCCAGAAAAGATCTGTATCCGGGGGATATTTTGGAGGGGAATACTTGGGTGCATTTCCCTCCACTTTACACCCCTTCTTTTGTCCATATAACAGCAGCTCAAACACTCTTCTAAGGGTTAGAAAATTTGGCTTCAAGCATACACATTGATATCCCTCTCTATCTCTCTCAAATCTTCAAGTTTAGTGCCATTTCTTGATCATCATCAAGCCCCACCATCACCACTCCATTTCCAGAAACAAGGAAGGGTTCTTGAAGGCTTAGAAGCAACATTTCTCAAGCCAAGAAGCAAAGAAAGAAAGGTCTTCAAGGGTAAGTCTCAAATTCCCTCTTTTACACCACTTTCTTGCCTCATTTCTTAACCCTACTTGCTCACTGTTTTGGGCTCCGACCTTAACTTAAAGTGGTCCTCTTTTGAGCTATTCTTGATGTTTGTTCAAGGGCTCAACCCTGTTTGAGCCCTCCATCTTACACTTCTTTCAATATCCTCTTATATGCCATTATTTTGCATTGAATATTTGGCCTATGTGTGATCTGAATTGGAGCACCTCATGAACTGATATTGTGCTTATTTTGAAGCCTTATTCAACATTTAAGAAGGGCTCAACCTTGTTTTCATGCTCCACGTGTCACTTGCTTTGAATCCATGTTTTACCCTTGTTTTTGCATGAAATTTCTAGCCTGTGTGTGATCTGTTTTCGAGCATAAGGTAAACTGTGAGTGGGCCTATTTTGAGCTCCTCTTAAACATTTAAGAAGGGCTCAACCCTGTTTGGCCTCTCTATCATGCACTTGCTTCATAATCTCTCATATTTACCGTAAATTTGCATGATTTGTTTGACCTACATGTAGTCTGTTTTGGAGCATGTCATGAACTGTGAGTAAGCTTATTTTGTGTCCCTCTACAACATTGTAGAAGGGATCAACCTTGTTGGGGGTCTCCATGATGTGCTTGTCTTTATATCCCTCTTGGACCCCCATTTTTGCATGCTTGTTTAAGCTCATCTAGATTCTGTTTTCGGCCATCATCAGAACTGGAAAGAGTCATATTTTGATCTTCTTGACATATTTCATTAAGGGTCTTTTCTGGTTTGATGAATGTTTGGGGTATCTCATGTTATAGCCCTATGTATCCTCAATCTTGCATAGCATTTTTATCATGTTTGCATACTGATTTGGGGGATGTCATCTACTGTAAATGTTCATATTTTTAGTCCCTCTTCAGTGTTGTAGAAGGGTACTTTTCCATTTGAGCATCGCATGTATCACTTGCTTCAATACCCCTCTCTTGGCTCGTATTTTTGCATGCTATTGTTGCCCTATCTATGCTTGCTGTTTGGCCTTGTTTCTAGACTGAAAAATGTTATTTTGGGGCTGCCTTGCTACTGTTTTGCATGTCATGTACCAATTATGCATGTTCAGTATGGCTGTAGGCCATTTCGGGCGTTTAATATCGCATTTCGGGGCCATCCCGTGCATTTGTTGTCATTTCCCCACCTTTCGGGACTGTTTTGCATCATTTGTGAGTGCTGAAATTCCATTTGCATGTTTGCATATCATTTCCATGTCATTTCATGCCTTACGGCCCTCGCCTCGGTTTGCGCGCCCGTGTGCACGCATTTCGAGGCATCTCATTTTCATCTCACGGCCTCTTATGTGAGTGTGGCTGAGGCTCACTCATGTTAGTGTAAGTCCATTTTGCATTCTTTATGTCATTTTAGTCTCATCGCATTGCGTATGCCATTGTCTCGGTTTGCGTGCCCGTGTGCACGCATTTCGAGGCACTTCATTCTCATCTGACGGCCTCCCGTGTGAGTATGGCTGAGGCTCTCTCATGTTGGTGTAAGCCCATATTGCATCACATATGTCATTATAAGTCCATTTTGCATTCCGTATGCCATTTTCTCGATTTGCGTGCCCGTGGGCACGCATTTCGAGACATCTCATTTTAGTCTCATTGTATATCATATTTCATGTCATTTCATGCCTTAGGGCCATTGCCTCGGTTTGCGCGCCCGTGTGCACGCATTTCGAGGCGCTTCATTTTTATCCGTTGGCCTCTTATGTGAGTGTGGCTGAGGTCCACTCGTGTTAGTGTAAGTCCAATTTGCATTGTCTATGCCATTTCATGCCTTAGGATCATCACCTCGGTTTGCGTGCCCGTGTGCACGCATTTCGAGGCATCTCATTTTCATAGCATTGTGTATGTTAGGATTGCGTATTAGTTGCATTTCATGTATATCATGCATATTGCATCGTGTTCGGGATAGGAGTTAGCCCGGGCACGGGAAACAAGGCACGTTTCGTACTCCGAGTGACGGAACGGGTCTCAATTCCCAAGTCACCGACACTCCGGATTACCCATGATGGAGTTAGGTTTTGTTGTAGCATTCATCTGCATTCATTCTATATTGAGTTGTGCAACCCGACTCCTCGGCCATCATGCATCGAGATGCGTGATTGGTGGCACGAGGATCGAGGCATGCATATATTTGTGAAATACATTGCTATGCCCCTTTCCTGCTCTCTGTTGCAGCATATCAAGAATCAGCGGTCTTCCGAAGATTGGCACGCATTTCGAGAAACATTGCAAACAGAGGCTAATCGAGGCATCCCAGTGGATTTCCGCGCAAAGGCAGTCCAGCATACATCATTCATCAGAAGTGAGGCAGCCCCTGGCTTGCATGCCAGTTTATAGCTTTCTTAGCATTAATTTGTTAATTAATTAGGAATTTGTATATTATTCGGACTGTAATATTCGGACTGTATTATTCTTTCTTTCGGACTGTATTATTATTTATTCGGACTCTCTGCGCGAGGGCATAATTGTAATAAGTGTGGGTGAGTGTGATGTATGTCTTCCAACCCCACGTCTTTCTTCCCTTTTATTTACCTGCTTACGATGGTTAGATATAGGGCATATTTCAATTAGCATACAGTATGACAACATGTCTGCATTCATTCATCTGTTTTGCACGCACCGGGCTCGGCGCATCATACAAACTGCATTTGTATTTCAATTCCAAATTGAGTACATGTTTAGCTGTAGCATTCCATATGCCATCTTTAGGATAGCCGAGCCTGCTATAGTTGCATTATTGCATGCGTTGCATTAGGCATCTCTGTATACTTAGGATCATGCATGATTTCTAATCAGCTTTTGTTTTTGGCTTGGAGTACTCGGTAAGTTTTATGCTTTAGCATCCTTGCATGCGTGTAAGTGTTGCCATGATAGCATGCTTACCATGAGGCTAATTGCTTATGTGATATAACTGCCTTGAATGCCTGTGGGTGGAGGTTGAGTTACTTGAATTGGGACAATGCGTTGACTGTTTGTTTTAAGCCCACTGGATAGTGGCAAAATCATGTTTTCTAAGCCCACCTGAGGGTGGCAAATCCGCATCTTAGCCTACCTGCGGGTAGCACCATCAAACCATTTTCAAACAACAAACATGAAATGTTTTGTTCCAATTCAGGCGACTCAGTCTATACTTGTATGCTGCGAGCATCACATAGTAACCTAGGCTAATAACCGGAATAAGAACTCACATTGTTTTCAAAATAAGATATCATGGTTAGTAGAGGCCGGTCTTTGACCGGGCGAGCGGGGGTGCTCACGAAGTGACCTTCCCCAATCGTACCCAAGTTCCCGAGCCGAGGCAACTTTGGTGATGACGGACACGTGGCCTTTGGCACCGAGTCAGGGTTTCCTAGATTTCCCATTTTAAAAATATTTAGGTGGCGACTCTGTATCTGGCGAAGCAGTCCATGTTTGGCACTTCTTTCAAAATCTGTTTTCCAAAACGATTTGCCGGATTTGGACTCTTTGGTTCAAGATTAAGAACCGTGACACAAATCGAGTCCGAACTGTAGCGAGGTCCCCTGCGGGCTTGTTTACAGTCACTACGAGGATTAACTCTAGTTCTGTGGCCTCTCATGGATTGCACACACACACACACATAATGTTTGTGAGCTCTCATGCTGGTTTTTGAGTTGTACATTCTCATGTAGCTTATGTTCATTGTTTTGAGTTTATCTGACTTGCTCATGATTATTTGCTTCATCTTGTAAAAATTGCAAGTTAGCGGCTTCATGGTTTGTAGATTATTTCATCTTTGTATCATCCTCATGCTCTTGTGCTTACTCACTTGTGTTTCAGGTTTCACGACATAGTGTGAGTATTGGTTTTTTGTTTTTTCACCAAAAAAAAAAAAAAAAAGAGTAGTTTTTTTTTTTGTGTTTTGTTATTTTTTTCTTCTTCGCTCGAGCGAAGGATTGCTCACTCGAGCATGCTTCTGCTGCTGAGTTAGACCTGAGAGCATGCGTTTGTGGCTCGAGCGACAAGTTCTTAGCTCGAGCGACCCCCTGCGCATAATTGTCCTCGCTCGAGCGACCTGTCGAGGTTTAAACTCTGCTACTGCGTCTCTTCGCTTCAATTTTTGCTCTCTTTGCTTCGATTGGTGTCCCTTTCACTCCCTTTGGGCGATTACACTCCCATTCGTGTTCCTCCCTTGGATTTTGCTCGTGTTTGGGGGTTTTACTCTTCATCTATCCAGCATTGTCACTTTTGGTAAGTTTTTTTTTTGTTACTTCTCATTTTGTAATATGTTCTTGAGTCTGTTCTGGTTTAATCTAGGTTTCTTCATTGTTGATTTTAGTTATTTCATCATGTTTTAGAGTCTCTCTCTTGTATCTAGGGTTAATGGTTTCGAACATTGTACTCTGCTTTTTGCTAGGGTTTAATTCGGAATTTTCTTTAGGGTTTAAATTGGGGATTTTTTCATTACATTGCTGATTGAGTCTCTTCATCTACTGTTAATGGCTTTCATACATTGCTCCATCTATGCTTGATTGATGTTTCCCTAGCTTTGGTTATCATTTCATTTATATTATGCTAAAGTTATGAGTTCAAATGATTTTCTACCCTTGTTGGACTAATGTGCTTTGTTGGCTACTTCTGTTTTTTTTTTTTGGGGCTTTCTGATATTGTTATTGGGTGTCTTGTGTTATGGGTTACTGGGTTCTGTGATTGTCTTGCCCTTTCTAGGTTGTCTAGTCATGGCTGAGCCCTTATTGCGTCGTAAAACCACAGTGCCTCGCCCCAGTTTCAATATTGAAAAGTTTGAGTCCAAAGAAAACTCCAAACAGTTTAAGGAATTTTATGTCTCCAGGAAAGTTCATCTGGAAAGGAATGTCTTGTCTAGTGCCTTTGAGTTGCCCCCTATCCACTCTTTGTTTGACTCTCTCCGGGGTGTTCAAGTTTTGGTCTTTTCCGGGCCCCAAAATTTGAGTTTAGTCCGTGAATTTTATTGCAACATCCATTCCATTCGCAAAGAAATTCCTTCCTCCTTTCGCACTTGGGTTAGGAAGAAACCTATAGACATCACCTGTGAAGTTTTTCGGTTATTTCTTGATCTTCCCAAAGTCCCGGATTTTCGGTTTCCTCTCCTTACTCGTTCTGGTATTGACTTTGATCAAGTTGCGTCTGAACTTTGTGGTTATGACCGGACTTGGATTGCCGGGGCACTCAGTCAACATAATGAGCTTATTCCTAGGTTTCGTCTCCTTAATATCATTGTGTGTGCTAATCTTCATGTCACCACCCATTCTTCTCACATTACCCAAGATCAGGGTTATGTGTCGTATTGCATCGATCACAGGCTTTCCATTGATCTACCGGCCATGATAGTTTCCAAAATGATTGCGGTTTATGAGGGTTGTAAGTCTTTGGGTCTTCCATATGGGTGTTTCCTCACTCGTTTTCTCTCTTCTCTTGGTGTTCCCACTCTTGATGATGATGAGTTTGCCCATCCCGTTAAACCCATCACCAAGTTAACAGTTTCCTAGAGTCAAGCACATGTTAGGGGGGATGTGTCGGGGGTTGGGATATCTGCTACAGGTGATGATCCACTCGTAGAGGAGGAGGAGGTTGATGCAGCCCTAGCACGTGCCCCTGATCTACCTGAGCTGCGTCCTAGATCATTTCGTGGCCAGCTACAGCAGTTTGAGTAGTCAGTCACTCGTCGCCTCGATCATTTGGATGCTTGACTCGATACCCTTGATGGCCGACTTGATGAGCAGAGTACCATGCTTGCTCAGATTCTTTCTATACTTCAGTTGCAGCAGCCATCTTCCTCTCATTCCTTGTTTTTGGCCTATGATTTTCTGGGCAGTTTTGGTTTCTTTACTTGGATAGTTTTGGTTTCTTTACTTGGATAGTTTTTCTGACGGTGTATATGACTGTTTTTGGGTCACTCCCGGACAAAAATTGGGAGTATGATTTTTAGGGGTATATGTTTGGGGGGTATATATGTTTGGGATACTCATATGTTTTTGCAGGCACGATTTATTTTTTTAGGGTGATGTATATGGGATACTCATGATGTTTTTCCAGGTAGCACTTGGACTTATGGGCAACATGTTATATTGTTTATATTAGAATTTAAGTTGTTAATGATGCTGATACTGGGTTTCTGTTTTTTTTAAGTCTTGATGGTTTCTTATGATGAATAAAAATTCTCTCCAAGTTTATGTTATGCAGATTGTTTACTTTGTGCAGATTGTTTTTCCATCAAGATTGGTTTGGTAGTTGGTTCATTTTCTGGTTTTATAGTTGGTTTGTTTAGTTTGTTCGTTTGTTTAGGAAATTATGTTAGAAAGTTTTGTCCGGGTATTGACAAAGGGGGAGATTGTTAGGTCCCTTTGTCTTGTCAATCCCGCGAACAAACTTGTGTGATTGAGTTGTAAATTTCTTTGCTGTTTTGTCTTCCTCGCTCGAGCGAAGGAGTCCTCACTCGAGCGAAAACTGCGTTTGGCAAAAACCTAAAAGAGATTAATGTGCGCTCGAGCGAAGCTTGCGTGGTTCGAGCAAAGAAGTGCGTCTGCATAAAAACCTGAAAGAGTTGATTGTACGCTCGAGAGCAGGATGCGTGGCTCGAGCGAAGCCACTTATGGAAATCACGCGAGATAAGTTCCTCGCTCGAGCGAGCTCGCTCGAGCAAGAAAAGCTTCGCTCGAGCGAGCTTCACAGTCCAGGATTTCTATAAGTATTTCTTTTACTCTAAAACTAGGATTAGGTTTTTAGATCTACTTTGAGGTTTTCTAAGGTTTTCTTCTGGAGTATTTTTGTGAGTTTTTCTTGATAATTTGAGTGAGTATTAAACTCATGAATTGACAAGCACATATCAAGGAGGTTGATTGATTACATACAAGAGTAGTCTTCTTCGGTGGATTCCGAGGATTCAAACGTGGAGTTTCAAAGGAGTTTGATTCCGTACGTAGTCGTTGATTCAACAAGTGAAGTTCTGGATTCAACTTCAGATTAATTAGTTCCGAGACGAAGGCTTGGTGAAAGAGTTACAGAAGGTTTGAAGATAAATTGAATGAGTTGGGTAATTTGTTTGTTATCTTTGTAATCTTTCTTTCTTCAGTAGTGGATTGATTAGTGGTGTGTCGCCCGTGGTTTTTGACTACAATTGAAGGTTCTTCAATTGTGGTTTTTCCACGTAAAAATCGTTTGGGTAGATTTATTGTTTATTTCGAAAACAACAGTCTAAATCACTTTCGTAAGTGCTTGATGATTTAGATTGTGTGTTTTGAATGGTTGGGAATTAAAATATTTTAATCTTGATCTAATCACGAATCACGAATTACTTAGGATTTTCACAATCAATATCGAGAGTGTTCAAAGCACCTCCAATGGCAAGTCTTAGAGCAATTCCAATGGCAAAGTTATAAGGTTTGTTAATTTATTTATTTATTTGTTTGATATCTCAAAAATTTATTAATAACGATGAGTCAAATGTTTTGTCAAAAAATGGAAAAATAAAAAATCTTGAGTTGAATTTGATTTGAAGTTTGGCAAAGTCATTTTTTCCGCATCCATAAAATTAAATCATGAGGTACAAGATACTTTTGGAGGAGTAAATCCAATGGCTAAAAATTGATATTAGAATTAGTTGTGGCAAAATAATCATTGGAATAGTATAATAATTTATATATATATATATATTTTACCCAATAACAATCTAAAAAATAGTTTTAGCAAAGTCATTTTAACTTTTATCATTGGAGTTGCTCTAATTGAACCACTAGTAATGCTACAGTTATTACACTTTATACAAACAAAAAATTACATATAAAAAATTGTACAAAATTAATGTGATTGAATTCTGAGTCTATCATTTTAAAACAAAGACGAATTACACTAATAGTCCTTATAATTTGATACTTGTATCACTTTGATCGCTGACCTTTCAATTGTGATACATTTGACTTTAAATTTTAAATCTTGTTCTAAATAAGAACAATTAAAGATGTCGTTTTCTTTGCAAAAGGAAAATGTTTAATGTCAAAGGTAAAGTCGTCAAGTTGATAAAATATAAACTTATTTGACAAAAATAAATATCAAGAAGTTATTTTTGAATTTTTAAAAATTATTTCTACCTACCAAAGATAAATATATATATATAAATGATAAATTTTTTTATATATATTTTTATTTTTTTACCAAATTAATTTTGGACACTCAGTTCATAAATTCAAATCTCAATTTTGTTTGGCTAAAGTTTCATGCGTTGAAATAGTTTGTCCAAAAGGACAAGCTTAGACAAAATGACAAAAGTATCCCTATATATATGCACACGGTAAAAACCAACATCACACTCACACACACACACACACACACACACACACACACACACACACACACACACACACACACACACACTCACTCTCTCTCTCCCTCCCTCCAAACCCTAACATAGAACTAGGGTTTGGAATAATCACCAGAACAGATCTAGGGTTCTGAAACACATTGTTGTCCTCTGCTTCGCTGTTGCCTTCTCGACTTCAACCTTTCCTTCTGGCGACATTGTGTCGTACATAACTCCGTTGTGCTTGACTGCAAAATCAAGCAATTCATTGAAGTAGTTCTGGAACACATTTGCAGCATCGCAATTGAACAAGACGAGCTCGCAATGAAGGTTTTCTTATCGAGTTACCCTCATTTGCTTGGCAATTAGCTCATCCATGGTCGTCTTGCGGCCGAACAAACTGGTCGAATTGAAATTAGGTTCGGAAACAGTTCGCTCCATGATCTACTGCTCTACTTTAGAGCTCGAGGTAAGACTCGAAGATTTGGTAATTTTTACTCTCAAGCTTTCATTTTCTTTTCCTATAAGTTTTCTCGCTAACCAAATGGGGTTCATCATTTTTAATATGAACTAGGGTTTTACTTTGGATGGGAAATTTTTTTCAATCATTTTATTAATCTCTTTCTCTTATGGTGTATTTGTTTCAAATGAAAACATTTTGTTAATATCTCCGGCGACCAATGATTTTCAGGCAAAAAATGACTCCGACTTCGACTAACTTACTCTTTCTGCTCAGATCTACAGATTCGTTGCCATTTCTACCTAGGTTTAGGGTTTTGCATCACCCCATTCCCTCAAATTTCCCCTTCATTTATCTCTATCTCTCTGAAACTCTCTCTCTCTCTCTCTCTCTCTCTCTCTCTCACTATCTTTATATATATATATATATATCTGTTGTGTTTTCTTGAGAAACAAACAAGAAGTATATGTCGTGTTTATTATATGTTCTCTCTCTTTTTCTTTTTCTTTTTTTGTAGTTGATTTGTTGTTCTAGATCTCGTCGGAGTTCTATTTGTTGTTGTTGTTGTTATTGTAGTTGTGTTTGTTTGGTTATTGTTGATGTTGATGATGATGATGATAATGTTGATGAATGTTGTTGTTGATGATGAAATAGATCTGTAATAACGTTGAACATATTTGTAATGGCTTAGATCTAAACATATTTGGTGTTGAGCAAATTTGTAATTTTCACAGATAAAAAATACATTGAGGGCTCTAATTTGCACAGATAACAAACATAAATCAGATCACTAATTGGAAAATAATTTGAAAAGATAGGGAAAATTATGATAGAAATTTCAAACATATGGCATTTCATACAGATAGATTTTGAACAACTATAATCAAAATTTGCACAAATAGAATTTTGACAGATAGAATTAAGAAAAAAAAAATAGATAATAAAATTGGTATAGATAGATTTAAATAGATAAATGAAAAAATTGAACAAATAATAAAATTTGGACAGGTATGTGAACAGATAAGGGAAAAAAATTGATTAGATAGTCAAAAAATTTGAGCAGATAGATATAAATTTGAACAGATAGTCAAAAAAGTTAACAGATAAATTAAGTGGTAAAATAAGAAACAAAATGTCTTTTAAAACATATAAAATGATTTCTCACCAAACTATTTTACAAAAAGTGAATCTTACAAACAAAAAAATCCACTGGACCTAATGCTTTATACCCTCATTAGGTGGCAGTTTTCAGTAATTATCTCATTAATTTTTTGTCACGACCTAAACCTGCCCTCTAAAAGTTTGGACATGACCGGCCTGTACTCAAGCCTCGAAACAAAATAGTCAATAAATAATTTATACAATATCAGGGCCTAAAATGGAAGCAAATATAATGACAAAAAGAAACGTCTATTGAGCGGTGTCTCAATGCCAGGATCTTAATACACGCATCACCTACATCCATATTTACATATACCGTTCATAAAACAACAAGTCCATGACATGCCAATCTAGACAAAAGGGTAATGACCCATAACTTACATATTAGCAATGTATCTATATCCGTAGCAAAAAGGAATATATAAAAGAAACCCGAAATAAAACAAAAGGGTTTCACTTGGAAGGCTTGACAAAACTGGACCAACAAAAGGCTCCTGGAGTTGACCTAAGACTGTACTCCGGGCTGACCACCTACAAAAGATACATGAATACGAAATGAGCCAAGCTCAGTGAATAATAATAATATACTAAAGCATGTAAACGAGCGTGTGCCTTGCAAAACGTAAAACATGAATGTAACTCATGTATGTCCTTTTTATTTAACAGAACAGCCTCGGGTCCAATAATAACGGAATGGCCTCAGGCCCACTTTTAATAACAGAATGGCCTCGGGCCCAATAATAACAGAACGGCCTCAAGCCCACTTTTAAAAACAGAACGGCCTCGGGCCCAATAATAACAATAACTAAATTTCATCTCATAGCCACATTCCATATTTCGATTCTTGTAGTTCATTCATTCTAATAACATAACTTCGAGTACATTCTAATATCATAACTTCAAGAATCATGCCTTAATGTATCAAAATAAATACAGGTGTATATATCTTTATACTATTATTACTCACAGTGATTCGATCGTGCAATGGTTTCTTTCAGCAAGTGACCTACACATCACACACAACAATTGATAAGTAAGGCATTCTTTTCTTTGTTTTTATATCTTCCCTCATTCTTTCATTTCATTCACTTCCTATTCATTGTTAAGTATTTTAAATAGATCAAATGTACATATAAACAGATTCAGAGGGTCAAACAGAGTAAAAGAAACTGACAGAAATTTTCCCCACTAGCTGCACGTGCGGGAAGGTGTGCCGCACGTGCGGTCCATACATGTTTTTATTTACAGAATGCCTTAATCTATCTCCCCTGTTTTTCGCACGTGCATTTGTAAGCCCTGTACGTACGGCTGTGCATCCCGCATGTGCAGCCATGGGTCCTGCACGTGCGGTTCTGGCTCTGTTTTGGGCAGTCCGAAAATTTAACAATTTAGCTTTCTAAAAACAATTCAAAGCTCTAAATCAAGCAATTTAATTCCCCAAAACATAGTATATAAACATAATAAACATGATTTTCATGCTCAAGTAAATCATAACTCTTTTTAATTGCGTTATTACAACCCCAAATTGCCACATTCATTCCATTTCTTCATCTTTCCATAACTTATCAAACATATACACAAACATATATACATGTAAGGGATCTAGGCGTCTAATTCCTCTCAAACTACTCAACATAATTTAAAACACAAGGATCAACTCTCAAATCAGACAATTACCATGAATCTTGATGGTTTACATGAATATTTCCCCAACTAAGACCACTATTTCAAAACCCTAGCTTGGGTGAGTGAAAAAACTCCATTTTAAAGCTTGATGCTAAGCAATTGAAGAGAGATTTAGGGTATTTAGTTAATTGACACATACTTTCAACTCTATTCTTTAAAACACCCGTCTAAGATCTTCACTCTCCAACTCTAGGTTGATCTCTTCCTCCTCTCTCTTTCTTTTCCCTTCTTTTCTTTCTCTAGAGCTCACCCAAGAGATAGTTTTTATGCAAATATGAGTCTAAGTCCCTTCTTAGGTTCATACATGTATCTAAGGCTTGAATTATGAGCCTATTTTAGTTTATTTAACCTATTTTAGTTTATTTAAGTTTTGAGTCTAAATAATTCAATTTAATTTGTTACGAATCAAATTTTCACAGAAATTCTTATTATGTCCTTGTAGACGTCCCCGAACGTCCCGGGAGAAATCCCATTTTGTTCATTGGGCTTACTACAGTTCGGACTCAAATGTCACTGTTCTGAATCTAATCCCGCAAAGTGCAATGCGAGACCGATAAATCACCAAAGAGTCCAAATCCGGCAAATCGTTTTGAAAAATAGATTTTTAGAAAGAAGTGCCAAACATGGACTGTTTTGCCAGATATAGAGTCGCTACCTAAATATTTTGTTTTGGGGGAATTTAGAAAACCCTGACTCGTGCCTAAGGTCACGTGTCCGTCATCACCAAAGTTGCCTCGGCTCGGGAACTTGGGTACGATTGGGGAAGGTCATGCAATGAGCACCCCCGCTCGCCCGATCAAAGATCGGCCACTACTAAACATGATATCGAGTTTTTGAAAACACATGTGCTCTTATTCCGGTTTATTAGCCTAGAATTACTATGTGATGCACACAGCATACAAGTATAGATTAGATTGCCTAAGTTGGAACAAAGCATCGCATATCCGTTTGTTTTGAAAATGGATTGAAGTTTGCTACTCGCAAGTAGGCTAAAACACGGGTTTCGACGAATTATTCCAACTCAAGCAACCCAACCTTCACCCACAAGCATTCAGTCAGTTATATCACATAAGCACATAGTCTCATGGTAAGCATGCTATCATGGCAGTCACTCACACACATGCAAGGATGCTAAAGCATAAACACTTACCGAGTACTCCGAGCCAAAGAAAGAAGCTAATTAGAAATCATGCATGAATCCTAACTATGCTAAGAATGCCTAATGCAACACATGCAAAAATGCAACTACAATAGGCTCGGCTATTCTAAGATGGCATATGAGATGCAACAATCGATACATGTATTCAACTTGGAATTGAAATACAATGCAGTTAGCATGATGCGCCGAGCTCGGTGCATGCGATACAGATGAATGAATGCAAGCATGCGAACATATAGATGCTAATTGAAACATGCCCTAAAACTAACCATCATAAGCTGGTAAATAAAAGGGAGAAAGACGTGGGGTTGGAAGACATGCATCACACACACACACACCTATTACAAAGTTCGCCCTCTCGCGGAGGGTCCGAATAAATAATACAGAACCAACTAGCTAATCTAAACTAATTAAACTAGTTATTACACAACCGAAATGAATAACGAATTACAGCTAAGTATTACACAACATTAATTAATTAACAAATTAAACTAAGGAAGCAAATAAATTAGCATGCAAGTTACATGAAATGGATTGCCTCAGCTCTGTTCTGAATGATAAAGGATGCATGCATGCTCGAGTCGCCTTGTCGGGAAATCCATCGCGATGTCTCAACTCGCCTTTGTTTGCAATTGAACTCAGAAACTTGCACAAAGCTCCAAGGAGATGAAACTCCACCCTGGGAATCTAGGGGAAGGCTACCGACCAGCTATAGGCATTGGAGACCACCTACCGACCACCCTTGGTGATGAAAACCAGAAAAGGTGGTCGGCCTGCCAGAAAACCTGATCGGCCGACCAGTTTCTTCTCCTGGTTTCTGTATTTTCTGCAACAAAGGCAAGAGAAAGAGAAGGCAAAGTATTTTCAACATATGTGTGCCCGACCACTCTCCCCGTCGTTGCATAAGCTCTAGGGAATGTAGTCCTCGATCCTCGTGTCATCAATCACATATCCCGATGCATGATGGCCGAGGAGTCAAATTGCACGACTCAATGTGAAATGAATGCACATGTAAACACCTAAAGCCAACAACTTTATCATGGATAGTCAAGAGTGTCGGTGACCAAGAATCGAGGCATATTTCGTCACTTTGAGTATGAAGCATCCCTCGTTTCCCGTGTTTGGACTAAACCCTACTCCAAACACAATGCAACAAACAATGTATGGAGAAGTGCAACTCTAGCATGCGATCTAAATGCAATGCAACTAAGTGATGCGAAGATGCACGGAATGACATGCAAGCAGGCAAATGGCATACACAATGCTATGAACTAATCAATGGCATACTCAATGCACATGGATTATGTGGCATGCATACACAATGCACTAATATACGCAATGTTATGAACGAAACATACGCAATGCAATGATCAAACATGCGATAACATGGACTATAGGGCATACACAATGCAAGATGGACTTAAACCAAGATGGATGGGCCTCGACCACACCCAAATCAGTGGCCAATATGATGAAAATGAGGCAACAAGGTACATGCAAACATGCACAAATGTAAGGGACCAAACCTAAGGAACAAAGTGCAACTCTATCAAAGCATGACAAGGATGAAATATGACATACAATGACACATGTTCCAGCTCTGAAATGACATACAAGATGGTCCCGAATCATGCAAACAACTCACCCGATGTACGTTGGATGGCACAATTACCGAAACTAGTGAAGTGCATTACACTAGAGGTATGCAAAGCAGTGCCCAAATGACCAAACCAACCCCAAACAGTCCCTATGCAGACCCAAAATAGTGGCAAAATGGACTAAAATGATTGCTTGCAATGCACAAAAATGAAGCTCATGCAATAGCACAAAAATGAGGCATATAAGCACAACTCTCAAACGCATTTAAAGAGTGGAAAACAAAGGAATATGGCACAAGTATAAGCTCTGAAATAACATGTTCAATGATACCAAAACATGAAAACAACTCAAGTTAAGCATGCAAGAGGCTTTAAAACTTGAAGCTAGGCAAGGGTATTACACTACAAGCATGCATGGAAAGCATCATTCGATCATGGGACCTCAAAACAGAGCTAAGGCAGCCCAAATCATGAATAAAATCAGTTTAGAACATGGCCAAAATATGCTAGAATCAAGGGCCAAAACAACATGCAATGTGAGCTAGTGAACATGGATTACACTACAAGCATATGAAGCATTCAAGAGGCCACTAAACCAGCAAAATTTAGAGACATGAAATGCCAAATAAAGTCCAAAAACCCACTGAAACATGATCAATGCATGCAAGAATGACATACTCCTTTGATAGGCTATAAGAGAGGTTATTCTACACATGCAAGAGACACACCCACGGTGACAAAACCAACTCTGGAAAGAGCCTAGGAAGGCCCTAAAAGTCACTGAAAAGGGCCTGAAACAAGGCTTGGAGGTGTGAAAATGAAGGCTCCTTTGTAAGGCCAAAAATGCTAGTGAACAAGACAAGGAGGGAGAGGGTCACCCCTCTCTGATTTTGGCTCTCAAAAACACATGTTAACCACTGAAAATCTGTTGGATTTCAGTGGTTAAAAGTCCAAGTAAAGGTCAACACAAAGGCCTTAGGGCATGGCTCAAAACAAGGCAAAATGAAGCATGCAAGGGGGTAGATGACCCCCAACAACAAAATGACCTTAAACAAACATCAAAAGGACCTCAAAAAAAGACTTTTTTCAGTTGACAACAAAGCTCAAATATGCATGCAAATAAGGCTAAGAGATGGATCAAAATAAAGCTTAAAAGAGGGAAAAAGTGTGTTACCCTTGAAGCTCAGCAAGACAACAACTTCTGGACCCAAAAACACAGCTCCTTAACCTTTGAAAATGGCCCCGAGAATCTTAGGTTGATGATGGAAGTGTTAGGCTATGAGGTGGTGTGCAAAGGGCCAAGAATCACACACTTTGGAGCCCAAAATAGTGAGATATAGAGAGGGATATATTCTTTTGCCTTAGACAAAAATCTGAACCCTCACAAAGGAGGGGAAGGCCTTCCTTTATAGCCAAAAGGGACCAAAGCTTCTCAAAGAAGCTAAAAAACCAAGGTTGAAGATCCTCCATACACGTGTATGGAGGATCCAGTCTGTGCCTTCCAGCTGGCACAACTGGCAACAACTCACAGAGACAAAACTGGGGGAGGCAGGCCGACCAGTTCAGGTGGTCGGCCGACCACTTCCCCTGGTTGGCCGACCAGTTCAAAAGGTTCAACCCAATGAAAGGTGGTCAGCAGCCCCATTTGATGGTCTCCACATTGAATGCAAGCTAGTGGTATGGTGGGAGACTAGTAAATGTGGTTCAAAGACCAAGTAGACCAGCTTCCTGACAAGAAAATCAGCTGGCGGGAGAAAAGTGGTCTCCAAGGAGAAAAGGTGGTCTCCTACCCTTGTACCACCTCCCAAACAATGAAAACAAGGTCCATGCCAAAAATGAACCAAGACGGATGCAAAACGAGGGTTCAAGGGTCAAAACGCGCAGCCGGGTGCCCCGAAAACAGGATGTTAAGCAACGAAAGTGGCGTGCGACCACAAAGGTGGTCTCCCGGGCCACAGTGTCCCTCTAGACAGAGGAAACAAGGTGTGTGCCAAAAATCGTGCCAAACGGAGAAAGTTAAGCGGTCCCAAATCGAGGCGCACGACCGACGGCTCTGAAAATCGGAAACTGGTCTCCAAACGGGAAAAGTGGCCTACAACTACGAAAAGTAGCCTACGGCCATTGAGAGATGGTCTACGAGACCTCTCCCTCCCTTCGGGAAGAGAAAACAAGACCTGGTTCGCAAACCGAGGCAAAGCACAAACGGGTCTCGAGGTCCGAGGGTAAGGCTCTCAGCCGAAACTCCGAAACCTCAGAACGAGCACAACATGCGCAATCACCGAGCGCTCAATCGATGACGTCTGAGTCGTAAGGTCGGTCAAAAAAATGGGGTGTCTACAGTCCTAAAAATCATACTGACCATAACTGTAAAGTCAATTTCGGTTTATTGCACCTCTAAGGCTTTCAATTTCAAGTCCAAATGTCTTAATTTCAAAGATTTTCTCATAATCAACAAATATAATTTCATAATTATATAATCCACACATTACAACATGGAATTTCATGTCAAACATATAAACATACATATAATCACACATCTAATGAGAGATTTAAGCATATGAGAGGGTCGGGTTATTACACTTTTCCCCCTTTTTAGAAGTTTGGTCCCTCAAACTTAATTTACCTCAAGTTGAGAATAACTCTGGATACCGTTGTTTCATTTCCTCTTTGTCTCCCAAGTGGCTTCCTTCCCGTAGTGTTCTTGCCATTCAACTTTTACCATCGAAATTTTTTGTTTTGCAATTGTTTCACTTGATGATCCAGAATTTGAATTGGTTTCTCCTCATAGATCAGGTTATCATCCAAGGTAAGTTCATGGTAATCTATAATATGGGACGAATCTTGGAGATAACCCCATAACATGGATACATGAAAGACGTTATGTATTTGTCCCATATTCGCTGGAGGAGCAATACGATAAGTCACTGGACCACCTTTTCCAGAATTTGAAACGGACCTACATATCGGGGTGCTAATTTACCCTTCTTGCCAAATCTTGTGTGCCCTTTCATCTGGGTGATTTTCACAAAAACATAATTGCCTACCTCAAATTTTAACTCTCTTCGTCGGTGATCTGCGTAACTTTTTTGCTTGCTTTGAGCATTTTTCAATTTTTCCCGAATGACTTTGATTTTCTTTGTCGTCATTTGTACAATTTCAGGCCGAACAATGATCTATCACCAACTTCAGCCCAACACATTAGGGAGTGATATTTCCTTCCATACAAAGCTTCATATGGTGTCATCCCTATGCTTGAGTGAAAACTATTGTTGCATGCAAACTCTACCAATGGTAGGTACACTTCCCAACTTCCCTAGAACTCCAAGCCACACATCTGAAGCATATCCTCCAATGTTTGTATTGTTCTCTCTGATTGGCCATCTGTTTGAGGGTAGAATGCCGTACTAAATTTTAATTATGTTCCCATGGCATCCTGTAAACTCTGCCAAAATCTGTATACAAATTTTTGATCTCTATCAGACACAATTGATACCGGGACACCATGTAGTCAGACAATTTCATTAACATACACAGCAGCAAGTTTGTCTGCATTATATTGAGTTTTCACAGGCAGAAAATCAACAGATTTAGTTAATTTATCAACAATAACCCACATGGAATTCATGCCTCAGGGAGTTCGCGGTAAGCCCACAATAAAATCCATAGTCAAATGTTCCCACTTCCACTCTGGGATTAGAAGGGGTTGAAGTAAACCTGCCAGTCTTTGGTGCTCTGCTTTTATTTGTTGACATTGTAAACATCTTGAAACAAATTCTGCAATTTCTTTCTTCATACCAGGCCATGAAAAAGTCTGCTTTAAATCTTGGTACATCTTAGTATTACCGGGATGCATTGAAAATTTCGATGTATGTGCTTCCTCATAATCCTCCTTTTAATTTCTGGCACATTTGGGACACATAGTCTGTCTTGAAATTTCAACACCGAATTTTTAACAAAGAATCCGAGCTTTGGCCTTGCTTCCATTTCATCACAAATTTTCTTCAGAACTCATCTTCTACTTGTTGTCGCTTAATTTCTTCAATGAGTGCCAGTTGAGCCAACATTGCTGCCAACATTGCATCTTGACCATGTAACACAATTTCCACATTCATTCTTTCCAAATCAAATAGCAACTCTTTCCATGTCATGAGCAAACTTGCCAAATTTTCCATACCTTTTCGGCTAAGAGCATCTGAAACTATATTAGCTTTGCCGAGGTGATAATGGATTTGCAGGTCATAATCCTTGATAAGTTCTAACCACCGTCTTTGACGCATATTTAACTCATTTTGGGTAAAGAAGTACTTGAGGCTCTTATGGTCGGTGTAAACTTCACATGTTGTACCATACAAATAATGCCGCCATATTTTAAAAGCAAAGATCACTGTTGCTAGCTCCAAGTCATGTGTGGGATAATTCTTTTCATGAGGCTTAAGTTGACGAGAAACATACGCAATGACCCTTTCATTCTGCATGAGTACACAACCGAATCCTTGGTAAGAAGCATCATTGTAAACCACAAATCCCTCAGTACCAGATGGTAAGGTAAGAACTAGTGTTGTAGTTAACCTTGTCTTCAACTCTTGAAAAGCAGACTCCCTCTATTCTGACCACTAGAATAGAACACCCTTTTGGGTTAATTTGGGTAAGTGGTATAGCAATTTCGGAAAAGTCTTTAACAAATCTTCGGTAGTAGCTGGCTAAACCCAAGAAGCTACTCACCTCTGACACATTGGTAGGAGTTGGCCAATTCACAATAGCTTCGATCTTGTGTGGGTCAATAGAAACACCCTCCTCATTTATAACATGCCCCAAGAAGGTCACCTCCTGTAACCAAAACTCACATTTCTTCAATTTTGCATATAGCTTCTTATCTCGAAGTGTCCGAAGAATTAATCAGAGATGGTTCTCATGGGCTTCCTTATTTTTTGAGTAAATAAGGATGTCATCAATAAACACAACTACGAATTCATCCAAGTATGGTTTAAAGACACGATTCATTAAATCCATGAAGGCCACTGGTGCATTAGTAACTCCAAATGGCATAACCAGAAACTCATAATGCCCGTACTGGGTGTGGAAAGTAGTCTTCTCAATGTCTTTGACTTTCACCTTTAACTGATGGTATCCTGATCGCAAATCTATTTTCGAAAATATTTGTGCACCTTGAAGTTGATCAAATAGATCGTCGATCTTAGGCAAGGGATACTTGTTCTTCACACTTACCTTATTAAGCTCCCGATAGTCTACACACAACTGGAGTGTCCCATCTTTCTTCTTAACAAAAAGAACCGATGTGCCCCGATGAGAAGTGCTTGGACGAATGAATCCTTTATCGAGCAAGTCTTGCAGCTATATCTTCAACTCCTTCATTTCCACCGGTGACATTCTATAAGGGGCTTTTGAAATTGGTTGGGTTCTTGGCAGTATATCAATCACAAATTCAATCTCACGATCCACTAACTTCCATGGAAACTCCTCTGGAAACACATCCATAAATTTGCATACTACAGGAATGTTATCAACACACACCTCTGCTAGTTGTCCATTCAAAATGCTACATAAATACCCCGGTAACCCTTTTGTAATAGCTTATATGCTTTCATAGCGGAGATTAAGTACGGCAGAGGAATCACCCCATGTCCCGTAATCCTAAATTCAGATTGCCCCAAGGGTCGAAAGGTGACTTGTTTAGACATACACTCAATGGTCACATGATATTTACTTAGCCAATCCATCCTCAAAATTATATCAAAATAGGCCATGTCAAGCGGTAACAAGTCAGCAGATAGTTATACCTCCCCAATAACAATCTCACAAGTAGGATAAATAAATGTACACAACATGGAGCCCCCCGACGGTGAAGAAACACATAGCACATAATGTAACGATTCCTTAGGTCTATTCAATTTACTAGCAAAGGTTTCCGACACAAAAGAATAGTTAGAACCCGAATCGAATAATACATGAGCAAAGTGACCATCGATAGGAAATGTACCTGACACCACAGCCTTCGTATTTTTCATATCACTGGGAATAAGGGCAAACACTCTCCCCTGCCTAGCATTGTCTCTGGTATTGGTGGATTTTGCAGTAGTCTTTGTAGTTGGAGCTGGAATGGAGCCGACTGAACTTGTAGTAGCTCTATTCCCATTCTGTCGATCCCTCTGAGGGCAGTCTCTTGCTAAATGTCCCATCTTTCCACACTTAAAGTAAGCCCCCGTTACTCAATAACAAGTCCCACGATGCCTTTTCCCACAATCTGGATAAGTTGGTGCTGATTTACGAGTAGAGGTGAAAGTACTAGAAGTTCCCAAGTTCGGCTTTTTGTTCTGTGACGCTACTGGTCCTCTTGGTGCTTGTGCATTCTGTCCTTAGAAACTCGGTTTTAAGTAGCTATATTACCTTTCACTACTATCGCCCTTTCCCACACATCAACATAGGTAGGCAATTTCAACACATTAATCTTATCTAGAATCGAGTTCTAGAGTCCTCCTTCAAACTTTCTTGCTTTCTTATAGTCCGTATCCACGATATGTGGTACGTAACGGGCTAACTCCGAAAATTGTGCTTCATACTTTGCCACGGTCTTGTTTTCTTGTCTCAACGTCTCAAATTCTGTCACATTCTTATCCTGTATGCACTGTGAGAAATATTTATCATAAAAGAGCTCCAAAAATCGAGCCAAAGTCAAACCTTGATGTTCATTTCGAGTTAGCATCCATCACCTTCGTGCTTCGTCTTCGAGGGTAAAAGCTGTAAGTTGTACCTTCTGTGCTTCTGTGCACAGAAAAACCTCAAATAACTTCTCTATCCCCAATACCCACGCCTCAGCTTTCATTGGCTCAATGCCTCTCTTGAACGATGGTGGCTTCATCTTCTTAAATTCTTTTGTCAATGCAATGGTTCGGTCCTCAGCTTGATAGACTTGCATTATTGGTGGTGGTATAGGCACTGGTGGTGGCGGTAGTTGTTGCTGTTGTTGTTCCTGTTGTTGTCTCATAGCTTCTGCCATATTCGCAATCGTTCTTTCCAACCGATCTAGCCGTGTGGAGGTAGAGTCTTCCATATCATCCATTCTTGTCCTCACCATGATTTACATATGAAAAGATTATAATACACACAAAAAGAGACACAAGTGTATATAGACAATGATCAGTAGTCATCTTCTATATGATATTCACGACGTAGAAAACATTATGCATGCAACCTAAGTTTTTTCTAAACTCCTTATAGCCCAATGGACACGTGTGTGAGTTATTTACTCGTGCTCTGATACCAACTATCATGACCCAAACTTACCCCTAAAAGTTTGGACATGACCGGCCTATACTCAAGCCTCAAAACAAAATAGTCAATAAATAATTTATACAATATCGGGGCCTGAAATGGAAGCAGATATAACGACAAAAAAAACGTCCATTGAGCGGTGTCTCAATGCCAGGATCTTAATACACAAATCACTTACATCCATATTTACATATACCGTTCATAAAACAAGTCCACGACATACCAATCTAGACAAAAGGGTAATGATCCATAACTTACATATTAGCAATGTATCTATATTTATAGCAACAAGGAATATATAAAAGAAACCCAAAATAAAACAAAAGGGTTTCATTTGGAAGGCTTGACAAAACTGGACCAACAAAAGGCTCCTGGAGCTGACCTAAGGCTGTCCTCTAGGCTAACCACCTACAAAACATATATGAATACGAAATGAGCCAAGCTCAGTGAATAATAATAATGTACTAAAGCATGTAAACGAGCATATGCCTTGCAAAACGTAAAACGTGAACGTAACTCATGTATGTCCCTTTTATTTAACAAAATGGCCTCGGTCTCAACAATAGCAGAACGGCCTCGGGCCCAATAATAACAGAACGATCTTAGGCCCACTTTTAATAACAGAACAGCCTCAGGCCCAGTAATAACAATAAATAAATTTCATCTCATAGCCACATTTCATATTTCGATTCTTGTAGTTCATTCATTCTAGTAACATAACTTCGAGTACATTCTAATAACATAACTTCGAGAATCATGCCTTAACGTATCAAAATAAATACAAGTGTATATATCTTTACACTATTATTACTCACAGTGATTCGGTCGTGCAATGGTTTCTTCCGGCAAGTGACCTACACATCACACACAACAATTGATAAGTAAGACATTCTTTTCTTTGTTTTTATATCTTCCCTCATTCCTTCATTTCATTCACTTCCTATCCATTGTTAAGTATTTTAAACAGATCAAATGTACATATAAACAGATTTAGAGGGTCAAACAGAGTAAAAGAAATTGACAGGAATTTTCCCCACTAGCTGCACGTACGGGAAGGTGCGTCGCATGTGCGGCCCACATGTGCTTTTATTTACAAAATGCCTCAATATGTCTCCCTTGTTTTCCGCACGTGCGGCTATAAGCCCTGCACATGGGCCATGGGCCCCGCACGTGCGGTTTTGCTCTGTTTTGGGCAGTCCGAAAATTCAACAATTCAACTTTCTAAAAACAATTCAAAGCTCTAAATCAAGCAATTTAATTCCCGAAAACACAATATATAAACATAATAAACATGATTTTCATGCTCAAGTAAATCATAACTCTTTTTAACTGTGTTATTACGACCTTAAATTGTCACATTCATTACATTTCTTCATCTCTCCATAACTTATCAAACATATATACATGTAAGGGATCTAAGCGTCTAATTCCTCTCAAACTACTCAACATAATTTAAAACACAAGGATCAACTCTCAAATCAAACAATTACCATGAATCTTGATGGTTTACATGAATATTTTCCCAACTAAGACCACTATTTCAAAACCCTAGCTTGGGTGAGTGGAAAAACTCCATTTTAAAGCTTGATGCTAAGCAATTGAAGAGTGATTTAGGGTATTTAGTTAGTTGACACATACCTTCAACTCTATTCTTTAAAACCACCTTTTAAGATCTTTACTCTCCAACTCTAGGTTGATCTCTTCCTCCTCTCTCTTTCTTTTCCATTCTTTTCTTTCTCTAGAGCTCACCCAAGAGATAGTTTTTATGCAAATATGAGTCTAAGTCCCTTCTTAGGTTCATACATGTATCTAAGGCTTAAATTATGAGCCTATTTTAGTTTATTTAAGTCTTGAGTCTAAATAATTCAATTTAATTCGTTACAAATCAAATTTTCACAAAAATTCTTATTATGTCCTAAAAATCATGCTGATCATAACTGTAAAGTCAATTTCAATTTATTGCACCTCTAAGGCTTTCAATTTCAAGTTCAAATGTCTCAATTTCAACAGATTTTCTCATAATCAACAGATATAATTTCATAATTATATAATCCACACATTTCAACATGGAATTTCATGTCAAACATATAAACACACATATAATCATACATCTAATGAGAGATTTAAGTATATGAGAGGGTCGAGTTATTACATTTTTAGTATGTGTTTGGATGATGATCGTGTAATGGGTGATTATTTTTGTTGATGTTTTTTTGATTAGTTATCTGATGAATTTCCAGAACTGATTCTTTTTCATAAATCAAAAGATATTACACTCTGAGTTTATATACCCAGTACAATCTTGATTCCTAATTGACTTTACTAACCTCTCCTAACAGCCTAACCACATATCACTAACTAACTAAAATATATTTTTACAATGTAACCAACTCACACATGCTTACACCTATACAATTTATATATTCTAAATTGCCTCACTGTCCTCTATTTTATTAAGAAGGACTGCAGCCTTAGATGTGGTTGTAACCTTACAATGTATAGCTGTTGCTGGCTTACTATTCTCAGTCACTTGTAATTGTTGTTGGCTGACTTGTAGACTTTATTTCCTTAGCCCCCGATAAGCTGATGGAAAGAGCAGTGACCAAAAGCTTGGATTGTAAATAATGAAATCTGAAGGCTGATAAGGGCTTTGTAAAAAAAGTAACTATTTGGTCATTGGTAGGTATATACTTAAGAACAAGTCTTCTGGAAAATATATTGTCCTTAATAAAATGACAATCCACTTTAATGTGTTTAGATCTAGTGTGAAAAACAGGGTTAAAAGAAAAAGCTATAGAGGATTGGTTATCACACCAAAGAATTGGTGGAGCAAGGATAGAAATGCCTAAGTCAACAAGAAGCATTTGGAGCCAACTAAGTTTAGCAGTGGTATGAGCCAAGGATCTGTATTTAGCCTTAGTAGAGGACTTGGATACAGTAGGTTGCTTTTTAGCGGACTAGGAAATCAAATTAGAGCCAAGAAAAACACAATAGCCAGAAGTACATTTCCTATCTAAGATATCTCCTGCCCAATTAGAGTCAGAAAATGCTTGTAGAACAAAAGAACTGGGTTGAAAAGTGAGCCCATGAGAAAGAGAACCTTGAACAAATCTAAGAATTCTTTTGAGAGCAGCAAAATGACCATTTGTTGGAGCATGCATGTATTGGTAAACCTGATTGACAGCCAGAGACAAATCATGCCTTGTTATAGTCAAATATTGTAAGGCTTTCACCAAACTCCTATACGGCTTAGGCTGAGTAAAAAGAAGAGAAATAGAAGGAGTGTGAGAGGCCTTAACAGCAATGGGAGTGTTGCAAGGTTTGTAAGAAGTCATACTAACTTTGGCAAGAATTTCAAATACATACTTGTGTTGAGAGAGGACATAAGAGCTACCAACTGTCTTGATGGCAATACCCAAAAAAAAGAAAAGAAAAAAAAATGGGCCCTAGCTCTTTCATGGCAAAAACAGTGTGCATTTTCTAAATAAGAGACTGAATATGAGCGGCATTACTCCCAGTAAGAAGGATATCATCAACATAAACAAGCAAAATGGTGATAGAGGAAGATGATTTTCGAATGAACAAGGAATTGTCACAATGATTGTTAGCAAACCCTTGACCAAGCAAAAACTAAGAAAATGTGGAATACCAAGCTCAAGGGGCTTGTTTGAGGCCATAAAGGGCTTTTCGAAGTTTGTACACATGATGAGGATAAGCTGGATATGAAAAACCAGGAGGTTGTAACATATAAACTTCCTCAGCCAAGACTCCATGGAGAAAAGCGTTGCTTATATCAAGCTGTTTAAGAGGCCAATGATAGTGTAAAGCCATGCAAAGCAAAACTCTAATAGTAGGTTGTTTGGCCACTAGGCTAAAGGTTTCATTATAATCAATCCCTTCGTGTTGTAAAAACCCTTTAGCAACCAACCGAGCTTTATGCCTAGCAATAGTGCCATTAGAATTTCTTTTGACTTATGGTTTCATCAACCTCCTTTTTATGATTCCATGAAAGTTTTTAGTTGTCTGTGTTATCCTTGACTCAAGCCCTATGTCACTCATAAACTTCAACCCAAATCAATTGCTTGTGTCTTTTTAATTTATCATCTATCAGTTAAAGGCTATCGATGTTTGGATCCTCTCTCAGGGAAAGTCTATCTCTCTACACATGTCATATTTCATGAAGATGTTTTCCCTTTCACTTAATAAGCTCAATCTGATTCTTCTTCTCTGTTTTATATTCACTCCTTTTTTTGGTCTTCATTCATGTCTACTTCTCCTTCAGCTCCAACATCTTCTCCAGATTCCTCTATTTCTTCTCCTTCTAGATGTTTTTCACTAGTTGCTTCTTGCTCTCTTGTTACACTTGTACCTACTATTTCCGCCCCCATTGACTATTTCTATTAAGTTGCCTCTTCCTCCTCCTCTTCTTCCTACTCTTAATACACATCCCATGACCACTAGATCTAAATCTCATTGCCTTCTATCTTCTTCTCAACCTACTGTTTCTTTTGATTCTGAACCTGCCAGTTATAAGCTAGCTCTTCAAAGTCTGGTTTGGACCGTTGCTATGCAAGAAGAATATTAAGCTCTTATGAAACATGGGACATGGTCTTTTTATATATTTTTTTTTATCGTTATCATGTAATTGATGGTTATTAGGTTTTTAATATATGATCGATGTTAATATATGAAATATTTTTAGTTTTGGATTTTTTGATTGGTTTAATGATGACATCAATATTGTCACCATGTTTGAGTTGAGTTTTTGAGACTATTTTTAAATTTATTTTTGAAAATATAGGAGCTAATTTAACGAAAATAAATATCAAAAAGCATTAATTTAAAAAAAATTATTTCTACCCTCTCAAAAGATAAAATTATATAAAAATTAGTGTTTTTAATTTTTTTTTCACCAATTTAATTTTTAATTTTTTAGAAAAACATTTTCTGAAAATAGATTTTGAAATTCAAACCAAACGGAATTTTATAATTAAGAAAGTACTAACATTATTTATTAAAAAAAGGCCATTACATTTCAAACAACATACAAATTAACCAATACAAAATAAGTTGTATGATAACTTTGCTCTTGAAATGAAGAATTTTCCATTTGCAAAAGAAACGACATCTTTAATTATCCTTATTTGAAACGAGATTCAAACTTTATGGTGAAATGTATCATAATTGAAAGCTTAGAAACCGAAGTGACACCAGTTCCAAATTATGAAATTGTTAGTGTAACTCACCCATAAAACAAAGAACCCATCAAAATGTGATTGTTATAATTGTAAATATATTATCATCACATCGTTCTCATAATAAATTCCACAAGAATTGTTTTGCAGGAATAACTTTTTTCTTATTACATTTTGTTTACTATTGTATACGTATATTTGAAAGTCGAGTGATCATCCTTATATTATTCATGGAGACATACTACAACAGTTTTTTTTTTTTTTTTCAAGGATTAATGTTGTGTTGAGGAATTTGTTGTAACAAATTTTGGTACTATAGGTTGTTTTGATAATTGACATTTTTAGTAATTATTTAAATTTCTTTGAAAGACGTGTAAAAAAAATAAAAAATAAAATGATTTTTTGTAATAATTATTTAACTTTTTTTGTTAAAATGTTGTTTTTTCAAAATAGGCGAAAATGTCAATCACCATATTAGTACAATGAACTGTCCTTCCTGTGGTTTGGCAGCTGAGGATAATTTGCATGTCCTTCGAGATTACACTTCAATTTCAATAGTTTGGGAAGCCATTCCTATTCCCTCTACTCTCTAAACCTTTTCGATTGGCTGCTCACCAATTGTAAATCCAAAGACAGCCACCACTCTTCTACCCTTTGGTCCACTATTTTTATCTTCACTTGTGGGTTCATCTGGAAAAAAAAGAAACCTAAAAATATTCCAACCTGACCTACAATCCTTTCCTTACAACCCCTCCTATCTCACACCTTGGGTTTTGAACCATTCTCTTGACTGGCACATTTCTTGGAGCCTACCATTGGGAATACACTCGTGTCCACAACCATAACCACAACCACAACCACAACCATCAAAGTTGGCTGGACATCTCCAGCAACAGGCTTCTTGAAACTAAATACCGACAGAGCTTCCGAAGGTAATCTAGGCTTGGCCAATGGGTACCTGGTTTCTCTAGATTCATTGGCATCTCCTTTAGCATGGTGCAGAATTCTAGCAAAACAATGGACTTCTTAGTATTGTAGAATTTACTGCTTTACCTTCAATTCCGAACTGTATTTCTTTACAGCTTTCACACAATGCTAGGGGTTTTCGCTACCCTCATTATGTAAATTCTTAATTATAATTTATGCCATTTTACCACCCACCCCCCCCCCCCCCCCCCCCAAAAAAAAAAAAAGAAGGGAAAAAATGAGTAGATTTTAAGACACTAACAACTAAATTCAAAATAATTTTTGACTTTTTACACTTCAAAATTCTGTATATCACATTCCAATATTAATAAATTTCCTAGGAGTATTTGTTGGTATTTGCAATTAAAAAAATGAAAAGATCAAGATGGAATGTGTTTTCCCCTAGTTTAGCATTTATTTTATTTTTATTATTTTTTTTTTTGAGCACCTAGTAACTCATAATAGGTCAAAATATAATTTTGGAACTATTTGGAATGCATCCCATCGCCAACTAGCCAATCACCACATGA
The DNA here is from genome assembly GCA_030407325.1 of Camellia japonica. Classification (NCBI taxonomy): domain Eukaryota; kingdom Viridiplantae; phylum Streptophyta; class Magnoliopsida; order Ericales; family Theaceae; genus Camellia; species Camellia japonica. The sequence continues at coordinate 69,493,373 of JAPPVO010000016.1, read as the reverse complement.
CTAGCTTATCCAAAAAATATACCAGTGAGTGTGTGTACAGAAACTAAATACAAAATAGGACACAACTCTCTCATAAGGGGTGGAGTTTATATGGGGCCATCTCTTTCTATTTTGTATTTAGTTTCTGTATTTTTAATATTACTGAAAATATATATGAATATATAGAGAGAGAATAAAAGAAAAACAAATTAAACATAGTGATTTGTTTTATATGATGTTGGTTTGTACAACCATTTTCATTATTTAAGTGACACAACACCAAAACCCTGGCATTACACATAATAGATCACTAACAAACTTATGCAAACTGTTTCTTTTTTTTTTTTTTTTATCAGAATAATTTTGACAACTATACTTGACATTCAAACAAAAGACTTGATTCGTCATTATGACTAGTTCATAGAAAAAACAACAACCACTTTTTATCCTTTTTTTTATTTTATTTTTTATTTTAATCTCTATTTACATAACATTAAATTTGTGTTCTCATAAACAATTTGAGTTATCACATCGTGTTATAAAAAGTTTTGAACTCAAGTTAGCTTAATTTAATCTGAATCATTACATTTTATTAGAAGGTCAAAGGTTCAAGCATTACATAAAACTCTCTGCTACAACTTCCAATCTAGGGCTGCAACTCAGACAAATTCGATTAGACAAAGCATCTATAGGCTCAATTTAAAGTACAGAGGGATCTTTCTAAGCTCGAGCCATAGGTCCAACCCTAGCTAGACTTCTCACTAGAACTTCTTTACCCAAACCCGAGCCCAAGCCTGAGCACGAGATTAAGTCAAAGAATTAAGTTGACCGAATTCAAACACAAAAAATTATCTTCAATTTCATAAACTAATGTATTGCACTTTCAAAAAATTATTTAAAAAAATCAAAAAATACAAAAATGAACCATAATTAAACATTAGTTTGAGTTAAAACAATAGAGTATATTACATTATAATATGATTTGATTTAAATGATGAGAAAATAATCCTTAATTTCTAATATTTTATGTTTATTATATATAATTTATTTATATTAATATAGAATTTGGATTCCTCAAATTGCTTGAGTTGTAAAGACACTGGCACAAGCCTTGTCCAAATTTAATTTGAACTGACAAATTTTAGTCCAAGCCCTGAGCAAATTTGAAATTATACAGCCTAAGTCATTAAGATTTTCATATGGGACTCGAGTTGTTTGGTTAAACCTACTCATGTTCCACCCCCATTTTGATGTAAAAAAATTAAATAAAAATTAGATCCATATTTCCCAACAAGTCAAGCAGAGTAATCAAACTTATAGAGGAATTTAGTGGGTGTTTGGCATGCACTAAAAAAATATACTTTTTTTGCGCATACATACATTTATTTGGGTCATATCAATCAACATCTATCAACATTTCCTCTCTACTTTTCTACCTACTTTCTCTATTTTTCTACACATTTTTTTTTATAAATAGTCAAAAAATACACTTATTTAGAACATCTGAAACCACCTCCTTAATTTCAGGTTTCAAGACAATAAAATATTGTCTGATATTGATTTCCATTTCCAGTGCTTGTTACATTTGTCTTGTACATATATGAAAACTTATCACAGATTAACTGGGTTTTTGCTTTTCTTGGTCTGTGCCTTGCGCAACAAATAGCGAGCGAACCCAGTATTATAAAAATCTAAAGACACCAAAAAATAAATAAATAAATAAAATTGATAAAACTTAACTAGTAATTCATAGAATGCAAAAGACAATCACTGTACCTTAACATACAAGAACAGGGGTAAAAAACAATATTTTATTAGAATTCAATGGTTGTGGTGGTGGAGTGGGTTTATATGCTGTCCTATTAAATAATTAAAAATAAAAAATAAAAAATGTCTGTTTGTTTGGTTTACATTGTTTTATCTATTATCTATTATCTATTATTAAAATATAGGATTATTATACAGAAAGGTCGGTGTTGCTTAGCCCAAAACCAGAGGTTTGTGAAAACCAGGGGCCTAAACATCTGAAACTGCTGGAAAGAGGAAAATTAATAGCCTAGGCTCCAGTGACGCAAAATAATTAACAAATAAAAAATTTATATAAAAATAACATTTCGAATGATTTTTTAATTATATTTTTAAATTACGAAAATAATGATGAATATTTTAATTAAAAATAAAAAAATTACAATCAATCACATTATTATGTATAAAATTTTATACAAAAAATTCAGTATAATAGTGATATCAAATCATCACTTACTTGTAAACATAGTTAGCTCCGTTACGAAAATGAGAAATTATTGAATTATTAATTATATTTGATAAGCGGTATTGACCTTCTATTCCTTAGATTATATAATAATACCATATATCGATGATGATGTGGTATCACTGTTGTGGGGACATAATTTTTTGAATGACAAACACGTGGTCGAGGTGACACCGAAGTGTCAGCCGGGATGCCACGTGTCCTGGTCATGACGCCGAAATGATATGTTATCTGCGAAGATACCGGAATCCGAGATAAGCGGATAAGAGACAAGGGCCCTAGAATGAGAGAATACTTCAGTTTAGGTAAAGATGAGACTCTTAGAGAGTTTATCCTAATCTACTGGGAGTCCAAGATTAGCAGTAATCCTAAGTCCATTAGAGTTAGGCTCCTATTGGGACTAGGATTGTGTTGGCTATAAAAGGGAGGCACCCCCATGGGTCTAAGGTATGTCTTTTATGCTTTGTCTAGTGAATTAAGCACTATTGGTTATCTTTGAGAGATATTTAACTGACTTGATCGTCGGAATGCCCCCGGGTGGACGAGCCACTGCCAGAATCTCTTCTTTCTGTTGCAGGTTGTTCGGGCGGGCTTAACCTATTCTATCGATGTTCTTCAGTTGAATACTAAATTGACAGTGTGATCGGAAATTGACACACACAACTATTATTTATATTATTATTATTATATAATCTATCCTAAGACATACAAAACTCTTCTGTATTGTCTATATAAGTAATACTATATATTTTCAATTATGTTTTTTCACAAGATCAATTATAAAAATAAAAATTTAAAAACTTTTATATTAAATATTTAAGATTTTGTACTTCATATTAATTTAAAAATTATTATCTATTACTATTGATTATGAAGAAAAAAAAATAAAATTTTAATTAACAAGTATCCGTGCAAATTATTTTTGTGGCTCTGCTATTGCGCTCAACAACCAAGACTTTTATTCTCACACTATAATAATAATAGGGTTAATTACACTAATAGTCCCTATAGTTTGGGACTTGTGTCACTTTGGTCCCTAACTTTTCAATTGTGACACATTTGACCCTGAATTTTGAATCTTGTTTCAAATAAGGACAATTGAAAATATCATTAGATTTTCAAGGGTAAAATCGTCAATTTGATAAAATATAAACTAATTGACAAAAATAAATGTCAAAAAAATATTTTAATTTTTAAAATCATTTTTATCCACCAATGATAAAATTATGTAAAATTAATAAAAATTACATGATTAGTTTTTTAAAATTAATTTTACATGATCATCATCTAAATACATAATAAAAATTAATTTGGTAAAAAAAAATAATAAATGTCTAAAACATTTATTAATTTTACATAATTTTATTTTTCGTAGGTAGAAATAATTTTTAAAAATTCAAATATATTTGTTTGACATTTATTTTTGTCAAATTAGTTTATATTTTATCAAATTGACAATTTTACCTTGAAAAATCTAATAATATCTTCAATTGTCCTTATTTGGAACAAGATTCAAAATTTAGGGTCAAATGTGTCACAATTGAAAAGTCAGGGACCAAAGTGATACAAGCCCCAAACTATAGGGACTATTTGTGTAATTTGCCCATAATATAATAATAATAATAATAATAATAATAATAAATAAATAATACGTATGCATGTTTTTTTTTTGAGTTAATTACAAAAACACCCCAAGGTTTCACGCATTCTTCATTTTAAATTTTAATATTTTAATTTCGACAAATTAAACCTTAGAGTTTCCATTTGTATTTCAATTTGCCCCTCCTTCCATTTTCATCTGTGTAAGGCAGTGGAAGGGGTTTAAAGTAGAAAATACTGGAGTTTAAAGTGAAAAATGTTTGAAACCTTAAAATTTTTTGTGTAATTAACCATTTTTTTAAAATTAAAATCACTAAAAACAAAAAAAAGGATTAATTACAAAATAAACTCTAAGATTTCACATGTTTTCACTATAAACCTTAATGTTTTTCACTTTAAATCTCCTCCGTCATATAACACATACGGAGATGGACGAAATGGGCAAATTGAAACACGAATTGAATTTTAACATTTAATTTGTTGAAATTAAAATACTGAGATTTAAAATAAAAAATGTGTGAAACGTTAGAGGTTTTTTTTATTTATAATTAATCTTTTTTTTCTTTTTTTTTCTTTTTTTTTTCTCTCTTCTGGAAACGGAATAAATATGCATGTTGAATCAATTTTGAATAAGCACCCAAATTCTGTGAATTATTGCATTTGATCATCATCATCATACAGTCGTCATCATACAGTAGATTGGGGATGGACTTAAGATTACAACATGTGTTACAAAATTTTGGAAGGGAAATTGTTTCACAATTTATCAATTAAAACAATATTGTGCTGGACGCTATTTCATATCATTAAAATAAGTAGTTTTGTTACATTTGGTTTGATTTTTTTTTAAAATTTTATGCATTGACCCTTATGTTTCATAGATGAAAAATGTTATAAACTCACCTATATGAGCACAAAATAATCTTCTCGTATAATCCTGTTGACCAAGTTTGCACTTCTCCAAACGTCGTTGTTTTGCTACCTGAAAACACAAACGTGAGCTAGCTGGCAAGTGTGTGCTGGAAACCTCTCTGATGCCTAAGTTAGCACAATAGACAATAGACGCAAAAGCTCTATGTATTCGAGAGTCAGAATTGTAATACCTTTGCATAGGTTATGTCATGAGCCTTTATAGATTCCCCTGGCACAATCCTAGTTGGACTCTAACTTTTGAACTAATAGAGTCCTCCTAGGAATCACTCTGCTAAAGGATAATGCCTATTCTTAGAACACCTTTTCCACTATTAATCAGGTGAGATGGTTTGAACTCTTTACTCCGATCGGAATGGCGGTCAGGCGAGCTATCTTGGCTCTATGCTTTCCCTGGCAAGGCCATGATAACCCTTATCGCATGATGGCACCTTGCCGAGCTACACTTAGCTCAGCCCTCTTCACTGGCAACATCTTGGTTTGCAACAAGACTGCCTTGAGATAGCTCGGTCCAAACCCTGCCTACACATCTCTAACCGGTTTGGTGTTTATCACAGCCCAAAACCGAGCTACATAAGGCCTTATCCCGGCCCACTGCGCAGCCCAACAGCCGAAGTAGATTTTACCTAGTTCGGCCCAATTTGAATAGAAATTACCCTCTCAATTGCCCCTTAATTCCATCTGCAACGCATGATTGGGATTACTTTCTTCTCATCGAGCTAAGACCTCTCAAATTAGCTGACCAAGAAATGTTGCTCGGTTTCCTTGTTCAATTCGGCGAAGTCTCTGTCAACTGTACCACACGTTCATTCACCTGCCAGATACGTTTGACACAACCCCATGCCTGAGACATGTGGCACGCCCTTATTGGCTCTGTATCTCTGTTACAGCTGTCAAGCATGGACACCCAAAAATTTGAAACGTCCCACCCTAGCCTCCATTACATACATGTCGTTCATGCACTTGAATAGTCACACACTGTTCATCCTCGTCCGGCCTCTCTGTAACTCAAGCCTCAACGTCCCATTTCCCTATGCTCGAGCTCCAAGCCACAAAGCATTTGCAACAGCTACTGGAAGACCATCCGTTTGGTTGGAATTAGAGTTCCTACCCTGAATCCGTAAGTTCTTCGCACCCTTTCTAAGTATAACTTTTTTTCATTCCGCTCTTCATGTTTTCTGGATTTTTCCAATTTGCTTGACCCACCCAAGACGACTAACAACACCATGATTGAGTAGTAATTTACTAAAGTATGAAAATAATTGTGAAACGAACTCAAGGGCACGAAATACCCTTACTAGTTCTATGTTTAGAAACGAATACCAAAAGGATACAAAATAAAACTAATAGAAACCTGCGATGTTGATCCAAAATCACAACCAAACCGAAGGAAAAACCAGTTTGCACGGTCTTTAAGTAGTACGACCGAGCGAAGAACATTATGGCTACATGACATTGGGCCACCTAATTGTTGGAACAATTTTCTGTGTAAAATAAATAACTTCAAACAAATCAAACAAATAAAAAATAAATTACTTACAGAATTTATTTACTGAACCGAATAAATATTTAAAAGATCAAGTTGAGTGTGTGACACTCTGTCCTTAAGGCAGATTCGCCTTGCTACGGTGTTTACGGATAAATGGCGTCTATCTCCCAAGATAATTTGATCTTTACAAATTGTAGTAGCACTCCAAACAATTTGTACTGCGAAGAAAACCAGTGTTCTATACTCTCAGAATTTTTTCCTAAAATTAGTATATAGAATAATGTAAAGAAAACACCAAGGAAAGCAAGAAAAAATGAATTTTCAGAATGAGAAATATGTTGGAAATGTCCTGGTATTTATAGGGCTGAATAGGCATGAAATTCAAACCCGAACAAATCTAATTTTGAATGAACATGTGCAGTTACTGTTTGAACAGATAACTGCTGTAGTTTTATATCTGTTCATAACTGCTGGGTAGTTTTAAACCTGTCCGAAACTACTGGACTGTTTTTCAATCTGTTGAACAGTTTGAACCTGTTAAACATGCTGGAAAATGGACTGAAACAATGGCTCTGCTTGGACAGAAGAAATTGGCGCAAAATTTAAATTAATTTTCCCGCAAGAATTTTTGGAAAAAATTTAAATAAATTTTGTCCAAAAAATTAATATTAGACCTGACCCAACCCACAACCTACACTCGCACCCGGCATGGCTCGGCTCGGCTCGGCTCGGTCGACCGGTCGGACGGACGGCGGCGGGGCGCACGCGCTTGTGGTGGTTTGAGCCAAGGTTCACTTTGTCCATAACTCCTCTCTTCTACAAACTTGGGGTGCCGTTAGGACCCAACCCAAGTGTTGCCACCTAGAACTTATATACACACATAAGTTCTTTTAAGTTTCCAACGTGGGATTACCATTTCAAGGAAACCCACATTTACTTCTTTAATTGTCCATTCCATGAACCAAAAAACGACGTCAACTTTCCATTCACTCATAAATGGTTTTGATGAACCATTTGCACCGTGTGACTTGCCATGCGGCAAGGAACACGTCACCTCTTTGGACCCACCCCAAAACACGTATGGGCCCTATCAAAATTTGGGGTCAAATTTGGCCCAAAATAAGCCTATAAAATCATATTTTTCCAACAATCCCCCGCATGAATGGAATTTGACGGAGGGAAAATGCAACAACATGATCTAATTATAGAGAATACAGATATTGGAAATATTCTGCAAAGGATAGGTAGCTTTTGGCTTTGAACCTTCCCTTGTGAGACACTATCGAATTTACTAGTTAACTAGTGAATATGATGTCTTGAACCATTCAGCCATTTGTGTAAACCATGACAATAAAGCTCACACTGTGACAACCCAACTCTGTGTTATGCTAATTAATCTTAATTATGATTATAATTATGAGCTTGATATGATTTTGAGTGCTAATTATATGATTATATGTGTGTTTGAATTTCTATCTGTTCACTGTAGGAAAATCTGTTTGATTTTCTGCTATAAAAATTAAATTGAAGGTCGTGGAGGCGATATAAACCAAAATTGGCCGTATTATTGTAATTAGTATAATTTTTAGAGCCTACAGTGAAATTTAATTAAAAATTGATTCGAATTAAAATAATTAGATTAATCTGATTCAATTATGTTCATTTGATTATGCCTAAGCCTTAATTAGCCAATATGATTAATGAAACCTATATATACACTAATTAAGGGCCTAATTCACATTTTATGACCTCAAAGAATTTGAAGATACACTCTAGAGGGAGAGAGTGAACCAAATTAGTGAGAGAGAGAGCTCAACCTTGGAGATTTGCAAGAGAATTCAAGAGACTAGGAGGATTAGCTCAAGAATTGGCTATAATAGGAAGAGTTGAAGCTCTTAGGTGAGTAATTGAGCTCAAATTCATGAGTTTAAACTTGTAATTATGTGAATTTCAAGAGAATTGATGATCAAGAACAAATTTGTGTAGTGTTTGATGAGATTGAAGTTAATAGCTCCATGAATGTAAAGAATCACCATGAATGTGCATAATCATGAAGAATTGAGCACCAAAATTCACATACATGCATAATTTTGTTAAACTTTATGATTTTGATCATCATTTGTATCATTTGACATGGAATTAGAGTCTATATTTCACATGCATGCATCATTTTTAAAGATATGAAGCTTGGTAGCTTGTGTTATGAAGTTGTCAAGAAGGATGTGAAATGATTTGGGATTTGGATCATGGTTTTGGACAAATTAGACTCAATTTTCCTATGTTCTCATGTTGTATAATATTTTCCATGCTTTTATACCAAAATGTGAGTTTTGAGCCTTTGGAATCAAGTCATGAACTTCAAACATAGTTCTGGAAAACCCAAAATTCGACTTGTCCGCTCAAGCGAGGAAAGTGTCGCTCGAGCGTAAAAGTCGAGCTCCCAAAAGTTTTGCAGAGATTTGCATAGTGGCTCGAGCGGCAAACTCTATGCTCGAGCGAACCCTGTCTTGCAAGACTCCCCGCTCGAGCGTCAGATATCTCGCTCGAGCGTGAAATTCATGTAACCAGTACTTTTATAGAGTTTTGCAATCCGCTCGAGCGACCAAAGTTGCACTTGAGCGAAGAGCCTTATTTCAGAAATTTTGAAAAGATGTTTAATGATTCGTTTTCCGTTCTCTTTCATCTCTAAGCACTCTTAAGCATGCATTGGACATTCTAAATGAATTAAAGGACATGAAAGAAGCCTAAGAATATTAAGCAAACTAGAGAACGGATTGAATGGCAATATGACCCAATGTGTTATGAATCATGTAGGGTCAAGTACAAGGACGAATCAAGCATCGGAACACTGTGAGTAATATCTTAGCAAAGATATTTTTGCATACGCATTACTTTCTAAATGATGCCTATGTGGTAAGGTTCCAAACCTTTAAAGTGATAAAATGAACGAGCGTTCTAATCACTTAATTTGAAATGAGATATACAAAGTTATCAATGAATGAGTATGAAATGGGCCTAAGGCTGTTTAGTGTATTCAATGAGGATGTGGATTGGGCCTAAGGCCGTTCTGTATAATGACTAAATGGGCTGAAGGCCATTTGGGACAAGGAAAAGATATGGACCTAAGGTCGTTCTAGATACAGAAATGGATATGATCATAGATCTGAATGTGTGCACACAGTAAATGTGTATATGAATTGGACCTAAGGTCGTTCTGTAAGTATTGGACCTAAGGTCGTTTCAATATGTAATGGACCCAAGGTCATTTAATATGTAAGTTAGACCAGAGGTCGTTTTGTCTATGATGGATCCAAGGTCATTCTGTATGTAACATGAACCCAAGGTCGTTTATACTTGGGATATGATGTAAAGGACCTGAGGTCGTTTTGCTTTAACACCGATTACTAAGCGTAATGATGAGCTGTGATTATAAGAATCTTGTTCATGAACTCCTCTATTTTGGTATTATTCACTGGGCGATAGCTCACTGTTTATATTTATGTATGTAGGTGAGCAGTAGGATGTCCAGCCCCAGCTCCAGTAAGCACTGAGAAACCAAGTTTTAAGAGATCAACCAAGGTCGCCTCACGCAAGAGGCCTTACTTTTGATTTATTTGCCCTTTGATCTTTTGCTTTTAAACTTTTGTGGTCATATATGACCAACCCTGTGTATAACCTTGGTTTTGTTAATACTGGCTTTGAATGATCTTGAACGTAGGTATTACATGCTTAATATGAATGTTCATATGGTGTGAGTTATTATATGAATATGAGAACGTTTTGGTTAACCCATGCACAGCTCATTGGACAATTTTTGTAAATTTTGCTTCCGCAATTTGGCCCCCTATTATTAAATATGACTCAATTTCTGACTGAGGCCGCAGGTAGTCTCGTGATTACTGGCCTGTTATGACTCTAATCCATAAGGGCGGGTTTGGGTCATGACACACACAATATATTACCAAACACAGTTTAGTTCTCACTGTTGTGTTCATTTTGGCCCTGAACAACCTGGTGTTTCATGAGTGCTCTAAAGAATTATAGCCCTTCACAAATCTCATAGAACCGGCCCAGTTCACACTTATATAGGTGATTCTTATGAAGAGTATCTTGTCATACTCCACTAGGTATACCTAGATATAAGAATCATTAAAAGTATTACTTAACCTAAAACATTACAGACATCACTATTTCATCATAGAAATGGGTAAGAGTTTGACTCTCCAGTGATCCTTATGAGTCATACATAACTCGGTTGTCCCCTTGAACCTAGATCTTAGGATCTCCAGTCAACTAGGTTAGGTTGCCATTGTGGTAACTCTTATTTAATAGGCTTAAGTCCTATTCCCCTCGATAAGTTCTCAACTAACTTTCTTGCTAACACTTTGGTTAGTGGATCCGCTACGTTGTCTTTAGACTTTACATATTCAATGGAAATAATTCCATTAGAGAGTAGCTGTCTTACGGTGTTATGTCGACGACGAATGTGTTGCGACTTACCATTATACATATGACTCTGTGCTCTACCTATTGCTGATTGACTATCACAATGTATGCAAATAGCAGGCATCGGTTTTGGCCACATTGGAATATCTTCAAGGAAGTTTCTGCCTCTTCCCCAGCTTTATCTAAAGCTATGAATTCTGGTTCCATAATAGACCCAGCAATGCAAGTCTGTTTGGAAGATTTTCAAGATACAGCATCACCACCAAGAGTAAAGACATACCCACTAGTGGATTTTGAGTCTCTAGTGTTCGATATCCAGTTTTCATCACGGTATCCTTCAAGTACTACTAGATATCTAGTATAATTAAGCCCAATGTTACGAGTAAATCAGAGATATCTTAGAATCCTTATAATTGCTTTCTAGTGTTCTATCCTGCATTACTTGTATATCTACTTAATTTACTTACTGCATAAGCTATATCCGGGCAAGTGCAATTCATTAAGTATATTAAGCTTCCAATAATTTGGACATACTCTAATTGAGAAATACTTTCTTGTACATTCTTAGAAAGAAACAAATTAATATCCACAGGTATTCTAGCAAAATGATCATCGTCTTTGCTAAATTTGTCAAGTATTTTCTCAATGTAATGTGATTGTGACAAAGCATAACTTTCTGATATTTTGGTAATTTTCATACCAAATATTACGTCAGCAATCCCCATGTCCTTTATGTCAAAATGTTTATTCAACATTTTCTTGGTAGTTTTAATTATGCCATTATTACTACCTATGATGAGCTTATCATCCACATAAAGACATACTATAACATAACCTTTGCTTGCGTTTTAATATAAACACATTTCTCACATTCATTAATTTTGAATAAATTTAGCATCATTACTTTGTCAAATTTCCCATGCCATTGCTTTGGCGCTTGTTTTAAACCATGTAATGATTTAACCAATTTACACACTTTCTTTTCTTTTCCTGAAACAAAAAATCCTTCTGGTTGTTCTATGTAAATTTCTTCATCTAACTCACCATTTAAGAAAGCGGTTTTCACATCCATTTGATGAATTTCTAGATTGTATAATGATGCAATAGCAATTAGCATTTAATGGATATTATTCTGGTAATTGATGAGTATGTGTCGAAATAATTAAGACCTTTTTTTTGCCTATATCCTTTAACCACAAGTCTTGCCTTGTATTCGTCAATTGATCTATCCGCTTTCATTTTTCTTTTGAAAATCCACTTCTACCCAAGATGTTTACAACCGGGTGGCAAATCCTCCAATTCCCAAGTGTGATTTTGCAAGATAGATTCAACTTCGCTGTTTACAACCTCTTTCCATAACGGAGCTTTAGGATTGAACGTAGCCTCTTTAAAAGTTAAAGGCTCATTTTCTAACAAAAATGTTAGAAAATCTAGGCCAAAAGATTTTGAGGTTCTAGTACGTTTACTACGCCTAGGTTCCACTTCTTCATTTTGATCTATCTCTTACTCTTGTTTTTTATATTGTTCTTGATCATGACTAGTAGTAGCATCATAAGATCTTTTATTATTACTTGTCCAGTCTTATTTGGAAATACATGTTCAGAGAATGATGCATTCCGAGATTCAATAATAGTATTTACATGCATTTCGGAATGTTCTGATTTATGAATCAAAAACCGATATGTACTACTATTCTTGGCATAACTAATCAAAATGCAATCAATGGTTTAGGACCTATCTTAGTCTTTTTAAGACTAGGAATAGCCACTTTAGCCAAACACCCCCACACTTTTATGTATTTGTAGGATGGTACTCTCCTATGCCACATTTCATAAGGTGTTTGATTCACTTTCTTCCGAGGTACTTTATTTAGAATATAATTAACAAAAAATATTGCTTCCCCCCACAAATTTTGAGGTAATCCAGAACTTATTAACATGGCATTCATCATTTCTTTTAAAGTCCTATTTTTTCTTTCAGCAATTTCATTTTGCTGAGGTGAGTAAGGAGCGGTGGTTTGATGAATTATTCCATATTCTTTACAAAACTCATCAAAAGGTGATTCATATTCACCACCTCTATTACTTCGAAGTTCTTACCAAGTTAATTTTCAACTTCATTCTTGTATTGAATGAAAGTTTCCGAAGTTTCATCCTTGGCTCGAATTAAATAAACATAACTATATATAGTATAATCATCTATAAAAGTGATAAAATATTTTTTCCCACCTCTAGTTTGAATTGATTTAAAATCACAAATGTCACTATGAATTAATTCAAGTGGTTTCGTACTTCTTTCAATTGTATGGAAAGGAGTTTTGGATAATTTTGCCTTAATACAAATTTCACATTTATGATTTAAATCAATGTCAAATTTAGGTAAACATTCCATATTAATTAATCTACGCAAAGATCCATAATTAACATGTCTTAGTTTACCATGCCACAAATTTGAAGACTCAAGCAAGTAAGAAGAAAATGTATTTTTATTAATAACAGAGGGTATAATAGTCATTACATTCATTTTGAAAAGGCCATCAGACATGTAACCTTTTCATACGTACATCCCATTTTTGGTAAGTACAAACTTGTCACTTTCAAAAATTAGCCTAAACCCATTTTTACTTAACAAAGATCAGGAAACAAGGTTCTTGCGAATGTCCGGTACATGCAGCACATTGTTGAGAGTGAATTCCTTTCCAGATATCATTTTCAGAATAATCTTTCCTTGTCCTTCAACTTTAGAATTCAAGGAGTTGCCCATGAAAAGTTGTTCACCGTTGTCTACTATAGAATAAGATGTGAACATCTTTTTGTCGGCACAGATGTAGCAAGTAGCATCAATGTCCACCCACCATTCTTTAGGATTTCCGACAATGTTTGCCTCGGAAACAACTACAGAAAGATTTATGTCCTTAATACCATTGGAAATTTTGTCAATTTCGGTCATATGGGCTTGAGCAGACTTCTTGCTTGATTTTCCTTTGCCTTTACGCTTGCTGCGGCAATCTTTGGCCCGATGTCCCTCTTTGTCATAGATGTAACATTTGCCATTAAACTTGTACTTTTTAGTTTCTCCTCCTTTAGAGCCTTGTGAGGAACTTTCACCAGAAAACATCTGTTTCTTGGCTTTTGGAGCATGTTCCACCACATTTGCTCTTGACTCCATTGGATGCTTATCAACCCGCTTTTCTGAATTGTGGTTGTCCTCCTCAATCCTCAAACACACAATTAATTCCTCCAAAGTCATTTATTCGCGCTTGTGTTTGAGGTAGTTCTTGAATTCCTTATAACCTTGTGGTAATTTTTCAATTAAGGCAGCAACTTGGAAGGATTCACTGAGAGAGATGCCTTCTGTATGAATGTCATGCAGAATGAGTTGGAGATTTTGAACTTGGCTGATCACAGTATTAGAATCAACCATCACAAAGTCTAGGAATTTGCCAACCACAAATTTCTTTGAGCCAACATCTTCTATTTTGTACTTTTTCTCCAAAGACTCCCAAAGTTCCTTTGTCATTTTGATAGGGCTGTAGACGTTGTATAATGTATTGCTAAGTTGTTCAAGATGTAGTTCCAGCAAAGGTAATCAGCATGTTTCTAGGCATCGACTGCAGCAACCACTTGCCGGTCAGTTTCATCCTCTTTTAGAGTAGAAGCATCCTCATGGAGAAAACGCGCTAGGTTGAGAGTAGTAAGATAAAACAGTATTTTCTGCTGCCATCTTTTAAAATCAGTTCCTAAGAACTTCTCTGGCTTTTCACCGTGATTGATTGGTACAGTCACAACAGGAGGAGGGGTTGGCACAGTTGTAGCCACCATATCAGTACTTGTTTGAGCATTAGTTTCAATAGCCATGAATTCTAAATTATAAAACAAAATTAGAATTAGAATTTTATACTACACAAAAAATTTAAACCACAAACACAGAATTTTAATTCTGTAAAAATAAAAGAAACAAGAATTATAACTTTTATTTCCAATTAATTTGAAAATAAAATAAAATTTTATTTAAACAAATTAATTTCACATCAAAAATTAAATTTATGTAACACATCAAAAATTAAAATACTGAAATAGAATTTTAATTAATGAAAACTCATAAATTATTTTTGAAAACCAAAATTTCTAACCAACTTCACAAATAAATATTCTAAATTATTAATGACTACCAGTATATTACTGCTAGTTGTCAAAGAAAATAAACAGTATATTACTACTATTTGTATTTTCCAACCAAAATATTACTTTGTAACCACATAAAATAATTTTTGTAAGAAGAAGAAAAAAAGAAAAGAAACAAACGAAAAATTATGTTTAAACATAATAATTTGAATATGTCTTAAGATTTTTGGAACAATCTTTTGTGTAAAATAAATAACTTGAAACAAATCAAACAAATAAAAAATAAATTACTTACAGAATTTATTTACTGAACCGAATAAATATTTAAAAGATCAAGTCGAGTGTGTAACACTCTGTCCTTAAGACAGATTTGCCCCGCTACGGTGCTTACGGATAAATGGCATCTATCTCCTAGGATACAATGATCTTCACAAATTGTAGTAGCACTCCAAACAATTTGTACAGCGAACAAAACTTGTGTTCTATTGTGGACTTGCCTTTTCCGCGCCCTGCCTTTCAGAAAGGGTTTGAAAAGAAGGCCTCACAGTTCGGACTCCCGCGGTTCTAAATCTAGTCTCACAACTCCAATGTGAAACTGATAATCACCAAAGAGTCCAAATCCAGCAAACCTTTTGAAAAATCGATTTTAAATCAAATAATGCCAAAATTGGACTGCTTTGCTAGATACAGAGTCGCCATCGAAATATTTTGTTTTTGGAAAATTTAGAAAACCCTGACTCGTGCCGAAAGCCACGTGTCCGTCATCACTAAAGTTGCCTCAGCTCGGGAACTTAGGTACGAAAGGGGAAGGTCATAAATTGAGCATCCCCGCTCGCCCGATCAAAAGATCAGCCTCTACTAATCATGATATGAGTTTTTATAAACATTATGTGTTCTTGTTCCAATTATTAAACTAGCTTTACTATGTGACGCACACATGGAAGTATAGACTAAATCACAAGAATTGGAACATTTCAAGTCATGTTTGTTTTGCGAAAATGGTTTGAATTTGCCACCCTCAAGTGGACTTAAAAGATACGGATTTGCCACCTCAAGTGGGCTTAAAACATGCTTTGCCACAACAAAGTGGACTTAAAACGTGCATTCATTGAATCGTTCCAATTCAAACAACAAAGTCTTCATCCACAAGCATTCATACAGTTAATCATTTAAGCACATAGCCTCATGGCAAGCATGCTATCATGGCATCATGCACATTCATGCAAGTATGCTAAAGCGAAAAAGCTTACCGAGTACTCCAAGCCAAAACAAAAGCTAGTTAGAAAGATGCATGATCCTAACTATGGGAGATATCTAATGCAGCAAATGCAAAATGCAATTAATAGGCTTGGCTACTAATATGGCATATGATTCGATTTGATAACACGCGATGAAACATGTATTCAAAGAATTATTGAAATTACAATACAGTTTGAATGATGCGCCGAGTCTCGGTGCATGCAAGACAAATGAATGGATGCAAACATGCAAGCATAATGTATGCCAATTGAAAATGTTCCTAATCTAACCATCAAAAGTAGATAAATAAAAGGGAGAAAGACGTGAGATTGGAAGACATGCACACACGCATACACACTTATTACAACATTATGCCCTCGCGAAGGAGGGTCCGAATAAATAAGCTAAACTAGTCTAAGCTAAGCTAATTAAACTAATTATACTAATTATTACAAATCAAATGAATAACTAGTAAACTAATTACTAACTATTACAACCCTTTAATCAACTAGTAAACTAATTAATTAAATTACAACATTGAGGCGAATAAACTAAGCAATTAACATATTAAACTACGTTGCCACTGCTCCACCTCGGGAAGTGGAATATGAATGCGCTCAGTTTTCTCCCTAAAAAGACCTCCGCTATGCTCTCGAGAGGCTCTGTTTGCAGGGTTGAGCACCTTCCAGGATCTTTCTGCTCTAACTTACCAAATCTCTGCTGAGAATTGCATCAGTGGCCTGCCGGCCATGGATGGCTATTGCCGGCCATCTGCTGGCCAAAAGGGTGTACTGTTGGCCAGAAATAAAGCCTTGTCGGGCATTGGTGAGGCACTGCCGGCCACTGATGCTCTGGGTCACCATACTGCAACGAAGCACAAACAAAGCAAAATGAAGGTTTTTCCAAGGGTATTTTGTACTGTACCCCTCCTTATCATCTCAAAATCTCAAAGGAGTGGCACACTTGGATCCAAAACCACCAATCAAACAATTTAATTGCATGATGGCCAAAGATCCAAGTTGTACAATTTCAATAAATGCACAAATAAAACTTGAATGACCACCACTCTATCATGCATGATCAAGGGCAATGAAGACCTAGGAGAATGGCACATTTCATTACTATTGAGTATGAAATGTCCCATTTGCCGTGTGTTCAAATTAACGTCCGATTCGAACACATGCAATTCAACACGAAAGATTCTTATCTTGCCTCTTTTACTTGTCCAATTTTGTTTACTCATTTTAATTACCAAAACCATTCTTTAATTAATTAAGTCCAAAAGTAAGTGTCCTCTAATGGAAAGATGGCTCAAACCACAAGGTGCTTTGGGCCTGAAAGAGGCATTACACTGTTGGTAATGAACCCCCTAAAGGATTAAACCATTAGGTGTAACACCTCAATTCCACACTTAGGCAAACAAGTGGTTTGAAACCACTTTCAAAGCAAACAAAAGAGTGAAGAGTGAAGAATGGAGGGAGGTTGCAGAGATTAAAGTGCTGAAATGGAGTGCAAAACAACACTAAAACATGCTTTGAACTCAAAACAATGATGATTAAAGCATTAAAACATCAAGCTAGTGAAGGAATTAACCCTACTACTATGCAATACAAGCCTCAACTGAATTAACTAGCCCAAAATAGAGCCAAAAGAGGTCAAAACAGAGGCAAAAACATGCTAGACTTAAGCTAAATTAAGCTAGAAAAACATGCCAACTCATGAAGCTAACTAGGCATGCAAATAAGACACAAGGAGGGGAGGCTAACCCCTCCAATTTTGGACTTCAAAACAAAGTTTTTACCACTGAAAAACCTCTGAAATTCAGTGGTTAAAAGGCCTAAAAAAGTTGTTTTGAAAGTGGTGAAAAGATGGCACAAAAGCTTAACAAGCTAAGAAGCAAAAAGGGCAGACAACCCCCTAACTCAAAAAGGCTCAAACCACCACTTTTAGGTCTCAAAAACAGAACTTTTTACATGCCAAAACCATCCCCAAAATAGTAGAAAAAGATGGCAAAGCAAGTATTGAAAGCAAGCTTAAAAGGAGAGTGCTATACCTCTTGAAGCAAGCAACAATTCTAGGCAAAAGTCAAGTCAAAAACACCTTCTAAAGCTCCAAGAAGGCTTATAAGGACCTCAGCTCAAAGGTGGTCAAGTTTGATCAAGGATTGATAGGCAAACTTGAAGTGTATCTACACTTGTATGCACTTATGCACAAAAGTTCAAGAGAGAGAGAGAAATATAAAGAGAGACTCCCAAAATTTTTCCAACCTTGAAAACAATAAAGAATGCCCTCTATATATAGAAATATAAGAGCTCAGGTCAAAAATATCCATATAGGATAGCTGGAGCAGTGTGAAAATTGCTGGAGGATAAATATCTGCAGAAAATTGCCTTTTTGTACTAATGGCCGGCAAGCCATCATTGATGGCCGGCAAACATCCATTTCTAGCTGGAAAACATCACTTCTGGCCGGCATGGGGCCAGCAAACTTCATTCATGGCCGGCACATGGCCGGCAAACCTCATTCAATGGCTGGCCAGAAAATCTACTTTGTGAGCCCGACCTCAAATGGGCATATCTCCTTCATCCGGACTCCTTTTCAGGTCATTCTTGAGTCTAAATTGAAGCCCCGGAAGTCTTTTTTCCAATGGTGGAAGCCTCACATTAAAATTAAAAATGTGCAAAAAGATATGCCTATTTTAGTGAAGACTGCTCAATTTTGGCTTAAATGGATGGATGCCTAACTTCAACCAGCCATATCTCCCTCATCCGGACTCGACTTTAGGAGATTCTTGAGTGTGAAATGAAGCCCCGGAAGTCCAATTTCCAATGGTGGTAGCCTCATAACTAAAGCCTAAGTGTACAAAACGATAGGTCTGATTTAGCGATGGCTGCTCGACTCTCTCTTAACGGTTCATGCCCAACTTCTTCCCCAACTAGGTTTCTTTCCTCCACTCTTATTTTCTTCAACTGCAAACCTCTAAATAAGGTGTTTTGAAATATTTTTCAAAGATTTCACATCTCTTTCATTTATTTCCACTTTGTCCATGCTCGGTTTATCGAAAAGTGCAACATTTAACGAAATGCGAGCCTCGGAACATCGTAGAACTATTTTGCAAAAATATTTTGAAAGAGAGGGTTTTAAGGTCTAAAATCATTTTGGTCAAAAAAAGCTTTGGTCCAAAAATGGGGTGTAAGGTTGGGATTTGAAGCTCCTCTTGCCGAAGAAATCGAACCTTTGCACACAATAGCTTTCATTCTCGAGTAATCAACCTGAGGCCCTCAAGTCTTAAGGGCGGTCAAAAATAGGGTGTCTACATCTATACTCTTAGAACTTTTTCCTAAAATTAGTATGTAGAATAATGCAAAGAGAGCACAAAGGAAAGCAAGAAAAAATGAATTTTCGGAATAAGAAATCTATTGGAAATGTCCTGGTATTTGGGCTAAATAGGTATGAAATTCAAACCTGAACAGATCTGATTTTCAATGAACATGTGTAGTTATTGTTTGAACAGATAACTGCTGCAGTTTCATATCTGTTCATAACTGCTAGGCAACTTTAAACCTGTCTGAAACTACTAGACTGCTTTTCAATCTGTTGAACAGTTTGAACCTGTGGAACCTGTTGGAAAATGGTCTGAGACAAGGGCTCTATTTAGACAGAAAAAAAATTGGCGCAAAATTTAAATTAATTTTCCTGCAAGAATTTTTTTTAAAATTCAAATAAATTTTATCAAAAAAATTATATTAGAACCGACCCGACCCACAACCCACACCCGGGCCCAGCATAGCTTGGCTCGGTCGGTCGGTCGGACGGACGGTGGCGGCGGGGCGCGCGCACATGTGTGATGGTTTGAGTCATGGTTCACTTTGTCCATAACTCCTCCCTTCTACAAACTTGGGATGTCCCTTGGGGTCCAACCCAAGTGTTGCCACCTAGAACTTATATACACACATAAGTTCTTTTAAGTTTCCAATGTGGGATTACCATTTCAAGAAAACCCACATTTACTTCTTTAATTGTCTATTTCACGAACCCGAAAACATCAATTTCCCATTCACTCATAAATGGTTTTGACGAACTGTTTGCACCATGTGACTTGCCATGCGGTAAGGAACACGTCACCTCTTTAGACCCACCCCAAAAGACGTGTGGGCCCTATCCAAATTTGGGGTCAAAGTTGGCCCAAAATAAGCCTATATAAAACCATATTTTTCCAACACTAATTGCCCCTCAGCCAGGACCAGGCTAAAAACTTTGCCCTTTACTCCGGCCGAGCAACCAAATCTATTCAACTAACACTATCACATTAGCTCGACCAATAACTGGGCGTAACCTAGATTGTTTTTCAATTTGTAGACTTGACTAGGTTATCCAGGCATACCATTCACTTTGCTACTCTGACAGTGCTGCTCAACTTAACAACCTACTAGTGCTGATCATTTCAGCTGAGCAAACCCAGTAACCCTTAACTTAAAACTAATGGGCAACTACAGCTTTATGGTTAGCTTGCCAGGGGCCATAGCCGCATTTAGGAGGGATTACAATATTCCTAATGATGTGCAGTTCACCCTGGTCGAGCAAGATACCATACCTTAGGGCAAGCCCGGTTGTTGCCCCTTCACTATAATATCAATAGTAGATGGTGGACTCTGTTTCCCGGTCGAACCCCTTATTTGTGAATTCCTCAGGCAGACCAGACTTTGCCCAACCCAATTGTCCACCAATACGTATAGGATCATAAACGACATCGCTAAGCTCAACCGTTGACTTGGCCTCAACCTCGGACTGACCGAGATATTCCACCAATACTTGCTCGGCCAGAATGATAACTGTTGGGTCTATTACCTCAAAGTAAAAAGAGGCTGAGAAAAAGTCGCTAAGCGCACACCGGACAAAGATTTGCACGACGACGATTTTCTCTGGGTTTTGGTAATTACGAAGACCAAGAAGACTAGATACCAGGCTACAACATAAATTGGAACAAAGGCACCGAATGTATGAGATAGCTCAGCCACATCTTTTTGCATTTCCAACTCCTTGTCACGCTAATTCTTGGTTCTCTTCTGTAGATCTAAACTTTCTTAAACAAAATTATCCTCACGCCAACTAGGACGCTCTTCGCACCACGCTGCGCTATCGGCAAAAAGACTAGACCGAGCAACTCAATTTCCAACAGACTTATCGTTACAGTGGTAAACGGAGAAGCAAGGTGACCGACTTTCTCCTGAAATCCTCGCTTAAGCTAGATCCCAGCCTCCCACAAATCAACCTAATCCCATTGACTATGGAGCAAGAAATGGAAAAAAGAAGAGCCATCTGAGCTCTTATCACCAAGCAAACCACCACCGATGTTCAAGCCGAGTGAGTTCCTGCCGTTCATCCGATTGAGACTGTCATTGCCCTTCCAACCACCAGGCCCTCTACATCTTAGCCCAACAAGCATGCTCACACCTCATCTGCCAAGCAACAACACTTGTGAGATGAGGATAAGACCATGCTTCTAGAGGTCGAGCTGCCCGAACCACAGCCTGTCCACTCTAGCCAAGCTGGTGCTTCTTCTCCATCGATGTGGGCACTGACCATAACTTTCAAAGGACGAGCTCTGACCACCATCGACTTAGTGAGCACCGATGTTGGCCTTCAATCTGACCAAGAGCATGTGTCTGCCAGCCGATATAAAGCAGCATGCTTATCTGACCGAGCTGAAAGCTATACGCACGGCTACCAAGTCTATGGTGCTAGTAAGTTTGGAACAACCTGCCTCATTCCTCTCTGATAAAATTTTTGCTTGGCCTTAAAAACATTTTGTGCCTAACTATTCATTCTTCTAGCAAATGGCAAGCCAGGTAGAAGAGCCACGTTGCTTACAAATGCATGCTGGAGCTAAGAAAAACTGTCAAGGCGGCCATTGCGGACAACGAGGCCAAGAGGGCCGAGCTAAAAGAGGTCAAGGCCTAACTGGCCGAGATATCTGCTGAATGGGACCAATTGGCTGTGGAAGTCCAATCGGCCGAAGACGACAAACTAAAGGCCCTAGCCAAAAATAAAACCCGCTACCTTCGCTAACTCGCCAAGCTCGAGAAGAAAAAAGACGCCGAGATAAAAGAACTAGAGAAAAAGATGGAAGATGCCAAAGACAAAGATTTCAATGAGGGAGAAGAAACTTATGTCCAGTAATGCGAAGCGGCCAAGGATATCTTTTTCAAATATAGTTGGAAAGCGGCGTTGGAGAAGCTCAGTCAACCTGCGGACTCAGAGATCTTCCTCAACCTTCCACCCCATTACATTCTATGTTAAATGGTGGCTTATGCCAAAGCTGTGCAACATAATCTTCTTGTTGTAGAAAAGGGGGACCTTGCGCCGAGTTCTGCAGATCCACTGGCCACTGCTAATCCTACTCCTCAACCCACATTTCCAGTTTAGTTGGAAGTACGTAATCAGATCCAACCGAACATTGATTTGACCACTGGTGAAGGTGCTAGGGCCGAGCTGGCAGCGACAAAGGTCGACGTTGATGGTGAAGTCGAGCTAGGTGCTCTCTTTACTTGACCGGGTGAAAACTTCTTGTTGTTGTTTTTCTTTTTATTTTTACGATGTAACCGGGCTACAAGCCCCACCTTTTGTAATCAACTTCCAATCAATGAAAAATTGTGATCTTTTTGTTCGGTTACTGTGTTTCTTCTACATTGTTTTGTATCATTTTCACTGCATGCCCAGTCGAGCTAATTAGTTCGGACTTACCTGATCCTGCCAACCTCCTTGGGTCGAGATAAACATCTCCGTCAAAAGGTACAAAAAATTATGTTTGGTCAAACTTGCCAACCATCTGTAGCCTAGATCTGTATCTCGGCTAAAGAGTGCAAAAATTTATGTTAGTCAAACCTGTCAACCTTCTTTAGCCTAGATCCCTATCTCGGCTAAAGAGTGCAAAAAGTTTATGTTGGTCAAACATGCCAGCCTAGAACATTATCTTGGCTAAAGAGTGCAAAAAGTTTATGTTGGTCAAACCTACCAACCTTTTTTAGCTTAGATCCTTATCTTGGCTAAAGGATGCAAAAAGTTATGTTAGTCAAACTTACCAACCTTCTTTAGCCTAGATCATTATCTCAGCTAAAGAGTGCAAAAAATTTATGTTGGTCAAACCTGTCAACCTTCTTTAGCCTAGATCCTTATCTCGGCTAAAGAGTGCAAAAAACTTGTTGGTCAAACCTACCAACCTTCTTTAGCCTAGATCCTTATCTCGACTAAAGAGTGTAAAAATTGTGTTGGTCAAACCTACCAACCTTCATTGTCCCCTAGCTGGGCAAAGAGTGCAAAAAAGTTTTGTTTACAAACAAAATAAATACAAGTACAAAAAGAAATTGTATCAGA
The DNA here is from genome assembly GCA_030407325.1 of Camellia japonica. Lineage (NCBI taxonomy): Eukaryota > Viridiplantae > Streptophyta > Magnoliopsida > Ericales > Theaceae > Camellia > Camellia japonica. The sequence continues at coordinate 69,469,921 of JAPPVO010000016.1, read as the reverse complement.
AAAAATATCTACTTGTTTTATTGAATGTTAAAGAAAATTACAAGAGTAAAAAGCTAAAAATTAAATACTTTGAGATTGGTTGTGTTCCACAGCCTTGGGATAGCTTGGTCATCCATGTCTTCGAGGTGGTAAGCTCATTTTCCTGCTAAACCCATCACTTTGTGCGGCCTCTCCCAATTGGGTCCCAGTTTGCCATCCCCAAGCACCAAAGTATTTCCCATTACTTTGCATAGCACACAGTCTCCAATCTTGAATTGCCTTGAATGCACCGCCTTGTTGTATTTTCTAGACAACTCCTGTTGATAGGAGGCAATGTGGACTAAGGCCTTTTCTTGTTTTTCTTCAACAAGATCCAGTTTCGAGGCTATGGTCTCTCCATTTAAATCCGGATCAAAATTTTTTCTTCTAATAATGGGGAGGTTGACTTCCAAAGGGATTACTACTTCCATGCCATAGGCCAAGGAAAAAGGCATTTCGCCGGTCAACCGCCTAGGTGTAATTCGGTAAGCCCATATGATGTGGGGAAATTCTTCAGCCCATTTTCCTTTTGATTTTTCCAGCCTCTTATTCAAACCATCTAAAACTACTTTGTTGGAGGCTTTGGCCTGGCCATTAGCTTGAGGGTACGCCGACGTGGAGTTGTAGAATTCTCTCTTGTGCTCTTCGTAAAAACCCCTAAAGATTCTTCTATCAAACTAGGTGTTGTTGTCAGATATCAAGGCCTTAGGAATTCCAACCCGGGTTATGATGTTCTACCACACAAACTTCTTGACATCCTTTTCTTTGATTACCCATTTTGTGAAGTAGTCTGTCGCCGCAATAAAGAACTTTTTATTGCCTAGTGTGGTTGGGAGTGGTCCTACTGTGTCTAAGCCCTACATTACAAAAGGCCAAGGGTTAGTCAAAGGTAGGAGCTCTCTAGCTGATTGATGGATTTGATGTACAAACGTCTGGCATTTCTCTCACTTTTTGAGTTACTTCTCTAAGTCTGCTTGCATGTATGGCCACCAATACCCCTGTGAGATGGCTTGATAGGCCAGAGATCTCCTTACTTGGTGGCTTCCGCAAATGCCCTCATGAATTTCAAAAAAGAATGCTTCGACCTTGCTCGAATGGACACACTTCAAGTACGGTCCTATCTAGGACTTTTTGTACAATGCTAGTGATAAGGAGAGCCAAAATCACTGTGACTTCACCCTAATCTTGTTGGCCTCCTTCTTGTCCTATGGCAAAATGTCATCTTTTAAAACACCATAATAGGGTCCATCCATGAGGAACCTAGTTCGGCACAGCATACCTCGGTCACTTCGAGTTCCTCTATGCTTGGTGTTGGCAAGAAGTCCGGTAACAATGGGAGTGGGATAGGTGGACAACGCAAAACTGGCCAGTTCATCTGCCTTGCTATTTTCTTCTTGGCCGATTTGCTCTATCCTCGTGACTTCAAACTTCATGATCTCTTTTTGACCAACTCTTGGTAGTTGGCCATTCTATCATCCTTTACTTCATAGTCGCTCGATATTTGGTTGACTACCAGTTGGGCGTCACTGTACACCATCAGCTCAGTGGCCTCCATGCGAAATGCTGACTTCAAACCGACTAACAATGCTTCGTACTCAGCCTCATTATTGGATGTTGAAAATCTGAAGTTGATTGCCTGTTCAATGGTCAAGCCATCTGGTGAGATGAGGACTATCCTAAGCCCGACACCGTGCCTATTGGACACTCCATCCACGAAGAGCTTCCACATCTCTCCTATGAACAGCTTCCAGCAAGTGGAGGGATCTGAAGACGCCTTAGGGTCAGGGACGTTGACAATGCTTTTTTCTAAGTTTCTGTCCCTTGTTAAGATTCGATCCTTACTGCTTGACTGTTTTAACGTTTCCTTTCTAGGCATTTCCTTAGTTATGCGGCCTGCTCCTTCACCGCTCAGTGATATGCTGCTGGCATTTGTGGACGATACAGCCGCTGTAAAACCAAGTGGTTCGCTGTCCAATTGAGCGACTTGCTGCGGGGGTGGCACTATTTCCATGGCTCTTTCCCCTTTCCTTGGTTGTCTCAGTCAAGTCCACTAGGCACACATAATGATTACCTGGTGTAAACTTTGCCACGAAGTCTGCCACTGCTTGGGCTTTTATCGCGGTTCGTGGTTGGAACCTAATTTCGAACCGTCCGAACTCCACAGCCCACTTCAATATTTGCGTTGAAATGTCCGCCCTTTCAAATAAGGCTTTTAAGGGGAATGCTGTTAAGACGACCGCTGTGTAGGCATAGAAGTAGTGCGCCAGTTTTCTTGAGGCCATCATTAAAGCTAAGGCTAGTTTTTTGAGTGGCAAGTACCTCGTTTCGGCACCCAGTAATGTCTTGCTCACATAAAAGATAGGCAAGTGTTCTGCTCACACCAATATTGCGCTAGCAGCGTGCTAAGAGACTACTAAGTAAAGCAAAAGTTCATCTCTTAGCACTGGGGTTGCCAATAGTGATGGAGAGGTCATGTATTCTTTTAAGCTCTCCAGGGCTTGGTCACACTCTTCATCCCATTCAAACTTGGCCTTAAGCGCCTGGAAGAACGATCGACACTTGTCTGATGACCGACTTATGAATCGGTTTTGTGCAGCAACCAGTCCTGTGAGAAGTTGTAATTCTTTGACTGTGTTGGGCCTCTCTAGATCTTGAATAACTTTGATCTACGAAGGATCGACTGCTATACCCCGGTTGGTCACTAGAAAGCTAAGAAATTTTCCTAACCCTACGCCAAATGCGCACTTGGATGCGTTCAGTTGCAGTTTGTGGGTCTTCAAGATTTGAAACATCTCCCCTAGGTCTTTGAGATGTTCTCCTTCGTGCTTGCTCTTGACCACCATGTCATATATATAAGCCTCAATTCTTCTACCTAACAATGACTTGAACATTTTGGCGATCATTCATTGGAACGTCGCCCCTACATTTTTTAGGCCAAAGTGCATCACCTTGTAACAATATAATCCCCTGGGTGTTATAAAGGATGTGACCTCCTAGTCTGGTCCATACATAGCGATCTGATGGTAATCATGATACACATCAAGAAATCTAAGTCGGTTGTTACCTACAATTAGGTCCACCAGTTGGTCTATCTGTGGTAGAGGAAAATTGTCTTTTAGGCACGCTTTGTTAACTGTCTTGTAGTCCATGCAAACGCACCATTTGCCATTCTTCTTTGGCACCACCACGGTGTTGGAGATCCACTTGGGATAGTGAACCTCTCTGATTACCTTTGCCTCTAGCAGGTTTCCCACTTCCTCAGCCACTATCTCGGCGTGGTGAAGTGTCAATTAGCGCGTTCGTAGTATAATTGGTCTAGAGGTTGGATGGACATTAAGTTGATGGTAGATGAAAATTAAGTCAATGCCTGGCATGTCATACGGTGTCCTGGCAAACACCTCAATGTTAGAAAACAAGAATTCCATGATCTCTATTTTCTCGGTGCTGGACAAAGATAAGCCAAGCAAAAAATACTTCTCTAGGACCTTCGTCTATTTTAACCTCCACCAGATCTTCTACTGTCTTTTGTTTGGCTGCCCTGCCAACGTCCACGAATAACCTATTGCTTTCTAGCTCCTCCACCATTTGTACGAACCTTTTGGCAGCTCTACTGCCTTTCACTGTCACGAAGCATTGCTTAGACATAATTTGGTCTACTATGACCTCCTTAATCATTCCGGCTTGTTAGGGAACCGCATCACCTGGTGGTAGGTTGATGCTACCGCTCGCATGGTATGCAACCATGCTCTTTCCAAAATTATGTTGTAAGTGGAAGATACTTTCAACACCCAAAATTCCACTTGTTTTGTCATCGTCCCAGCTTTGACCAGCAGGATTATCTTGCCAACTGGTCATTCTGGCATTGAGTTGAAACCGACCGAGGGAGATGTTGCAAGTGCCAAATCTTTGTCCTCCAATTTGAGTTGCTTAAAAGTTTCGTAGTACATTATCTCGCACGAGCTCCTTTGATCTATCAAGATCCGCTTGATATCGAATTCTTGACACACAGAGTAACCACTAGTGCGTCGTTGTGAGGGCTTTGAAATCTTGCTAAGTCCCTGTCGGAGAAAGTGATGACATTTTTCTCCTCGGTCTTCCTTCTTTTCACAGTTAGTTGTACACTTAGTATTTCCTTCATGTGCTCCGCCTTCTTAATCATCCCTCTCAACTCGTATACTCGTTCAGGCTCGATGATCCCATGTATCACATTGATTATGCCTTGAGGCAGACCATTGACGGGCATCCCATTTGGCCCATTGCGGTCTTAGAGGGCTAGCCGAGCTCCCCTTCAATATACTGGTCCAGGTGGCCTGCGGCCACTAACTCCTCTAGATGCTATCTTAATGGCATACAATTTTCAGTTCGGTGCCCCACTTCATCATGGAAGGTGCACCGGTATCTATCGTCGTAGCCCCTTTGCGCTTCTCCCAACTTAGCTGGTCGCCGAATGAAGGGTTCGTCGCGTATCTCGCTAAGAATCCAGTAAATAGGCTTATTGAACACCATGGTTATAGAAGTGTGAACTCTCAACCTCCTTTTCTGGGAGTCCTCACCATTTGGTCGTCTACCTCGACCATTGTTGTTCAGTCGTTTCTCCCGGCCAACCGTGTTAACTTTTTCTGCGGGTTTTCTATTCGACATCGCTGTTTTGCCAGACTTTGCCTTGGCTCGAGCGCCATCTTCGTCTACCCTAATATGCTGATGCACTCTCTCCATTAGGGCTTTCATTATGAGGGGTAGCATCATTGTCATTGAATCCCTCGATTTATTGCCCGCTGGCAAACCCCGTTTATACTGTGCGATAGCAAGGTTTGTGGGGCAATTTGCGATCTGATTAAAAGTCTTCCAATACTGGTTGTTGTAAGACTTCAATGTTTCTTTCTCACCCATGTCGATGGAGAGCAGCTGGTCTATTTCCACCGACGCCTTGGTGTCTGTCTTAAACTTGGCAACAAACTCCTCTACAAGTTGCGCCCATGAAGCTATGTTGCCTTCTGGCAACCTTTTAAACCAAGTCAAGCCCAGGTCACCTAAGCTTAAGGGAAACATGATACACATTAGAGCCTCGTTCCGTCAATATATGGCCATCACTTAGCGAAAGTGGCGAAAGTGCATGTAGGGGTCTGACTTCCCCTTATAAGTTGTGAACTTAGGCTGGTGGAAGCCTAAGGGTAATGTTGCATTCTCTATTGTCGAAACGAACGGCGAGCTTTGTAACCTTGCTAACGTTTTGTCTGTTTGCTTTCAGATTGTGATGGTGTGACTTGCCTGTCACGATCTTCTAAATGGCGAGAATGCATTCTGTCTTCGCGAATCTCTTCTTTTGCCACCCCTTTGCCCTTCATATGGCACTTCATTCTCTCCATATCAACCGTCATTCTTTTTATCAACTCGTCTTGCTCCTTTATGCGATCTTCCAAAACCTGAGTATCCATCCTCTGTCTTTGTCTATCAGTTGTTCTCTGTCGTGTTTTCCATAGACGATGCCAATTGTACGAGCATAGAATAATCTTCTTGTATAATCCTATTGACCAAGTTTGCATTTCTACAAACATCGTCGCTTTGCTAATTGAAAACACAAACGTGAGCTAGTCGGTGGGTGTGTGCTAAAACCTCTCTAATGCCTAAGTCGACACGATAGATAATAGACACAAAAGCTCTGTGTATTCGAGAGTCAGAATTGCAATATCTTTGCATAGGTTATGTCATGAGCCTTTATAGATTCCCTTGGTACAATCCTAGTTGAACAATAAAGTCCTCCTAGGAATCACTCTGCTAAAGGATAATGCTTATCCTTAGAACACCCTTTCCACTATCAACCAGGTGAGATGTTCTGAACTCTTTACTCTGGCCGGGAGCTTTCTTAGCTCTATGTTTCTCTTGGCAAGGCCATGATAACCTTATTGCAGGATGGCACCTTGCCAAGCTACACTTAGCTCGGCCCTCTTCACTAGCAACATCTCGGTCTGCAACAAGACTGCCTTAAGATAGCTTGATCCAAACCCTAGCTACACATCTCTGACCGGTTTGGTGTCCGTCACAGCCCAAAACCGAGCTACATAAGGCCTTATCCCGACCCACTACGCAGCCTAACACCCAAAGTAGATTTTACCTAGTTCGGCCCAATTTTCATAGAAATTACCCTCTCATCACCCTTTCGAATCTATAATTTACTCCAAATGAGTTTGTGTGGAAGAGATTAAATTGATGAAGTGTGGGGTTTATGAATAAAATGAATTTGAATAATTGATTTCTTTTTTTATATAAATTTTGAATTGATAAAGATGGGTCTGTAATGTTGTTGTTCATAGATATACTATAGAGCTGACGGATCAGATGTCCACAAATTAAAAAAAAAAAAAAGAAAAAAGAAAGAAATAGTGGCCAAGTCTATATAAGATAATACCGATATGATAAATGAATTTCTTGAAATCATAGGAGTGGTGATTGCCCCTCCAAATCCATCCTTGAGTAATAGCATCAATTGTGATTATACAATTTGTTAAAAGCAATTTAACTCTCATATGAAATTATTGTTCACTCTAATCCAACCCTTATACAAAATGACAGTTACATGTTTATCTTTTTGGGTTCCAACCAAAAAGACATCTCCAACTAATTGTTTTCCAACCTAAACATAGTCCACTACAGTCCAACCGTCATGACATACGATAGTTATAGGTTTATCCATTTGAGCTCCAACCCAAAAGGTGTCTTCAAGTTAAAATTCTCTTATGTTGTGATCTATATCGAAAATTGGCTTCAACTAATGTGAGATAACAATATCCTAATCTTGGCGGAAGTATGATTCTGACTCTTATAGCATGTTAGACATGTTTCTTAAATTCCTTAAATTAAAATAAATCAAATTGATTTACTAAACAGAAACAGAAATCAAAAGAAAATGGATTGGATAAACCTAGTATAGAAACTGGAAAAGAAAACCCATAACCGAGACTCACATATCACACGGTATCCTTAAAACAAATTTGTTGCCTATGTTAGTGTCTGTCTCTTAGGATACAACGGTTGACCATGGCAATACTTTTTCTTAGAAGAGGAGAAGAATGGAGACAAGAGAATGTGAGAGCTTTAAGATGATAATTTTGGTGTGTTAATGCTGAAAAGGATGGCCTCTATGTGAGAGCTTCGAGATTATATTTTTGGTGTGTTAATGCTAGGGATGTAAATTTGGCTCAGCCCATGCTCGGGTACCCCCATGTCGGGCCGCACGAGCTCCGACCAAAATTCAAGTTGGGCCGGCCCACGGGATAGAAAATTAGGCCCAAGTCTTGGCCCTAACACATAGGGGTATTCGGGCCTTGAGTGGGCCAACGAGCCAGGCCTGAACAAATTTTTTTATTCTTTTCTATTTTTTCCACCAAAATTTTATTGTTTTCTACAAAAAATGACACTTGGCCTCAGGTGGGCCAAGTTTCGAATGGGCCTTTAGTGGGCAATGAGACTAGCCAGGCTGGGCCAAGCGGGCCGGGCTCACAAGCCGGGTCGAGCTTCAAAATAACAGCTCAAGCTCAGGCCCAAACCCAAGGTCCCGAGCTGGCCTCAAGCCCGGGTCTAACCAAGCCAGGTTCACCTCGGGCCACAGGCGGGCTTCAGGCCGCCCACGGGCCGCAGGCCATTTTTACACCCCTAGTTATGTTGGCTGCTACCATTGCTGTTATAGGAACTCCCCAAGAGCCAACAGTTTTGGATGTAGCAAAATGGATCTAGGTTGTGAGCCATCAACCTGGTCCAAGCCCAAACCTAAGATTCATGGACTCGACTCGAGCACTTGGCAATAGCGCACGCGCTAAATTTTTCATAACAAACTTGGTCCATAGTCTTTGCTCAAGTCCATCCACCACTATTCCATAATTTCCCTCGCTCAGAAAATTTGGATGCCCAAAGAGCCCAAACCCTTATGAAAACTTAAAATTTAAATACTCATTAATGCTTTCATATTTATGTAGAATTTATGGTTTTCCACCTTTCCAAAACCTCTTTCATTACGCACACTTTATTAGATAATTTCTCATTCATTTCTTAATAATTTTTGCCTATTCTTTTTGTGGTGTAACCTCCTCACTTAGGAATATCTAGACTCACTTCAACCGGCGATTGGGTCTCATTTTAATTTCACATTAAAGTGGCCAAAAATTCATTATTTTCCAACAAAACATCCAATCTATAGAAGTATTGTCTTCTATTACTCAGCTCAACAAACAAACTCATGAGTCACAAGTTTGGCCCTTTAAATTCCAACAGAAAAGTTGACTCTAAATTAGAAGTGTCTTTTGCTATATTACAAAGTCATCTTGAATATCGTCCTTGATTCACATCTGTGTCGTAAAAAAAATGTAACATTTTGTTTGATTCTTAGATTTTCAAGGAAAGAAGAAAAAATGGAGAGAATTCCAAATTCTTTGTTTTTGTTTGGATGAGCTAGGGAAATAAAAATAAATAAATAAATATTTCTCCAAAAATTATTTACTTTTTTGAGTTATCTATGAAAAAACGATGAAATATATGTAATTTTTTTTTTCCCTTTTCTTTCCAACCAAACATAACAAATCACAAATCTCAAATTTACTTTCTTGGCATAGAAATTTTTTTTCCCCTCATAATTCCTGAGCACTTTCAAAACTTCCCACATGACTAATATTTCAATTCCCAAAAATATAATTGAGCTATTAATTTAAATAACTTTATTTTACTCAACTATAATGTGATAGATTTTACTTTCAAGATTGCTATGAAATAGGATAAAAAAATGATATACAATTTAGATAATTTATTCTAATTTTCTAAAACAACCAATTACTTATTCCTAAAAGGCCAAAGTTGAAAAGTTCGTGTTTGGTCTTGAAAAGCTCAAATTAAACAAAATATAAATATATATTAGGTTTTGAGTTTTTAAAAATAGTTTTTTAATTATTTTTTTTTTTTATGTTTTGTTGTCTTTTAGTAGTTTTTTATATTTTAGCCTTCTATTTTATTTTATTTTTTAGATGCATAAATGTACTTAAAAACTGAAATATTTGTGAAGAAAATCTAAACAATTTTGTAGATCTAAAAAATAAAAATTTTGTCTAAAATCTATCAAAAGAAATTCACTAAAAAGTACAAACAAGGTAAATTTTCAAAAAATGTTTTTAAAATTCCAAAATCAAAATTACTTTTTTAAGCTGAAATCCATTTGTAATTTTAAATGGACAAGCTTAAACAAACAATGTAGCTTTTGTACCTCTTTGGTCACATTACATTTGTTTGATTTCTTAGCCCAAATAAAAAAGATGACTAGTACAATCCATGTAACAGTCTTGGTCTAATGGACTGTCCGGGCCCAATATGGTGATTCATGATGCTGCTTTCTTTTATTTTCTTTTTCCTTTGTCATTTTTCCTAACTCCGTCAGGGTTGTTTAATATAAAGAATGAGGGTTGTATGTTAGGTAGTCGACAGCTAACACGTAAAAAAATCACTCAGATTCCTTACGAAAAAGAATCCTATTTTGAATCAATTAAATGCCAGGCCAGTCCCTTTAAGTGACATGTTGGGCCTGTCTCTGGGTATTTCGAAAAGTAAGTAAGGGGCGCCTCATTGATACCTAGGTGTGGTAAAAAATAGGCAAAGGTTTGTGCTTTTTTCTAGACGAGCGCAGATAAAGAAACTAGTCCAAAACTATAGGTTTAGGATAGCCATATGAAATGTAGAAACTTTAACTAATAAGACTATGGATTTGGCATATGTCATGATTAGGAAGAGAGTTAATATAGATTGCGTACAAGAAACTAAGTGAGCAAGTAAGAAAGGTAAGGAAATAGAGGATACCAGTTTTAAACTATATTATAGTAGTAAAGATAGACACATGAATAGGGTAGGAATAATAAGTGCGGAGGGTTTTGTAGAAAATGTAATTGCGGTCATTAGGAAAGGTGATAGGATTATGTTATTTAAACTAGTTATTCCAGAGAATATTGTGAACATTATTAGTTCATACGCCCCCCCTCCCCCCAAGTAGGATTAGATGATCAAACTAAGAGACTTTTGGGACTAAATGGATGAGGTATTACGGGAGATACCATAGGAGAGAACCTAATTATGGGTGGAGATTTCAACGGCCATGTATGAATAAATAAACTAGGTTATGAGAGGGTGTATGGTGGGTATAGTTTTGGTGATAGAAATAAGGCTAGAGAGAGTATTTTAGATTTTGCATTGGCTTCTGACCTGGTGGTGGTCAATACTATGTATAAAAAGAGATAGGAGCATTTGATAACTTTTAAAAGTGGGTCAATTAGGAGTCAAATAGATTACTTTCTAATAAGAAAAGTGGACCGTCTAAAATGTAGCGATTGTAAGATGATTCCTGCAGAGAGCCTATCGTCTCAACATAGGATTTTGGTACTAGATTTATACTTTAAAGGGCAATACTAAGCTAGGAAAGATAGTGGGCGTCGTAAGACGAGATAGTGGGATCTAAAAGGGAATAAACTAGAAATATTTAATAATAGAATAGATAAAGAAGGTACTTGAAATTTGAAAAATGATGCTAACACTATATGAAACTCAATAGCCAATTATATAAGGAGAATTTCAAGGAAGGTCCTCGGAGAGCGAAAGGAAAGAGCCCCAAATATAAGGAAAGTTAGTGGTAGAAGGAGGATGTTCAAGCGATAGTAAAGACGAAAAAATAGTGCTTTAAAAGTAATAGAAGGATAGAACGGAAGAAAACCCTAAGAGCTACAGATTGGCTAATAAGAAAGTCAAAAAAGTAGTGAGAGAGGCTAAGTTGAAAGCCGATGATGACCTATACACTACTAGATATTAAGGAGGGAGAGAAAAAATATACAAATTTGCTAAGATAAGAGAGAGAAAAACAAAAGATTTTAATCATCAAGAGTGAGGATTCTAAGATGTTGGTGAAGGATGAAAAGATTAAGGAGAAGTGAAAGAACTATTTTGAGTTGTTAAATGAGGAACATGAAGAAGGTTAAAAAGGGAGGAAGTAGCCAGTAATAAGGAAAATTAAGACTACAGATTCTATCACATGATTAGGAACTTTGAAGTGGAGATTACACTTAAGAAAATGAAATCAACTAAGGCTTTAGAATCCAATGATATCCCTATTGAAGCTTGGAAATGTTTGAGTAAGAAAGGGATTACTTAGTTGACTAGGTTATTTAGTAAGATTTTGTTGACTAAGAAAATACCAGAGAAGTGAAGGAAGAGCATTTTAGTGTCAATCTATAAGAATAAATGAGATGTCCAGAATTGTAACACCTATAAAGTAATAAAGCTGATGTGCCATTTAATGAAAGTGTGGGAGAGAGTGATGGAATGTCGATTGTGAGATATAACGGAGGTGTCAAAGAATCAATTTAGATTTATGTCTGGTAGGTCAACAATAGAATAGATCTATCTTTTGATGAGAGTAATAGAAAAGTGTAGAGAAAAGAAAAGAGATATTCATATGTATGAGATAATTAAAATAAATTTTCACAAATCATGTTCTGAAACATTGTAATGAATATCCAGGTCAGTATCTGCTAGTGGTCCTAAAATGCATGGACCACCAAATAACACCCCCACTTTTCCAGGTATTAATCGAAAGGAACGTGGTACCTACTCCCATGCGGGTTTCTGATCTTTCACCGAGACACTCTCGCTAGTTTAATTTACCAAATATACTACATGGATTCATTACTCAACCAATATCCAAATATGGTTCAACAATAATTCAATTTCTTAACATCATAATCATGCAATCCTTCACCGATTGCCAACAACAGTATGTAACCGAGTGCAACATTCATAATAAGAAATCAATTCCAAGTTTACAATAACTTTAACTCCATACTTATAAATCAATTTCCACACTATAGGAAACAACTTCAAAGCTTTCAATAAAACATAATTCCATTTTATATTTTCAATTTTCACATTTTCAAAGTAGGTTCAATTAACAATATTCATCCTCAATCTCACTTATAAAAGTTTCATTTCCAATCTTTCCAAATTCTTGAACTCATGCAATTTAGGGCTTTTTCTGAAAATTGGGGAGGGGGGGGGGGGGGGGGGGGGGGGGGGGGGAGGGGTTTACCTTTAAACTAAAATCTAACTTCTCATGCAAAATCTGTCATATTTTTTATAGAGATAATACTACACATTCATAATGTTGATCATATTTAAACAAAAGTAAGAAAATCCATTTCTATTTAAAGGGCATGAAATGATATTAATTTTCCCTATAGCTAAAAGCGTTGTTTTGTCATCAAGGTTCGGTCCAAATTGGGAAGAAAAAAAAAAGATAATAGGAGTTAAATGTTGTAAGTTTTAGCTCAATGATAAAATGATATGGGATAATAGTTGAAAGAGTAAAGCGTAATTTGTCTCATATATTTGTAGCGAATTTGTGATCTTAAATTTAAAGTAAAATTTAAGGAAATGCTGGTAACAAAAACTTGTTTTATTTATTTATTTAAATTTCCATAATTCTCTACTATGGCTTCATGTTTTTTACATTAACCACTCAATCCTATAGTGATTTAAAAAATTATCAGAAAGTTTACGAATATTTATTTTAGTATAAAATTACATCACTAAAAGTGTTAAAACAATTTTATTTTATTTTTATATGATCTTTAAACTGAGCCTATCATTAGTAAATTTATTTTATTTTTACAAAATGATACATACATCTCATACATGAATAGACAAAATATAACTTTAAAAGATCCAAAGCTCATGAAAAAAGATTCATATAAATTGGAAGTGATATGCCTTCATAATGCCAGTCAGATCCTCTAGAAGTTTTCTTAAAGTGATTATAGAATTATAAGGTTGGGCCTTAAGAGTTGGAAGGTAAAATAATTATTGTATCCTCAATGTTGATAAAATTAAATTTCAATCATCGAAAAAATCACTCTGACATTACTTTAATCACCAAAAATGTTATAGATCTTAAAAATTCTGCTAAAAGTTCTATCAAATGTCTCACATGAGTGTGAGTCACACTCATGTGAGACATTTGGTGGAACTTTTGATAAAATTTTGGAGTCTCTAGCATTACTTATTTAATCACTTTAAAGGATCTTCACTCAATTAATTCACTTAATTAATGCAACCTAAAATCATGAAAAAGTTTTGTATACCAATATGGTAACAAGTGACACTATCCATCCATCAATCACAAGTATATATGTTCCCTAGTGTTTCTCAAATACCCAACAATATAGTCCATATTCTATTACTTTCCATCAATCATAATATATAAAAATCATGCTAAAATAATACTATGGCCTATAATCGCATGGAATTTGATAAATTTAAGTTACGGTATTTATCACTAATTAAGGCACATACAATCAATGCTTTCTTTCTCGTGATTTTTTCTAGAAATGCAAAATAAACAATAGTATTTAAAAATGAATAATTTTGATTTTCTTGAAGTTGCTTGCATAATGAATAATCCTCTCATCAACATAGAACATGATTTGGAACATAGCAACGTCAATTAGCAAAAAAAATTAAGAAAAAAATATTATTTATTTTATTTTATTTTTTATTCTTTTATTCAAACCCTCGTGATTCAAGATTTTGGTGAGGAAAAGTAAAGAGAACATGACAAAAAAGTAAAAGATTTTTTTTAAAAAAAGTATCCTTTCTTCCATATATTTTCTTTGATTTTATTGAGAAACTAGCATATTACCCGTGCTATGCATAAAATAAAATAATATGTTATTTATTAAAAATATAATAATTATATTTAATTTTTTTTATATTTTGTCTCTCGTAAAGAAAATTTTATATATAAGTCTAAGAATTTGTTTCAAATGTTCCTTTACTATAATATATAGTATAGATAGATTAAAATTGTTCTATTGACAATTAATAATTAAAATTATGCTTTGTTATAAATTAAAAAAAATGACATAATTCTAATACTTCACTATTTAGAATAAAAATATATGAAATTTAAAAAATTATCATATTAGTTTTTGAAAGGGAAATAATTAAAGAAATTTTAAAAACTTAATGAGTAAGAAAGATCATCGTAACATGTAAAACTCCTAAAATCACGGTTAAACCAGCAAATCAGTCAAACCAAAAACGGTTTAGCTTAATAAGTTAGGTCAAAAGACCAACCAGTTTACACAAAAATTAATTAATTAAACTTTTAAATTTTATTTTATTAAAATTTCAACTGTCACTATACATGAAAAGCAATCTATTAATTTAAATTTAAAATCTACATAATATAAATTTAAAATTATAATAATCTATCTCATAATTTATAAGTTTTAAATACAAATTTAAAGTTATCATAATTATCTCATAATTTTTATTTAAGGAGCAGTAAGAGTGACATTAAGATCATCGATATATCTATATATTTTATAAAAGAATAATTTTAAGGAGAGATATTATGAGAGTTTCAAAATCTTATACAAAATTATTTTAAAAATCAAAACCTTTATATGGGATTGTAAAATAAAAATTAAATGGAAGTTACCCAATTCGGATTTTCTTAATTGTTTAAAATTAAGAAAATCAAAAAAAAAAATTTAGTATGAAATATTGATCATAAGACTTCTCACTGAAAATCTCCTTTTGCTTATATAAATTGGAGCATAAGATTCACTTAATGTAAATGAAACAATTCACTTTTTTCTTCTTTTTTCGAAATGAGATTGTAAAATGAAAGTTAAATGAAAACTAGCCAATGAGGATTTTCTTAATTGTTTAAAAGTTAATAATTATTTGGACGGGAAATTTATTTCGAATTAAACAATCTTAACCGTTTAATCTTTAATTATGTCAATCTTTAATTTATTTCGAATCAAACAAATTTAACCAATATATTTTGATAAAATAGCTAAAATCGCAGTTAAACTAGCGATTCAGTCAAACTGAAAACAGTTCAACCTATCGGCTAGTTCAAAGGACCAACCAACTTATACAAAAATTAATTAATTAAAACTTTTAAATTTTATTTTCATTTTAAAATTTAAACTGTCTTGAACTGAAATATACACAATACTACAATATTAAATGGGAGCACAAGGTTTATATAGTGAAACAATTCATTTTTTCCTTTTTTTACCTCATGTGAGATTATAAAATAAAAGTTAACAGTTGCTTGAACGGGAAGTTCATTTATAATCAAACAATCTCAATCGTTCAATTTTTAATAAGGTCAATCTTAGTTTATTTCAAATCAAACAAATCTAAACAATATATTTTGAAAAAACTGCTAAAACTACGGTTAAATTAGTTAATCAGTCAAACCGAAAATGATTCAGCCTAATCGGCTAAGTCAAAAAACTAACCAATTTATAACAAAATTAATTAATGAAAACTTCTAAATTTTATTTTAAAATTTAAACCATCTTGCACTGAAACATGTATAATATTATAATATTAAATTAGAGTATAAGATTCACTTTATATAAGTGAAACAATTCGCTTTTTCTTTCTATTCTCGATGTAGGATTGTAATTATTTTAAAGTCAATTACCTCCATGTGGGATTATAAAATAAAAGTTAAATGAAAACTAACCAATGAAAATTTTCTTAATTGTTTAAAATTAAGAAAATAAAAAAAAAAATTGGTATTGATTACATGGCTTCTTACTAAAAATCTCATTTCACTTATATAAATGGGAATATAAGATTCACTTTATATAGGTAAAACAATTCACTTTTTCCTTCTTTTCCCGATGTGAGATTGTAAAATAAAAGTTAAATGGAAGCTAGCTAATGGAAATTTTCTTAATTGTTTAAATTAAGAAAATTCAATAATTTATATAAATTGGAGCAATTCACTTTTTCTTTTTCTTTTTTTCTCAATATGGGATTGTAAAATAAAAGGTAAATGGAAGCTAGCCAATGCGAATTTTCTTAATTGTTTAAAATTAAGAAAATTCAATAATTTTAGAATGATAGTTTGGAGTATCTAGAAGGTTTCTCCCTCAAAACCCCCTTTATAATATTCACTTTATATAAGTGAAACAACATACTTTTTCTTTCTTTTTTCGAAGTGGAATTGTGATTATTTTAAAGTTAAATATTATGAGAGTTTGAAAATCTCATTCAAAATTATTTTTAAAATCAAAACGTCTATGTGAGATTGTAAAATAAAAGTTAAATGGAAACTAACCAATGGAGATTTTCTTAATTGTTTAAAATTAAGAAAATCAAAAAAATACGTATGAGATATTGATCATAGAATTTCTCACTAAAAATCTCATTTTGTTTATATAAATGAGAGTATAAAATTCATTTTATGTAAGTGAAACAATTCACTTTTTCTTTCTTTTTCCGATGTGGAATTGTAAAATAAAAGGTAAATGAAAGCTAACCAATGGAAATTTTCTTAATTGTTTAAAATTAAGAAAATTCAATAATTTTATAATAAGGGTTTAGAGCTCATTATGGACACCCCATTTTTGACCGTCCGTAAGGCTCGAGCGCTTTGCTCGGTACACTCAATGATGAAAGTGGTATTATACGTGGTTCGAGGTCTCAACCAAGGAGCCTTGTTTAAGCCTCGAAACAATCTCAAACCTTCCATATTCCCATTAATTATACCCAAGAAATCCCTTTATACACCTTGTACCACCCTTTGCTGAGGCTGAAATAGAAAAACAAGGGAATTCATTGAGGCCCGGCCGTGGCTATTGAGGGCCGGCCAGGCTTCAGTAGCGAGAAATACTGATTTGGGTGGGAGGCCGCCAGTTGTCCATTTTTGAAGATATTTATCACCTTTTGTGCTCAAATTCTATAAATACGACCATATACCTCAGTTTTGGGGCTTGAACAATTGAAAGAAAGCCTATACACACAGAGAGAGCTCCTCCTTCCTCCTTCTTCCGTTCTAAGCTACCTTTGAATTAACCTATCAACCTTGTATCATCTATATACACCATACACAACCTTGACTCACCAACTTAGAGCCTTAGTTGACCCTTGAGAAGCATAATTCAAGCTTGAGAGTGTGTCAAGAGTGAGTTTTATCATCAACCAAAGCTTACTCCATTTTGAGAGGTATAAGCTTGTAACTTTTGTTCTTGCTTTTTCTTTCTTCATTTCTACCTATTCCTTGTGTTCTTGGGCTGTTTTGTATCCATTTTAGGTGTTGGAACTTGGCTTTGGACAAGCTACCAAAGGTGGTAAGGTTAACACCGTACTTGCACCTATTTTTGTAGCTCAACCCTTGGTTCTTTTACACGCTTTTTCTTTGGTTTTTGAACTGATTTTTAGAGTTTAACTATGGCCAAAAACATGATTTGAAGTCTTGAAATTGAACAAGTTGGCCATCCCTCCTTGTTTTTTTTACTTACATAGCTTTAGTGCCTTTGCTTTTGCTTAGCTTTTGAGCTCTTTTTTTACATTTTCAGCCACTGTTTTGGGCTTATTATAGACTATTTTAGGGTTGTCCTACTCTATTTAATTAGTTCAAGCTTTGATTAGTTCATTTGTTATAGCATTGGTCTTTGTGTATAGCTTGCATCATGTTATTCTTAGCCTTTCTTTGTTTAATTTCCATGGTAATAACCTCTTTCTAAGAATTAACTTGCCACTACTTTCTTCCATTTGAGAGTTGTTTCAAGCGGTTGATGGTTATTCAACACATGAACTAGAGATTCACGCTTAATGGCTTAATCTCTATGGAGATTCATTGTCAACGGCATAATCCCTCTTTCATGTTGAGAATTACTCCCCATTTGATGCTTCTCTCTTTTTAGAGGACTTAATCATCACTTCGGACAAATAGACTAAAGAATGGAAATGACTAAAAGAATTGGTTTAAAAGCAACTAACACACTTAAAGAAAATGAGTCATCTTGCTTAGGCTTGGCCGGACATTATGCCAAGTTAATTGAGTCAAGAATGATCATGCGCCAATTCATGGCGTTTTGATGATTCTTGAAGCGTCTCTACCACCCTCTTTGAGTTCATTCCATGATAAGAGGGAGGGGTGGTCATATCCATTGTATTTCATTGATTTTTGTCCAAAATTGTATCTGGAATCATCAAGCAATTAATTTGCCCATTGATGGTTTTGGAAACAATTCTAGCCTTCTTTCGAGGCTTTTCCATGACAGAGAAGGAAAGAAGGGGCAAACAGAGCTTGAACAACTCTGTTTACACTGTTTTCATTTCAGAACACAAAATAGAGTTTTGCACAAAATTAAGGCACAACCGGCCTTCTCTATGCCCGGCCAGGCTTCATTGAGGGTCGGCTGGCCCTCAAAGTTTGGTCAATAGTGTATTTTTGCAGAAAATAGAGGACAGTGGCTGAGGTGAAACAGAGCAAGCTTGGGGCAGACAGAGCTGTTCTTGAACATTGTGCATGTGCATGCATGCAATTCTTGCGCATCCTTACTTACGTTATGATCATTGTAATTAATTTAATTTAATGTTGTTTATTGTAATTAATCTTGTTAATTATTAATTGTTGTAATTATTATTTTATTTATTCGTAATTGTTGTAATTAATTAGCTTAGATAGCTAGTTTATTTATCTTGATTATCCTTATTATAATAGCGTAGTTAGCTAATTAATTAGCCTGGCTTATTTATTCATTCGTTCATTCAGTTTTGTAATAATTAGTTTAATTCGAACTTTTCAGACTTTGATTCGCACCCCCTTGTACGAAGGCAATGTTGTAATAATGTGTATGTCTTCCAACCCCACGTCTTTCTCCCTTTTACTTACTTACTTACAATGGTTAGTATAGGGCATCACGTTTCATTAGCATTCTTATGTTTCGCATCCATTTGTCTTGCATGCATATAAGGTTCAGCTCACCAGGCTAACTCGATATCAATGTCCAAATTCATTTACTTAAATACATGCTCTCTTTCATGTTTTGAATGAAATCATATACCATGTTCACAGCCGAGCCTATAAAATACATAATGTGTGTGTTGCATTAGTCATATTGCATAAATTAGGAACATGCATCTTTTGCTAACTCTTTCATCTTTTTTGGCTCGGAATACTAGGTGAGCTCTTATCGTTTCAGCATCTTGCATCGGATGTTTTTGTTGCCATGTCCAAAGCATAAATACCATGAGGCTAATTGCTTAAATGATATAACTGCTTGAATGCCTATAGATGAAGGCTAGACGCCTGAATTGGGATGGTTTGATTAAATGTCCATTTTAGCCCACTTTTTCAAGTGGCAAATTCACAAAACAATTTCAAAACAAAACATGAAATCAAATGTTCCAATTCTTGCAAACTAGTCGATATTTGTATGTGCGTCACATAGTAAAGAATAGCTAATAAATCGGAACAAGAGTATATGAATGTAAATAAGAAACACATCATGATTAGTAGAGGCTGATCCTTGATCGGGCAAGAGGGGTGCTCAATTCATGACCTTCCCCTTTCATACCTAAGTTCCCTAGCCGAGAAATTTGATGATGATGGACTAATGGCCTTTGGCACGAGTCTTGGTGTAGAGACCCCATTTTTGACCATCCTTAAGACTTGGGCGCTACTGATGGTTTACTTGGTGGTGAAATATGTGTAGAGCAAATGTTTGATTTCTTCGGCAAGAGGAGAGTCAAATCCCAACCTCACACCCCATTTTGGACCAAAGCTATTTTGAATGGTTTTTAAACCTTAAAACCCTCTTTTTCAAAATATTTTTGAAATAAAGTTCCTACGATGTTCCAACGCTCGCATTTTGTTAAATGTTGCGCTTTTCGGTAAACCGAGCGAGGACAAAGTGGAAATGAATGAAAGAAAGGTGAAATCTTTGAAAAATCTTTCAAAACATCTTGTTTGGGGGTTTGGAGTTGAGGAAAATTGGAGAAGAGGGAAGAAACCCAGTTGGGAAAAGAGTTGGGCATGAACCGTTAAGAGAGAGACGAGTAGTCCTCGCCAAATTGAGCCTATCCTTTTGTATACTTGGATTTTATGAGGCTACCACCATTGGAAAGAAGACTTCTGGGGCTTCATTTTACACTCAAGAATCTCCTAAAGCTGAGTCCGGATGGGAGAGATATGGTTGTTGGAAGTTAGGCATCAATCCGTTTGAGCTGGAAATGAGCAACCTCCACTAAAAGAGGCGTAACTTTTTTCACAGTTGGAATTTTGATACATGGCTACCACCATTGGAAAGCTTACTTCTGGGGCTTCAATTTGGAGACAAGAATGACCTGAAAAGGAGTTCATATGAAGGAGTTATGCCTATTTGAAATTGGACCTGCAGAGTAGAATTTGCTATCAGCCACAAATGTGTGCAGTCGGCCAAAAAAGTAGTAGATCGGCCATCACAAGTAGCAGATCAGCACCAAAAATGGCCAATCGGCCAAGAGTGATCCAAATTCAGATTTTTTGAAGATCTTTTCCCTCCAGCTATTTCCAACAAGCTCCAGCTATCCTATAATCAGATATTTTCGACCAAAACTCTTGCTTTTGCTATATATGAAGATATATCTCCCATTTTGCAAAGGGACAACCTTCTTGAACAAGTTTGAGAGCTTCTCTCACTAAACTCCCTCTCTCTCTACAATTTTCAGAGCTTAATCTTGCCTTTTTCTCTAAAGCCTCTCTCTCTTGCCCCTTTTGTGCATAGAAGTAGAGAAATACTCCTAGTTTGCCTAGGCATCCTTCATCAAAGTTGCATATCTATGGGCTGAGGTCCCTTGGAGCTTATTTTTGGGCTGTTGGAAGGTCATTTGAGCCAACAAAGGGGCTGTTTTTGTTGCTGTGCATCAAGAGGTATAACTCTCATCTTTTGTATTTGTTTTGCACACTTGCTTCACCACCCTTTTTCCATTGTTTTGGGGCTATTTTTGGGGTGGTGTTGAACTACAAAAACCTATGTTTTTTCAGTCCTAAAAGTGTTGGTTTGTGCCTTGGTTGGCTAGGGGGTTGTCCTCCCTTTTGTTCCTTGGTTTGTAAGGCCTTGTGAGCTAACTTTCAAGCTTTTCAAACAACTTCTTTTTGGCCTTAAAACCACTGAATTCCAAAGGAATTTCAGTGGTAGAAAACTTGTTTTGAGGCTCAAAAAATGAGGGGGTGGTCCCCCCTCCTCTTGTCTTGTTAGCATGTGTTGATGGCCAACCAAAAGAGCATGCATTTCTATCTTCTTGAGGCTTTGTTTGAGCTCATTTTTGTGACTTTCCAGACCTTCCATAACTCTATTTTTGGCTGTCTTGGTCACCCCTTGCATGCTTCTTATATTTGTAGTATAATCCTACTTATAGCTTTGCAAAGGAGCATGTCTTTCTAGAATGTTTTGGCTCTATCTTAGCATGTTTAGGGCCTTATTCTAACATGGTATAACTCTGTTTTGGGTTGGTTTGATTGTCTCTTGCATGCTTAATACACTTGTAGTGTAATCCTTGCAAACTAGTCTTGTATGCTTAAGGTATTGGCTCATCTTTCTAGCATGTCTTGATTCCATTCCAGCATGTTTTTGGTCATTATTTAACATGTCATAACTCTAATTTTGGTTGGTGGAGTCACCTCATGCTTGGTTTTGGTAGGTGTAGTGTAATCCTCCTTTTGGCCTTGCATGCTCCATGCTTCATGCCTTCATGCTAGCTTGTTTTGGCTATACTCCATGCATGTTTTGGCCTTGTTTTGACCTGCCTTGGGACTGATTTACGTCATCTTGGCTCTTTGGGGCTTGATTCATATGGTCTTGGTACAAGTTCCTTGGCTAGCCTTAAGCTTTGAACCTCCTAGCATGCTATGCTTATATTATGTGCATGATTTGGCATCATTCCTCACATGATTTCAGAGCTTATTTCATTGCCACACTCTCATATTTTCCACTCCTTCAATGTGTTTGAGAGTTGTTGTCTTCATGCCTTGTTTGCGAACCAATGTGTATGCATGATTGCATTTATTCTTGGACTTCATTTTCAGCATGCTTTGGCCTTTGTCTTGGCATGCATGAAGCTTGTTTGAGATTGGTTTGGTCCATTAAGTGTTGCATTACATAGTCCTTGCCATGTTCATGTTGTTTGCATGTTATGCATTGCATTGTATAGCCTTAGTATTGTGTGCCTCAATGCGTAAGGATTTTGTTTTGAAATGCTTATGTTGCATTGCATTATAGTTGCATGCCATTAGCATTGATAGGTTGCTCATATTGCATTGCATTGGGTGTGCATATGTTGCATTGTGCATGCATTGCATTGTGTTTGGTTTGGGTGTTAAGCCAAACATGAGAAACGAGGGACGTTTCATACTTGAAGTGATGAAACGTGCCTCATTTCTCGGTCGCCGACACTCTTGATCAAGCATGATAGAGTTTAAGGCATTTATGTGTTATTTGTGCATTTCATTCACATTGATTTGTGCAACTCGGCCTCTTTGGCCATCATGCATTGAGATGCGTGATTGGTGGCTCGAGAGCCGAGCACTACACTCTTTTGAGCTTTAACATGATAAGGAGTGTGGTTGCACACACATTTTCTTGCAAATACACTGCCATGCCTCTGTTAGTGCTCTGTTGCAGCAAAAGGAGAAGTTTGTAGGAAGAAGTGGCCGATCGGCTATCAAGGCTGCTGATCGGCTATCAAAATTGGCCGATAGCCACAAAAACTGGCCGATGATCATTATACTTGGCCGATGGCCTTTCCTCTTGGCCGACCACCCCTCAGATTGTTCCTAAGGTGGGTCAGAAGCACTATAGAAGTTGGCACAATTTTCAGAGATACAGAACAGTGCAAACAGAGGCAACACGAGGCACGATAGTGGATTTCCGAGCGAAGTCGACCGAGCATGCATACACCCCTCCCCACGAGGCCATTTTTACTGCTTTACTAGCTAGTTGTAGTTAATTACTTGTTTTGTAATTAATTAGTTTAATCTGTGTTGTAATATTCTAATCAGCTTAGTATAGCTAGTTTCAATTCGGTTTGTAATTAATTAGCTTAGCGTAGCTAGTTAGTTGATTCATTCGGACCCTTCATCGAGAGGGCACAACTGTTGTAATAAGTGTGCGTGTGTGTGATGTATGTCTTCCAACCCCCATTTCTTTCTCCTTTTTACTTAACCGCTTTCGATGGTTAGTTTTAGGACATATTTCAATTAGCATCCTTATGCTTGCATGCATGCATCCATTCATCTGTCTTGCATGCACCGGGCTCGGCGCATCATACAAACTGCATTGTATTTCAATTCCAACTTGAATACATGTATCATTTTTGCATTTCATATGCCATCTTAGAATAGCCGAGCCTATCTTAATTGCATTTTGCATGTGTTGCATTAGGCATTCTTGACATAGCTAGGATCATGCATTGATTACTAACTAGCTTCTTTTTTGGCTCGGAGTACACTGTGAGTGTTTATGCTTTAGCATCTTTCATGAGTGTGAGTGTTGCCATGATAGCATGTTTGCCACAAGGTTATTTGCTTAACTGATATAACTGCATGAATGCATGTGGATGAAGGTTGGATTGCTTGAATTGGAACAATTCTTCAAAATGCGAGTTTTAAGCCCACTTGAAGTGGCAAATCACCATGTTTTCTAAGCCCACTTGAGGGTGGCAAAATCCATGACTTAGCCTACTTGCGAGCAGCAACTTTCAAACCATTTTCAAACAAACAAATATGAGATGTTTTGTTCCAATTTAGGCGATCTAGTCTATACTTGTATGCTGTGCGCATCACATAGTAAGCTAGCTAATAAACCAGAATAAGAACACATGTGTTTTCAAAAATAAAATATCATGTTAGTAAAGGCTGATCTTTTGATCGGGCGAGCGAGGGTGCTCATTGCATGACCTTCCCCTCTCGTACCCAAGTTCCCGAGTCGAGGCAACTTTGGTGATGACGGACACGTGGCCTTAGGCGAGTCAGGGTTTCCTAAATTTCCCCAAAATAAAATATTTAGATGGCGACTATGTATCTGACAAAGCAGTCCATGCTTGGCACTTCTTTATAAAAATCATTTTTCCAAAACGATTTGCCAGATTTGGACTCTTTGGTGATTTATCAGTCTCGCATTGCACTTTGCGAGATTAGATTCAGAACCGTGACATGAGTTTGAACTGTAGTAGCTAAGAACAACAATTTGCGCCCTCGCAAGTGGAGCGTAGTTCCGGGTGGTCTACACTTAGGTTTCCTAAATTTCCCAAAAATATTTAGGCGGTGACTCTGAAATCTGGCAAAGCAGTCCATTTTTGGCATTTGATTCAAACATCGATTTTCCAAAAGAATTGCCAGATTTGAACTCTTTTATGTTTTCACTGTTTCATATTGCACTTTGTGAAATCAGATTCAGAACCACAAGTGGAGTCCGAACTGTAGGGCTATTAGCCTTCCGAAAGGAGCGTGGAAAGCCGAGCAACAGTTCTGGCTAATCTGCTGGGGAAATAGAGAACTTGACTTGAAACTCATGATGTGAATTTTTATTTACGCTTATATGTTCTTTGCATTGCGTTTGCATTGGTGCGCTTATGTCACTGTGTTTACTGACTGCTATTCCTGGACGATTTGCCGGAGGCTTGCCTAAAAAGCTTACCAAAAGGCTAACCGGTCATGGGCTCTGTCATATTGGGAACACAATCCTTGGATCTGGATTATCGCCGTACCGCTTGATCCACTTTTCACTTTTCGGTGTTAGGTGTGAGAGGTATATTAGGTATTCTTGGTGAGGTACCCTTCTGACCATTCGACCTAGTTGCATATAGTGAAGCTATAGTGACTATTCCAAATTAGGACAGGATGTCACCCATTCGTAGGATGTTGTGAAACTCGTTGTTTGAAATAGTGCAGCCTAGATCATGCCAAAAATCTAGGATAGGGTAACCCTACCCCCTCATAGGGGTGTTTTGGTTCTTTTACTTGATATGTGTTTTTACAGTGAAACTGTACAGGATGGTTCATATCAGTATGAGTGTGAGAACAAGTCCAGTGGGGATTACAGTTTAGCTATGTGTGTTGACTGTTGTGAATTGGGGGCGAAGTGCTGTCCGATTTTTGATTTTGTTTTTCTTTTTTTTTTTTGCTAGGTAGTTTACCATCATAGCTTCAGAAAGACCTGATATTCCCCAAGTTGTATGGACTCGTTTTAGCAAGCTATGCAAAGCTCGAGACCTTGTTGGTGGTCAGCCCATGCTAGTCTCGTTTCCTCTAGTCACTTGACGAAGAAAAAACAGATGGTCATTAGCCTTAGTACAAAGCACCCCACAAACACCTACTCGTTCTCAGTTAATCAATTCACCAACATCAAGTTCACCCAGATTATCAATGGCACAGAACACCGCGCCAAACGCAGAGGAATTCGCTACCATGATGATTGCCGTCCAAAGAACTATGGATACTGTAAACTAGAGGATGGCTGCACAAGATGACGTCATTACCGATCTACGGTGTACATCTGGGGCTTCAGCATCAACAATGCATCCGGTCCCTACTGCTCCACCAAACCCGAATCTACTCCCGCCAGTAAAAAATCTACCAGTCCCAGATCCTCAGAATATGTTTCCCCCAACTCCAATTTATCGTCCTCCGGTTCAACCTCCTCCGGGGATTTTTCCTTTCGATATCAATGAAATTGATCCAGCCTTGGTGAAGATTGCTAGATTAAGAAAGCATTGAAGGAGTCCCAGGGTTTCAACTCTATTCCAGATATCAAAGATGGGTACATTGAGGCTTCGGTCAGATTACCGGAAAAATTTAAGATGCCCTATATCGACAGATTCAACGGGAGTGGGGATCCGATCGTACATGCCCAATTGTTTTCAGATGTATTAAGGCCCATGGGTTTGTCTCGGGCGCAGAAACTTTCATTGTTTAGGAGAACCCTGCCTGATGTGGCAGCCATCTAGTACGCTAAGTTGGAGGACTTTATAAAGTTTAATTGGGAGGAGCTATCTAAGGCATTTTTCAATCAATACTCATGTAACACCCAAATACAAGTAATCATTAGTGAGCTGGAGGCTACTACCCGGAACCCCAAAGAATCATTTATCGATTTTGTCGCCCGGTAGAGAGCCAAGGCAGCTCGAATGACAAATAGGCCTACTGAGAGAGAACAAGTTCGACTAGTGGTCTAGAACCTAGAGCCAGACATGCTGCAGAGAATGATAGTGGCACCGTTATCCACGTTTGCTTCCTTACATGAGCTGGGGGTTCAGATCGAGAGTGCATTCAAAAAGAGGATCATCCATAGAACAAGTGAACCCGCAAGAAGGTCATTCTCTCAGAATACCAATGCTAGTAGTTGCACTATTCCGCGCCCTGCAGATGTCAGCAATGTCATCACAACGGCCAAGATGGCTGATCTTTTTGCTACTGCCACAACCTCATAACCTTCACAAAATACTGGTCCACCCCGAAACCGTAGAATCTTTACCCCCCTCCATATGAGCCCAACCCACGCCCTCAAGTTGTTAATGCGAAAAGGGCATCTCAAGCCCCTTGATCCTCGTCTGCTTCCAGACCCATTGCCACCCAAACACGACCCTACCCAGTATTGTATCTTCTACCAACAACATGGGCATTCCACAGACATGTGCTACCGCCTACGTCATGAGATCCAGGATCTCATTGACAACAAAGTCATCGCCCCACCTTTCAAGCCCATCGTAATAACCAACCCACTCCCTGCTCATAACCAAGTCCCCCCGCCCAGATATATTAACCACATCCATATACTACCGCCCACCTTCAATTCTAGCATATACATTACCTCATCCCACCTACCAAAGCCAGAGGTGGACATTCCAGAAGGCACAAATATGTACATGATGGATCTGACACCACAAACCCAACCCAAGCCCGTGGCAGTAGAAACCGAAGAAGAGTAGAATGCACTAAAGACAAGGTCGTCTGATACCCGTGTCATAGAGAAAGGGGTCTCGCTCGTAGAGGAGTACGATCCCAGCTTATACATTGTGGCCATCGATCAGCCAAAACCAGTGGTCATACTGCCAAACTTTCTCAACATCAATACTATAGGGGAAGACCAAATGGCGCAAAATCAGAATGAGTGGCCCGAGCAAGGCATGAATGACTTAGCAAACCTAGAGGAGGATTTGGAGGATTTTTACTTCTTCGAGGAAGAAAATATAAGTTGTGTCCAAATGTGATGGTGGGACCCAAGCCAGCAAGAAACTAGCAATGGATGGTTAAGTGAGGAAGGGTCCTATGTGGAGGAATAGATATGAGAGACTGTGGGAGAAGAGGGAGTTGCCATTAAGGGTAAGGCTGAGGCTGCACCTCTTACTACGAATGAACAGGCATTGGAACAGTTTCAAAATAAAATGATAAAGGAGATTCAAGCGAAGATAGCTCTGGAACAAGGTAAAGGAAAAGGGAAAAAAGAACCTGAAACACTGATGGTTAATGCCCAGACAGCCAGAAAAGTCGAATGGGATCTCAATGACCGAAAGAGGATGTTAAGGAAACTCAGAAAGTACCGGGATATAGAAACCCAAGCTGTAGTAGAAGACGAATGGTACGATGACGGGGCACGTAATGTTAATATGCTCCGGATAGAACCTGATGCTAGTCCGATCATGACTTTGGGAGAGTGGTGGGAAGACAGCGACCTAAGTCATGCTTACACTGACAAAGGTTGGAAAAGCTGATACCCCAGATGACACTTGGTATACCGATAGATCAATCACATGACCTGAATCGGTCGGTACTTCAAACCCGCAGCGGTAGACTAGCCAGAAACCTCTAGAAAGGAGGCTGAGAGAGCAAAAGAGAAAGATGTTGAGGAAAACATGGTCTTAAAACAGCTCAAGAAGATTCAGGCCGACATATCCATCTGGGGACTGATAATGGCGTCTTGGGAGCATAGACAAGCCTTGCTCGAAGTAATGAACCGAACCAAACTGCCCATTGACACCACCGCTGACCAATTGGTTTCGTTGGTCACCTCTGGGGATGTTATGCTAGTAATATCCTTCACGGATAAAGAATTGCCTCCGAGGGTGCCAACCACAACAGGCCTTTGTATGTAACCTTGGAAAGTCAGAAGAAATAGATTCTAGTGGTATTAATAGATACCGGGTCGGCGATTAATGTGTGCCCAGTTAGAACTGCCTATGCCATTGGTTTGAGGCCGATTAACTTTATACCCACGACCCAAGCTGTCTGGGCTTATGACAATACAAGCCGGGACGTTATGGAAATGTTCGAGAGCAACATCCTGATCGGCCCGTCCTTACATAAGGTGGAATTTCATGTCATGGATGTTCTAGCCACATTCAACCTGCTAGTGGGACGGTCTTGGCTACAATAGATGAAGGCAGTATCATTAACGGTACATCAGCTAGTAAAGTACCCCTTCAAATACGGGATTGCCACCGTGTATAGTAACTCTGCGATCCATTCTCCTCAAGGAACCACTGCACCATTATTGGAAATCATACATAGGGAAGAGGACGTGCCTTTCTGGCTTCTCTTTGGCAGAAGCCCGGTTGGTCCAAACCATCATGGCAGAGGGCGATAGAGATTATGTGAGTGCGCAATCCATATACATTATGAACAAACAGGGGCATATGCCCGGGTCGAGACTAGGCCGAAGTGGCAGATAGGGAGGTATTGTTGCTAAAAAGCTGAGTAATAACCCCCATGCCTTCGGACTTGGATACAAACCTACCATTGTAGATTGACAAAGAAAAGGGTAAGAGTTGAGAGAGAGGCTGAAGGCAAAGAGGACTGGAAGATAGTATGAGTTAGTCCACAAACCTATATGGGAAATCTTGATCAGACGCTTTGTTCGCCAAGGGAAAGATTTCCTATTCTGTGTATTTCCAGAGCCCTGGTATGACTGGGAGACAAATATTAGGTATCCGGGGTTCGAGATCTTTTTCAGGCACCAGTTACCAGAAGAAGATGATGAACAGGCAAACCTAAGCGCTGATATAAATCAAGGAAGGCCTGCAAACCTGGGCACTGAAGAAGATGAGCTGTTGGGAAAAGCACTGGCTGACTTACTGATGAGTTCCACTACAGGAGTTAAGACCACCAACTTGGGGGATAGTTTTACTATCTCAATGATCGGGGATACCCCAGCAGCGGATTTCTCTAATCTTATCGTTGATGCATCTGAGGGTCCATGCTTGGTCTGGAAGTTCGAGTAAGGCGTCATCAATAGTTTTAAATCGGATAGTGAGTCCGGATCTGATTCCATTGAGTCTGTAGAGTCGAAGTTAGATTTGAGTTCCTCTGAGTCTGGTACTTCTGGGAGTGGTAACCCGAATACTAAAGTCCTGTCCAGATCATCTTTCAGTTTTTCTTTTGAGTCCACTGTAACCGAGGATCCAGACTTTTTGAATGGGAATGCTGTGAATGTTGCCTACTTCTCTGTGCCTTTGGTTTGTTGTACTGATCTTAATTTTCAAAATGTTGACATAAATGAAGTAAAAGAAATTCCTCGGGTTTTGAAAAATTTGGTTGATCATGAGGAGGAGAGGTATGTTAAGTCCTGTACAATGAAATCATATCAATTAACGTGGGTACTGAGGAAGATCCTCGCTTGGTCCAGATCGAGTCCACACTGTCTTCGGAGGAACGCGAGTGTTTAATTGCTTTATTAAAAAATTTCAAAGATGTTTTCGCGTGGTCTTACGAAGACATGCCTAGAATCGATCCTAAAATTGTACAGTACCGGATCCCTCTTGACCCTGAGGCCCGGCCAGTTAAGCAAAAGCTGCACAGAGTTCGCCCAGATTGGGCTTTGAAGATTAAGGAATAAGTTACTAAATAGATTGAGGCAGGGTTCTTGCTTGTATCTGAGTATCTAACGTGGTTGGCCAATATTGTCCCAATCCTAAAGAATGATGGCAGAATTAGAGTCTGTGTTGACTTCAGGGATCTGAATAAGGCTAGTCCGAAGGATGATTTTCCCTTGCCGTATATTGATGGGTTAGTAGACTTCACTGTGGGCAATGCATTGCTCTCATTCATAGATGGGTTTTCCGGGTATAACTAGATCTTGATGGCACCCAAGGATAGGGAGAAGACCGCTTTCACTACTTCGTGGGGCACCTATTGTTACCGAGTTATGCCGTTTGGGCTAAAGAATGCTGGGGCCACTTATCAAAGGGCTGCAACTACTATTCTGCACGACATGATCCACAAAAAGGTTGAGGTGTACGTAGACGATATGATTGTCAAGTTCAAAGATCGAGAGGGCCACTACACTACCTTAGAGAAATTCTTTTAGCGGATCCGAGAGTATAGATTAAGGTTGAATCCGCAAAAATGCACTTTCGATGTAACAACAGGAAAAATGTTGGGATTCTTAATCACACAGAGAGGAATTGAGGTAGATCCTTCCAAAATTAAGGCTATCTTAGAAATGCCACCATCAAGGACTAAAAAGAAAGTGCGCGGCTTTCTGGGTAAAGTGTAATTCATAAGACGGTTCATTATATGTTACACGCAAGTTGGTTAAAGGAAGAGCTGTAGCAGAATTCCTGGCAAATTACTCAGTAAAGGGGGATGAAGTGGTGGAGTACCTTTTCCCAGATGAAAATATTCTGTAAATAGAAGAGAAAATGTGAACAATATGCTTTGACGGAGCAGCCAATCAATACGGTTACGGGATAGGTATGTTGCTTATAGCACCCGATGACTCCCATATACCCTTAGCTTTTAAACTTCAGTTCAAAGTATCCAACAACGAAACAGAATATAAGACGTGTATCGCTGGTTCAGAAGTCACCCTGGAACTAGGGGCAAAAAGGTTGGACATCTTCGGCGATTTAAACTTGGTTATGTCTCAAGCTAACGGAGATTGGAGGGTTAAAGAGGAGAAAATTAAGGTTTATCATCAGATCTTGGATATGCTGATTCCGAGGTTTGAGAAGTTAACGTTTATTCATTTTCTAAGAGAGAAAAACCGATTCGCTGATGCACTAGCAACTCTATCTTTTATGATAGACATTCCATTGGGAGTTAGGATGCGTCGAATCATTATTGAACAGAAGTACACGCCGGCCTACGAAACCATTGTTATAATAGATGAGGCTTCAGACAAGAATCCCTGGTACTATGATATCTGGAATTTCCTGGAAAATGAGGTGTATCTGCCAGGAGCAAATGCCAAAGACAAATGGGGAATACGGTGCCTGGCCGTTCAATTCATTATCTGCAGAGGCAAACTATATAAAAGAGGTCATCTGGGAATGCACAAGCTATGTGTTGAGAAAGAAGAATCAAAGAGCCTTATGGAGGCCATTCACGGAGGAGAGTGTGGAGCCCACATGAACGGTGTAATGCTCGTCCGGAAAATCCTTAGACAAGGCTACTACTGGTCAACCATGGAAGAGGATTGTATTGGTTTTGTTCGGCGATGTCACGAATGCCAGATTTATGCCAATCGCATAAACATTCCGCCGTCAAAGCTCTACAACATAACTTCACCATGGCCATTCTCTGTCTGGGGAATACACTAGCCGTTGACGAAAGAAGTAAGCTCGGGCCGAATACTCTGGACAAGGAGCAGCTACTTGCAGTTTATCCATAAACCATACCTAGAAAGGGATGAAAAGATAAGAGAGATTAAAGAATAAAGAGGTGTACGATGAAGAAAAAAAAAAGTAAGGAAAGGGGTTTAAAAGAAAAACAGAGAATGAGTGTTGAGTGATATAAGAATCATAAATTAGGAGGGTAGGAAATAATACTTAGAGAAGTAGCGGTCTCCCTGCCAACTGAGTGGTCTCTCCTCGGCAGAAGGCATCTAAACCCATCAAGGTTTCGGCCAGTACCAAACCCATGCAACTTTTACCTTCTTTTAGACGTTGAGCTACTTCGATCAACTGGATGCTAACTCCGCCGAAACTAAGGGCAAGGAGGAATTAGGCAAGACGGCATAAAAAGAGAGCATGTTGCCGGCGGCCTCGCCAAAGAAGGTCACTTCTGTCTCCAACAACAAAAAATTGATGAACTAAAACAAGGATATCTAGCTCCCCATTATGTACCAAAGACTGAGCCTCATGTAATGTTAACCCACACATCTGTCCCAAAGCTTGGGTATGGCCAAAACGGGGCTGCGGTATGATTTCTTCGTCGCGCCGAGACTCCATCAAGGCTTGAAATTCCTCGAGTGTCGAACACACCTCTTGAAACCCGAATTGAAACATATGCGCGATTGGGTTCCAACATTGGATAGCGGCATGAAGAAATGGAAAGCAAAGAGAAGTATAACTCTGAGGAAAAAGGGTATTCAGGCCAAAACCGCTAAAATTCACCTTTTTCGAGCCGTCCAAAGTGGTTATCTAGTCTCGAAGCCTATTATTGCATAATGTCTCCATTTTGAGGACAAAATATCAAAGACTTGTTATTCTGCCAGAAAAACAGCATGGGAGCATTATTTATAGAAAATGGGAATGGGCAGTGCATGATAGCTAGGTAGTACTGACTAACCTCACGTTGAGGCCCGGCTGTGCCTCAGTAAGGCCCGGCCGGGTCTAAATGATGGCTCAGAGCAGTGCAGTTGCAAGAAATGCCAATCTTTACCTTGACATACCACAGTTGTATTGTGAGTCTTGTTTTGCTTGTACCAAGTGTTTTTTTAGTATTTTCGAGTTGTTTTTATTTCGTTTTCTTGTTGTTGAGTTGTATTTCACAATTTTGTCCGATTATGGGTAGTTATCCGATTTAAATGAATGCAAGAGCAAGTCTTATGAAAAGATATCATGCAAGGATTACGCCATTCATCATACAAAATATCATTCATCACATTGTGCAAGGAAATCATTCAACAAGAGCTTGTCTTTTACAATTAACGAGTCCAACCCCGATCATCGTTTTACAAGGTAACAAAACAAAAGAAAATCTTTCAAAAAAAAAATAAAAAAGGGTCTATCTGAAGCTAGTCTTTAACTACAAAGAAAAAAAAACTAAAAAACTAAAAACTAAATCAAAAATCATCATCCTAATCAATAACCCATCCTCGCCATCTTCCTCATCGGCTGTGAAGGAGGTGCATCACTATCATCGCTAGGGCTGCTGGACTGCAAGTCAACCTTATTTCCCTCATCCTCAGGGGTCATAGACCCATCAAAAGACTCCTCAGAAGGTGAGCACTGTCTCGCTCGGCCTCTCGTTCGATCGGCTCCCCCTCGACCCCTCATTGGGCCCTGTCTCTGTCTACTGGCTACGGAAGGTCCTACAGGCACTGCTGGTGCTGGCTCAAGCTAAAAACAGGACAGGTATCTGTATGAATTAACAAGAGTGTACAATATGGGAACAATAGTAGACTACAGATAGTATGTACCTCGATCGCATGGGAGACCAAGGCGATCTTCCTCCTCTGTACCATAAGGAGCAGACGGTCGATCATACGAAGGACGTCATCAACATACACCTAGGGTACCTACAAAAGGAACAAAATTTGAGAAAGGCAGACAAAAATAATAAAGAACAATGAATAGAAATAGTAGAAAACAACACACAGTGTAGTAAGTAGAAGCATAACGGAATGTGTACCTACTCGACGCCAGGAGCAAACACTAGCCTGCGGTCCCTCTCTTTAATGCGCTCTAGTGGGATTTGCTCGATCACTCCATCCAGACGCATATACATGATCTCAGTGGGGATCACAGGAAATCCAGGAATTGGAGCAATGGCAGGGGCACCTCCAGCAGGCACATCACCAGTCGCAGCACCAGCAGCAACCTCCGACACAGCTCGAGCCAAGCCTGGGGTAAGAGGCACCATCACCCAGGTGTGTAAGAAGGTAGTGAAGTCGCCAGGCTCATGATGATAATCGCCATCCTCGCCTAACATCAGGAGGTCGATCTGAGGACCGTCCTATAGCTCATCAACTATCCTTATAATCGGAGGAGGGGGATGTAGGATGTCAGGATCAGCAACGCCCTGCGTCTGGCGAGTGAACCTCTCCCGAAAGTAGTACGCCCGGCCAAAGGGGCCCTCGAATAAAATCCGTATGGGGGAGGCAGGCCATGCAACGGCGTAGGTCGTCCTCGACACCTGGGGAATGCCCCGCCCAAGGATATCAATCAACCTATGAAATCAGTGCAATATCAGAAATCAGTGGCAATGTCAGATGTCAATGCAGTGTTAGAAATCAGTCAGTATAGTATGAGAATGGCAATCTAGTACAGGTGCAACAGTATGAGAATGAACGTGTAGTGTGGGAAATAGTGCAATATGCTCATAGTATGTAACAATTAAAGGTTCGTATTTTGCTACCTGGTCCGCCGTGATCGTGTCAAAAAAGTGGCAAAAATAAGGGAAATCTCGGTCTACGTGGCGATGGTGCTCAAATCGGGAGTTGTAGTACCGTGAGCGGGGTATTGACAACTCTATCAGCCTCACTGGGACCGAAGCCAGAGAGGTGAAGTAGGTGTAAACCCAGAGCTACAAACAGGAAAAAATGGCTGAAGTCAATAAGCAGAAATGAAATGTAAATGAGCAGAAAATGCAAAATGAACATAATTAACAGAAAAGATAAGTGTAAGGCATACTCCCAGACCCTCCAGTAACCGCTGTGTGAATTCACCTTGCGGCGGGAGACGGAGCTTATATAACAATATAGGGTGGCCAGACCAGCGCCACCCCAATCGTACCCTGCCACCTAAGGGAGGTGCACCAGTGCCCCTAGAAGATATAACCCCACGATATTTTCCCTGTATGCAAACAAGGTAATACCGAGAAGATACATAAGGAAGCCGCAAGTGTACTAGGCAACCTCATCTGGAGTGGTGGGCTGAAAGTCGGAGAAGTACTCGAAGAACCAACTGTACCTCACCATCCCGTGGCTGGTAGTGTCCGGGATTGCTCCAAGAAGCTGGCGTTGTGCGGCTCTCCACTGCGTTATGTCTGGATCATACGAGATCGGACCGCTAACTCCAACCCCCAAGCCGATAAGCATTACAAAGTCGTACGGGGTCAGGGTCATCTCCCTGATCGATGAGAAGTGGAATGAGTCTGTATTTTCCCACCATCTCTCGACCAGGGCCCCGTACAGCAGTGACTCAGTTCTCATCTGTATGAGCCTTGAGCATAAGGGTCCAAAGCCAACTGCGTCAACTAGAGTGTGGACCTCCGCAGGCAGTCTCTCATACCAACGCCGGGGGCTGGATCCGTATTTGCCAATCCTCCTGGCTATCACCTGCAAGTGGGAAATATATGGCATTTAACTAATAGGTTGCTTGTGAGTTTCAACAATACATCAAAGCAAAAGGAAATTGCTTACAATAAAGGCATCAACAGACAAATGCTCTGTGGGCTCTCGCAGCAAGATATCCTCGTCTATTCTGGGGATGAGGCCCTCGAATCTCAAAATCACGCTCAGAGGTGGAGCATGTGTGCGTAGTTTGTATGTGGCTGTGTCAAATGGCCGATCAACGAGGGGAGGCAATGCAGGAGCATCCTCGACCTTCATGTCTGCACCTAGAGTAGCCCCAATACCAATGGCGGGGTCCGAAATGGGAACTTCGTCACTAGCCATGGAGAAGAATGGGGGAAATGAAGAGAAAGTGAGAAAATGTGGGGGGTTAAACCCTAGGAGAGAGAAAATGAGAGGGGAAAATGAAAACATGAGAGTGAGTCCCCAAAAAGCCAAGAAAACTCGTGAGAAACAAAGCAAAACAATGAGAAACCCAAAAATTTGACCAAATCCAAATCCAATCCATTCAAAATATAAAGGAGATGAAGGGTTTCGAAGAAAAAGTGGCGAGGTTTTTTGGGAAACGCAAAGAAAAGAGGAAATCTAGAGAGAAAGAGAAAAGTTAGAGAGAGAGAGAGAGATATGAAGTGATTTCGGGCAAGGAGGTATGAGGAAATAGGGTTTGGAGTTGTTTTAAACACATAAGTCGCGATGAAGGGCCGAAACTGCCCCTGCCGCTATCGAGGCCCGGCTAGCTGTTTCAATGGCCGGCCGTGCTTCATTGAGGCCTGGCTGGCCCTTAATGACAGCACAACATAGTTTTGTTTTTTCCCTCTTTCTCTTCCTTTATGTTATTTATTTCTCGTTTTATGGCATTCAAAATAAGAGGGTTCAAAAAGAAAAATAGTGAAAAGAAAGAAAAGAAAGAAGAGAGAGCAAAAAAGAACAGAAAAAAAGAAGATAAAAGAGAGAAGGAAGAAAATAATGAACAATAAGAGAAAAAAGAAATGTAAAAAGAAAGGAAGGGGATTTCTTTTGGTTACTTATATGAGTGCCTTTGTGTTTGGTTTTTATTTTTATTTTATTTATTTGATTTATTTAAAGTTTGTTTGTTACTCATTCATTCAAAGCTTTTAATTTGTGTAAACTATTCCGCGTAGTTTATAATTTGCTTTGTCTAAATCATAGTTCCTTTTGTTATTATGTTCTGTAACCAAACGATATTGTATGTACAGTTCATTCAGAGGAGTTCCAGATAAAATCATTCATGCCACAGTAACATCATCATCCATTTCACAACCCAATTGGAACACGGTGCACTGTGTTCATTGTTTTAACACGTGGGTAAATTGGTTTCCATTTTACTACACTGCTTTGATTTTACGCCTCTCTGTGTAGAATTCGTGTTTGTTTCTAATTCCTACTTATGTGATTTGTTTATACCCTTCATCCTCTCGCGTGTGACACGTTAGGATTGTACCTTCGATTAAAAACATTAGGCGTGTCCTAGTGTTCACACCACTCTTCCTCCTTTCGCGTGTGACGCGTTAAGATTGTACCTTCGGTTAAAAACATTGGGCGTGTCCCGCTGTTCACACCACCTTTCCTCCTCTCCCGTGTGACGCGTTTGGATTGTACCTTCGGTTAAAAACATTGGGTGTGTCCCGGTGTTCACACCACCCTTCCTCCTCTCGCGTGTGACACATTAGGATTGTACCTTCGGTTAAAAAAATTGGGCGTGTCCCGGTGTTCACACCCACCCTTGCCTCCTCCCGCGTGTGACGCGTTGGGATTGCACCCCCGGTTAAAAACATCAGGTGTGCCTGTTTGTTTACACAACCCTTCCTCCTTTCGCGTGCAACGCGTTAAGATCTCGGTTGAGACCTCGGACGCGCCCGATGGTTACGTTGCCCTTTCTCCTTTTTACGCAAGGCGTAGTTAGGTTTGCATTTTCTTACATCCTTTCTACGTGAAACGTAGGTTGGTTTGTGATTTCTTTGTGTTTTTCACGCGAAGCGTGTTTGTTTTATTCACTTTGTTCCATATGAAATACGACGAGGTCTATTTTAGCTTTGATTTGCATTATCATTCGAACGTTGCAGACTTGTTTGGATTGTAGCGTTGTTCCATTACTTCATCTACATTGTGTTTCATTGCATTACTTCATTGCACGATCATAAGTTGATTGCTGCATTTTGTTTTTGCATTTTGCCTCCGAGTTCAATTTTTGCATTTATGTCTTGATTTCTTGCCTGAGCTTTGCGGTCTTGTCAAATGGGTGGTCTTTGGGCTTTAACATTCACTCACATCACTTTATGACTTCGAGCTCTGTCAAAGAGGGATAACTATGGACACCCCATTTTTGACCGCCCGCAAGGCTCGAGTGCTTTGCTCGGTACACTATGTGGTTCGAGGTCTCAACCAAGAAGCCTTGTTTAAGCCTCGAAACAATCCCAAACCTTCCATATTCCCATTAATCATACCCAAGAAATCCCTTTGTACACCTTGTACCACCCTTTGCTGAGGCTGAAACAGAAAAACAGGAGAATTCATTGAGGCCCAGCCGTGCCTCATTGAGGGCTGACCGTGGCTATTGAGGGCCGGCCAGGCTTCAGTAGCAAGAAACACTGTTCTGGATGGGAGGTCGCCAACTGTCCATTTTTGAAGATATTTATCACCTTTTGTGCTCAAATTCTATAAATACGACCATATATCTCTGTTTTAGGGGTTGAACAATTGAAAGAAAGCCTATATACATAGAGAGAGCTCCTCATTCATCTTTCTTCCATTGCATGCTACTTTTGAGTTAACCTATCAACCTTGTATCATCTATATATACCATACACAACCTTGACTCACCATCTTAGAGCCTTGGTTGACCTTTGAGAAGCATAATTCAAGTTTGAGAGTGTGTCAAGAGTGAGTTTGATCATCAACCAAAGCTTACTCCATTTTGAGAGGTATAAGCTTGTAACTTTTGTTCTTGCTTTTGCTTTCTTCATTTCTACCTATTCCTTGTGTTCTTGGGCTGTTTTGTATCCATTTTAGGTGTTGGAACTTGGGTTTGGACAAGCTACCAAAGGTGGTAAGGTTAACACCCTTACTTGCACATATTTTTGTAGTTTTACACTCTTTTTCTTTGATTTTTGAACTGATTTTCAGAGTTGCACTAAGGCCAAAAACATAATTTGAAGTCTTGAAATTGGAGGGGTTGGGCATCCCTCCTTGTTTTTTTTTTTTTTTGCTTACATAGGTTTAGTGTCTTTGCTTTTGCTTAGCTTTTGAGCTTCGTTTTTACATTTTTAGCCACTGGTTTGGGCTTATTATAGACTGTTTTAGGGCTGTCCTACTCTATTTAATTGGTTCAAGCTTTGATTAGTTCATTTGTTGTAGCATTGGTCTTTGTATATAGCTTGCATCATGTTGTCCTTAGCCTTTCTTTGTTTAATTTCCATGGTAATAACCTCATTTTAAGAATTAACTTGCCACTACTTTCTTCCATTTGAGAGTTGTTTCAAACGGTTAATGGTTATTCAACACATGAACTAGAGATTCACGCTCAATGGCTTAATCTCTACGGAGATTCATTGTCAACAGCGTAATCTCTCTTTCATGTTGAGAATTACTTCCCATTTGATGCTTTTCTCTTTTTAGAGAACTTAATCATTACTTTGGACAAATGGACTAAATAATGGAAATGACTAAAAGAATTGATTTAAAAGCAACGAACACACTTAAAGAAAATGAGTCATCTTGCTTAGGCTTGGCCGCACGTTATGCCAAGTTAATCGAGTCAAGAATGATCATGCACTAGTTCATGGTGTTTTGATGATTCTTGAAGCGTCTCTATCACCTTCTTTGAGTTCATTCCATAATAAGAGGGAGGAGGTGGTCATATCCATTGCATTTCATTGATTTTTGTCCAAAATTGTATCCGAAAATCATCAAGCAATCAAATTTCCCATTGATGGTTTTGGAAACAATTCTAGCCTTCTCTCGAGGCTTTTCCATGACAGAGAATGATAGAAAGGACAAACAGAGCTTGAACAACTCTGGTTGCACTGTTTTCACTTTAGAACACAAAATAGAGGCACGGCCGGCCTTCTCTATGCCCGACCGGGCTTCATTGAGGGCCGGCTGGCCTTCAAAGTTTGGTCAGCAGTGTATTTTTGCAAAAAACAAAGGACAGTGGCTGAGGTGAAACAGAGCAAGCTTAGGGCAGACAGGGTTGTTCTTGAACATTGTACATGTGCATGCATGCAATTCTTGCGCATTCTTGCTTACATTATGATCATTGTAATTAATTTAATTTAATGTTGTTTATTGTAATTAGTCTCGTTAATTATTAATTGTTGTAATTATTATTTTATTTATTCGTAATTGTTGTAATTAATTGTTGTTTATTGCTAGTTTATTTATCTTGATTATTCTTGTTGTAATAGCGCAGTTTGCTAGTTCATTAGCCTTGCTTATTTATTCATTCATTCGGTTTTGTAATAATTAGTTTAATTCAAACTTTTCGGACTTTGATTCGCACCCCCTTGCACGAGGGCAATGTTATAATAATGTTTATGTCTTCCAACCCCACGTCTTTCTTCCTTTTACTTACTTGCTTACGATGGTTAGTATAGGGCATCACGTTTCATTAGCAATCTTATGTTTCAAATCCATTTGTCTTACATGCATATAAGGTTCAGCTCATCATGCTAACCCGATATCAATGTCCAAATTCATTTACTTGAATATATGCTCTCTCGCATGTCTTAAATGCAATCATATGCCATGTTCATAGCCGAGCCCATAAAATACATAATGTGTGTGTTGCATTAGTCGTATTGCATAAATTAGGAACATGCATCTTTTGCTAACTCTTTCATCTTTTTTGGCTCGAAGTACTAGGTGAGCTCTTATCATTTTAGCATCTTACATCGGATGTTTGTGTTGCCATGTCCAAAGCATAAATACCATGAGGCTAATTGCTTAAATGATATAACTGCTTGAATGCCTGTGGATGAAGGCTGGATGCCTGAACTGGGATGGTTTGATTAAATGTCCATTTTAGCCCACTTTTTCAAGTGGTAAATTCACAAAATAATTTCAAAACAAAACATGAGATCAAATGTTCCAATTCTTGCAAACTAATCTATATTTGTATGTGCGTCAAACAGTAAAGAATAGCTAATAAATCGAAACAAGAGTATATAAATGTAAATAAAAAACACGTCATGATTAGTAGAAGCCAATCCTTGATCAGGCAAGGGGGGTGCTCAATTCATGACCTTCTCATCTCGTACCTAAGTTCCTGAGCCAAAACACTTTGGTGATGACGGACTAATGGCCTTTGGTATGAGTTTTGGATTTCCTAAATTTTCCAAAAATATTTAGGTGACGACTATGAAATTTGGCAAAGGAGTTCATTTTTGGCATTTGATTCAAACATCGATTTTTTAATAGAATTGCCAGATTTGGACTCTTTTATGTTTTCACTGTTTCACATTGTGCTTTGTAAAATTAGATTCAGAACCACAAGTAGAGTCCGAATTGTAGAGCTATTCGCCTTCCGAAAGGAGTGCGGAAAGCTGGGCTACACTCATAGAAAGCTTATCCCTAAAAATCATATTTTTCTTATATAATATATAGATAGTGA
This sequence comes from Camellia japonica, assembly GCA_030407325.1. Classification (NCBI taxonomy): domain Eukaryota; kingdom Viridiplantae; phylum Streptophyta; class Magnoliopsida; order Ericales; family Theaceae; genus Camellia; species Camellia japonica. The sequence continues at coordinate 69,429,172 of JAPPVO010000016.1, read as the reverse complement.
AACAAACTTCGCTTTTTTTTTCTTTTTTTTTTTTTCGATGTGAGATTATAAAATAAATCATAAACTAATTAGAGTTTTATTTTTATATGGTTAAATGGAATTAAAGTTTTATTTTTATATGATTAAAGGGAAGTTAGCTAATGAATTTTTTTTTATTATTTAAAATTAATATAATCAGTTTGAGAAATCACGATTAAACTGGCGAATCAGTCAAACCCAAAATGGTTCAGCTTAATCAGTTAGGTTAAACTACCAACCAACTTATACAAAAATTAATTAATTAAAACTTTTAAATGTTATTTTAATTTTAAAATTTAAACTGTCTTGAATTGAACTATAAACAATACGACACTTTTCAAATTCACTTTGTATAAGTGAAACAACTCACTTTTTTTTTTTTCTTTTTTCGATTTGAGATTATCAAATAAAAGTTAACAATTATTTAGAAGGAAAGTTTATTTACAAATACAAAAAAATAAAAATAAAAAATAAACCGAAATAGATGTCCAACTCACACCACTACTACTAAAATATTCTTAGTGACTAATTTAATATTTTGAAACTTTAAAATGATATAATTTTGACAATTACGAAAAAAAAAATTCTAGGGTTTAAGTCTTGTAATAAAATAAATCCTAAATTTTTAATGTTATTAATTTAAACCTTAAATTTTTGATTTTTTTTTTATCTAAACAATTTGTCGATTTTCATTAAGTAAAATCGATGAAAAAAATTAGTATTTTAATTATTAAACTTAATGAAAAAAAATATTTTAGATATTTTTGAAAAATTATTATATTAGTTTAATGATTAAAATATTCTTTTTTGTCGATTTTTACTTAACGAAAATAGGCGAATGGTTTAAATTGAAAACAAATCAAAATATTATGATTTAAATTGATAAAATTGAAAATTCATATTTTATTTTGTCCCTATAATTTTTTATCTATCTTTTTAATCAAATTGATATTTTTAGAATTCTCTTATCAAGATCTATTATACAAGATCTATATTGGCTATGAAATTCTTTTAAAAAAATAATCAAAATTTTTAATATCGAAATTAACGTTAATAGTAAAATTTTATTCTGTTTCATAATAAACTTTTACTCTGATTCACAGTAAATTTTACTATGAAATTTTAGTATTTAAATAGTGAAATATCATCATCATCACTAAACATCATAGTCACTATAATTGTTCCTATCATAAGTAGAAATATTGAATAATAAATTTATTAAAACAATGAAATGATAATGTTAACAGAGTAAAGTTTTACTGTTAACTTAAACTAGAGTCAACAAATAAAAGATAGATTACAAATTGGCATAGGAAACCAAAATAAAATTTTACTATCACTTTAAAACAGAGCATATGAACTAATAAAATACAAGTCACATATTATCAGAACAAACAAAAGTAAAATAGATCGGCGTTAGTTGCATTCATTGTAACAAATTGTTGATAAATCTAGGTTTGTCTGTAACAAATCCAAAGTCAACGATGATAAATCTAAGGGCAATAGAGATGGTGAGATGCTTTGGTGGAAGTAGATCTGCAAAGACAAACGCCGATGGTGGTCTCCATTACGAGAGAGAATAATAACATTAACAACTGAAAAATTTAATTCAAATCTAGACAATATATATCAAAAGCGCAAGATCCTCCATGAAAAATTAGAAACAAATTGTTGTGTCTTTCACTAAGGAAACGTAGCTTTGGAGAGGGTTTTCGAATTAAAAAAGTCAGGGCTGTCAATTTCACTGAAAAGGGGCCAACAAGAGAGTTTTGAAAAAAAACAAAAAAACAAAAACAAAAACTCATACTTATTACCATTTGTTAGAAAGTTTTTAATTTAATAATCATATAATTGTTGGCACCATAAATATGTAATTTTATTATTTATTATTTATATAATTGCATGACATGTGACACCCTCAGGGGCGGAGGCAGTCAAGGCCCGGGGGGGTCACGTGCCCCCCCTGGGATTTTGGATTTTTTTTTTTTTTAACAAAAAGAAAATATTTTAAATAAAAAAATTTATAAAAATATTATTTAAAATGAAATGTCAATGATATTTTTAAAATTATGAGAACAATAATGGTTATTTTGATTGAAAGTAAAGAGACTATGATAAGTTATATTATTATTTATAAAAATTTCAATATAATGGTGATGTCTATAATTATTGACATGCAAACATAATTAACCTTAATGAAGATATATGAAATTTATTGGATTGTTACGTACATTTGATATGTAGAGTTTGTCCTCCATATGTTTTTTTCCATTCATAACTAAAATGACCACTATATAAATTATAATCAAGTAACACATCTTCAATTATAAAAAAAGTAAAAAATTACAATAGGTCATAACTAATATCAAAATGAGTCATAACTAACTATTACTTGATATATAGTAATAACCAAAATAAGAACCACAAGAAGTTATAACTAAATTATATCTAACACTATAATGTGTCATAACTAAAGCCCACGAAAATCATAATTACGACATATGATAGACACTTTTTTTTATGGTGTGTTTTATAGAATTTTTCTACTAAAATATATTATTTCTATCTCAACTTATCTACTTTTTTAATTTTTCAATCTACCTATAAATAGTTACTCCCCAATATTTATATAAAATTTAATCTCAAATCCTATAATTTAAAATTCACATTTATACAAATGGACTCTTAATATTTAAGTTTAGTAATATCTCATTGTTGTTTATTATAAAAATAAAAATAAAAAATTTTGCTTGGTCAGAGTTTTCCAAAAATACTTTTCAGAAAATTCTACTTTCTTGTTTTTCGGGTTTTTTTATTTATTTTTACTGAATTTTTTTAATTTTTAGACATATCTAACATAAATATACTTAAAAAGTAAAAATTTGTGAAAAAAACCTTTTAAAAATTCACTGAATACCAAAAATACAAAGAAAAAATATATATGAAAATTCTGTACATTATTTGTATTTTTATGTATTTATTAATTTTTTAAAATATTTTTTCACAAATTTTTTAAATACATCTAAGTAAAATTCATCTAAAAAAGTAAAAAAAAATATTTTTTAAATTTTAAAAATATTCATTAAAAACAAAAAAACACGAAAACCAAAAAATTTAATTTTTAAAAAACTTAATTCAAAAAACTCAAATCAAACACACTGATGTTATCATTAATTTGTGCCCCTCTCCATCAAATTCCTGGTCCCTCTTCATCTAGGCTATTTGAGTTTGGTTTGGAGGTTATGACAATTTATGAAATGTGAAAAGATGATGGAGAACAAAGTGGAGAACATGGAGCATAAAGTGGAAGTTGAAGGAAGTTATGGAAGATCATGGAGTATGAATTGGAGAAGATAGAAGAGTGGGTAGTTTTAGATGGTTTTTTCCTACAAATGTTTGCCCATAAATAGCCATTCATGGCTACATCGTAAAAGATCTAACTAAAATCAAAGACAATTGATTTCTATTTTTCTTGTCATTTATATTTCCTACACTTTATTTTATGCACTTCATTTTCGAAGCATAGGAGTAGAGGTAAGTTCTCTACACTTATTTTATACACTTCATTTTCGAAGCATAGGAATAGAGATAAATTAATGGTTAGTTTGATTCTTCACTCAATCATCTTTCTTCGTCTCCCTCTTTCTTCTTTTAATTTTCCTTTTCTTTACACTTGGCAATTTTGAAGTCCTTTTCATTGAGGTAAAAGAACTGTTAACACAATTACTTGGTAATTGGCTTGAATTTAATCTGTAAGAATTTTTTAATCCTTACTGACACACTCACATTCATAATATTTTCCTTCATAGGAAAAATAAGCTAACAATTTTTGGCACGCCTAGTGGGACTTCAAGTGTAAGAAATGAAAAATGAATTGGATTCGTCTATTTCAAATAGCCTAGATGAAATCTTTTGACGTAAACAAAATATTTTGGATCTTCAAGAAGAGATCCATTTTCTTAATGAAACAAACTTTCATCCATTACAATATTGTTTGGTGGAAGAAAAAATGTACGATTTAATTGGAGAAATTCATAAACTTGATATGAAAGTTCGCCAATGAAATGATGAGTTGTCAACTCTCACTACCAAGTCTTTAACCGAGGCTTTAATGGGCAGAATTGGTGAATTTTTTTCAAATTTTCCATGGTCGAAAATAGCAAAAGCAAAGAGTTGGTTTCATCAATGGCTCGGGGGGTTAAAAATCCCATTTTTAAAGAGCCAACTTATGAAAATAACATGACTAAAATGCCTGTTGTTAAGCCAAGCATGGTCAAAAATAATGTTCTATATAAGACTCAGGGGGTTGAAAAACCCATTCTTAAAGAGTAAAATCATGGACATAAGATGTCTATGAAGGATTTTCATAAGCCATTAATGGCTAAAATAGAACAACGCATTAAGCCAAAAAAAGATGAAATTCATGTGGAAGATTTTCTTAAGCCATAAAATGGCTAAAATGGAACAACCCAGTAGACCAAGAAATGATGAAACTCACATGGAGGACTTTCATAATCCATTAATGGATAAAATAGAAAAATAAGCCCATTTGTCAATGAATGATGAAAATTATTTGGCCAAAGAGCATGTTCTCAAGCCAAACATGGCTACGAATGATGAACAATTTAATGTTCATGAATATGAATTTTTTGAAATTATTCAAAATGTCAAGTTTGTATTTTTAAAGGCATCTTGTACTATGGTTCTTGGTGTTCAAAATCCTTTTTGGATTTGTGGTTCACATCACAATTTAATTTTGATGAAATGGCTAATAAAACAATTATCTTTAAACATTGTTTTGATGAGTTTGATGCACTAAAGAACAACTTAGCCATTCGAAATGTTGAACTTGGTTAGGAAAAGCCTATGCATTTAAATCAGTGGTTGAGAATGGCTTATATTTTCAAATTGATGGCCAATTTATTTATTTATTTATTTATTTTTTAAGGCACAAAAGGCACAAATAATAACAGTATGTGTGCTTCGGTTGTAGTCAAACAATGGCTCTTGCATTCAATCGAAAAAATTGTGAACATTTGGTGTTATTATATCATTCGAAGCACTTTGTTGCTTAGATTAGTCATATGCTTTGTTCGGCTCTTCAAAAATTTGAGTAAACATCATTTTTAATGGCCGCGGAGGGTAATGTTAGCACCATAAATCTGTAATTTTATTATTATTATTTATATAATTGCAGGACATGTGACACCCTTCTACTCATTTTGAGGTTATGAGAATTTATGAAATGTGGAAAGATGATGGAGAATAAAGTGGAGAACATGGAGCATGAAATGGAGGTTGAAAGAAGTTATGGAAGATCATGAAGTATGAATTGGAGAAGATAAAAGAGTGGGTAGTTTTAGATATTTTTTCTTACTAATATTTGCCTAGAAATAGCCATTTATGGCTACATTGTGAAGGATCTAACTCAAATCAAAGACAATTGATTTCTATTTTTCTTATCATTTATATTTCCTGCACTTTATTTTATGCACTTCATTTTTGAAGCATAGAAGTAGAAGTAAGTTCTTTGCACTTTATTTTATACACTTCCATTTCGAAGCATAGGAGTAGAGATAAATTAATGGTTAGTTTGATTCTTCACTCAATCATCTTTCTTCTTCTCCCTCTTTTTTCTTTTAATTTTCCTTTTCTTTACACTTGGTAATTTTGAAGTCCTTGTCATTGAGGTAAAAGAATTGTTAACATAATTGCTTGGTAATTGGCTTGAATTTAATCTATAAGGATTTTTTAATCCGTACTGACACACTCACATTTATAATATTTTCCTTCGTGAGAAAAATAAGCCAACAATAACATAACACAAAAAATAAATATAAAAAATAATATTTATTGGAAAGTGGCTTCTGTTCTATGAAATTGATTTGACAGTGGAATTTACATTTTATGGATTCATCACATGTCTAATTTAATAATCTGAACCATTCATTTGGTAGAATTTGTCAAATAAATTATTTAGATAAAAAATTAATTTAATCACATATTGATATATACATGATTAAATCATACAATCATGCAAATAAATAGATAAATATGATTTTGTAAATAAAACATCTTTTTTTTTTTTTTACGTGATTTTATGATCTAATAATCATGTGATTATTAACATTTGATTAATCTAATTTCTTTTATAAATGATCTACTCAATAAATCGTGTAAAATTAACAGTTCAGATTACCGAATAGGCCTGGAGTGCACTTGCAAAATATAGGCCATGTTTGGTTTTATATTTTGATTTTTTTTTATAATTTTTATTTTTTGAAAAAAATAGAAACTAATTTGATTAAAATAAATACAAAAAAAAATTATTTCTACCATGATAAAACTATATAAAAATATAATATTTTTCATCAAATTTTTTTTTTTATTTTTTTTTCCTCCAAACAAATTCTCATATACATAAATTGTTTGGTAGTAGCTAGGAGTGTAAAAATGGTTATGGGCAGCTTAAAACCCGCCCACGGCCCATGGTGGGGCGGGCCTGATTAGGCTCGGGCCGTCATTTTGAGGCCCATCGGCCCACTCAAAACTTAGCCCGAGACCTAGTGTCATTTTTGGTAGGAAACAATAAAATTTCAGTGGAAAAATCGAAAAAAATAAAAAAAATGTTCAAGTATGTCCAACCTAGGTCTAGGCCCACTGTCCCCGCCCGCCTAAGGGCCTAATATCCCTTGGACTTGGGTTTAATTTTCTGACCCATGGGCGAGCCCGATCTAACCCGAATTTTGACTAGAACTCACAAGGCCTAACATGGGCCAGTCCAAGCCTGGGCCCGAGTAGGCTGGGCGGGCCAAATTTATACCCCTAGTAGTAGCCCTACTACTTTTTCTTTGTTTTTTTTTTTGTTTCAAAAAATTCTTTCCACTCTCTTACAAGTCTAAAACAGCGGGCTTGTTTGGTTTGTTTTTGGGAGAGTTGTTTTTGAAAAAAATTTAGGAGAGTTGTTTTAGAAATTTTTTTGGTTTGTTTGGTTGTATATTTTGAGAGAAAATTTTTTGTGGGAGTTTGGGATAATTTGATATTTTGGAAGAATTGAGTAGATATGTGTGAGAGAAAAAAATGGTGTTTGGGAAGTGGGTTTTTATGTAGATTTTATTAGATGTAGGATATTATTGAATAAAAAAATTTTTGTGTTTGGGAAGATAGTTGGATTTTTTTGTGGTTGGATGTGATGTTTGTGAGAGAAAAAGTGAAATGATTATGGAGTTGGATGTGATATTTTGTTTGGATGTGTTTTTTTTGGTTTTGCAAAATTTTTGTCTTTTAGTGAAAAAAATGAGAAAAAACCCAACTCATTTTCTTCCCAAACACCACCAAAGTGATTGAGAAGGAGAGAGGAGAGAGAAAAAGTGATTGATTGATGTGTAAGAGAGAGAAGTGATTTTGAAAATTGTTTGAGAAAAATTTCTAACCAAACAAATTTTTGGAATTTTTTTTCTAAAACTCATCTCCCAAATTCAAATCAAACAAGCCCAGCACCTTTCGCAGAGATCATCAATATGTCATGTTGTCTATTTTGAGTAAAAACTATAACCTGAGAACATGCCCTGACTCTCTAAGACAAGTTCTACTTAAGTAAGAACTCGCGCAGCGAAAGAATAACAAATTCACACCAAATATTATGCTAACAATAATTTAAAATTTAATCTCCTAACTAATTACACTACGTCTAAAAAATTGATCCAAAAAATTTCAAACTTAAGACCTAAAATCTTAACCCTTTTACCAAATGCGCTACTCTCACAGAAAAAAGTCCGGTCTTTGCGTATCCAAAATGGAAATGGAAATCGAAATCGAAATAGGTAATGGCAGTAGTGTAAATTTTAACCTAGGGTTAGACGTGTGGTTAGACCGCCATGAACACCCTATATATTCACACACACACACACACACACACCTTCTCTACTTGCAGTTTTTAGAGAGAGAGTCGTAATGCGAGCTTGAGAATGAAGGGTTTGATGATTCGCTCTTCTGGGTTAGGGTTTAGAGTTGGGTTTTCGATGTGGTCGTGTTCTTGATCGCAATATTTGTTTCTCTGTTTGTCATTGTCTTTGTGTTTTTGGCTTTCAATGGCTCGCGATGACAACTCTTTCGCTCTCTTGGGCGACAATGAAGGGGACGATATCTCGACCTTTCTCGCCCACGTAGCCTTGAAGGCCGAGGCTTCTTCCGCCACTGCGGAAAAGAAGAAAAAGAATAAACAGAGCCACCACTCTCACTCTCCTCCGTCAAAACCTCTTCCTCCTCCTCAATCTGGTAATCTTTGTTTTACAGAGACTGTTTCTTGTTATTACGATCTGTATATCAATATATTATGTTTACATTTACGTGTATAGACGTAGATTTACTTAAATTTCAATTTTAGTTGATTTACATTTGTGGTTTCGTTAGGGTTTTGCGAGTTTTGACTCTATTGTTCAATTGCTGAGAAAACTGGGGAACAAAAAGATATTATTCGATCTTCGCTGAAAGAAAGCAAAAGAATCATAAAAAGTTGAATTGGGTGGACAAGTTTTAAGTTATTTGGTGAATGTGGCTATTAAAGATGCCAGATTTATTCTTTTTCTGTTTTATTATTATTTAATTCGCGTAGATTAAAAAAGTGTAGAAAAGAATGTGTTGCATGTTTGTTTTTTATTGTTCTGTTCGTTGCTGATAAAAAAGAAAAAAGAAAATTGAAAAAAGAAATCAAAAAGCAATTTCGGAATTACTAATCCCCCAATCCATGTTCCCTTGTACTTATTGTCTGGTTGAGTTTCCTGGAATTTGGGAATTTCAAGTTTTTTTTTTTTTTTAGTTTCTTTTAAATATTAATTTAGTTTTCTCAAAATAAAAATCTGTTTTGGGTTTATTCTCTTAGCTTTGCATTGTTGAATCCTGTTTAGTGATATGATCATATGGTATTGATTAATTTCAGTGAGAACTGAAAGCCGGGGAGGAACAGGAGGCCAAGGTCATGGTTCAGGGAGGTCTAGTCGGAATGATGTGCAGCAGTTTGAGGAGGGCTATGCAAATAGTTATCAACCAAATAACAGAGGAGCCAATGTTTATAAACAGAATAGTGGTGGAACTGATGGTTATGGGAGGTACAATAGAGGGTTTGATGGTCCTAGAAGGAATGGTGGAGTGGACGTTGGGTATCAGCAAAGCATTGGAAATGCTGATGGTTATCAAGGGAGTTATGGTGGGGATACTGCTGGGAACACGGATGATGGCAATTGGCAGGGATGGGTTCATAAGGGTACACGTGCGCGTGCGCGTGGGCGTGGACATGGGGGTGCTAGAGGAAGAGGCTTTGGTCAAGGAAGGGCACTGAATGAAGGTAATGGGTTTGAGAAAGAGAGTCAATTTGTTGAAGGCAATCAGCAACTTGAAAATAAGGATCAGGGAGGGGGTACTGGTGACGGTTGGGAACATGTGACTGAGGACCATTCAAGTTATGGTGGTGAGAGAAGAGATAATGATGGTGGTGGTGGAGGATACAAAACTTGGGGGGATAGCTTCGTTGGTGTCCACAATGGAAATAATTATGAGGTGATGAATACCTCTGGGGCTAAGGAGGCACTTAGCAGTAATGGAGGTGATGATGATAGTGGGTAAGCAAAAACTCGTGATCTCATATTTGCTTGTTCTAACTGTTTTTAACAATGCTGAATTGTTTGCCTTATCTTTTTTTTTTTCTTTTTTTTTTCTATTATTATATTTTCTGAATGTTTTTTTTTTTTTTTTTTCATTGTTTTTCCTTTTTTTTTAAAATCTTTTTGTGGTGTTTGGGTGTGTTGTTGTTGCTTGTATTTTAGCATTCCAAAACTATTTGGAACATTCCTTTTGGCATTGGTTCCTCTGTTTGGATAAGTCATGTGGAGGTTCAAAATAGATCCTTCAAATGGGTGAAAGTACATACATTCTTATGTCCTCAACCATTTTGTACAATTGGAAGGACCAAAGAATAGAAAATCAATATGTTTATTATAAAAGACATGCTTAGGGAACTAATACTGTTTCATAGAGAGAGTATAACAAAAGTATGTTGTTGATGTAATAGAAACCAAAGCCTGAATAACTTGCCCGACTTATGAATCAGTTCTCTATTTTTTATTCAATTCTTTTTTCATGGATTTCAGGGGGATTTGTTTAGCAAGCAGGCACGTTCTTTCAATGCCTTAGCTCTAGAAGCTATAAGGCGTTTTACTAGTATTTATATTTTATATGTTTATTTGTATCATAGCAGGTACTAAACAATTGTTTTTTGTTCTTTTTAAACAATCTGGTGATGCCATATCTAGTGTTGGTCTAGATAAATTGGCATCATTGTTGAACACACTCTAATTTGTTGACATTCTTGTGTATTATATTTTATATTTTTTGCTTGGTGCCTTGATTATCTTTTGGCGTTTAATTGGCCTGATCACATACTGTGTACTTGTGAATGGTTTTCAACATTTTATTGGTGACTGATGTTGTATTTTCATGTCTATCTTATGTATCCCTTGTGTTTTTGTTGCTCTTCTGTTCATAGTTTACTGTTTTTGTCACAGGATCGTAGCTGAAACTACTGAAGTATCAAAAGATGCTTTTCAAGATGCTGCTCATGATTCCTCTGGGAAGAAGGCTGAAGATGAAGAGGCGAAAGAAGCTATGAGGACCCAAGAGGCATTGGAAAAGGAAGCTAAAAGGAAGGCCTGGGAGGAAGAGAAAAAGGAAGAAGCAAAGGTAATGTTTCTGACACTTGAAAATATTTGAAATATTTTTTCAAATCTGGAATCAATATTGACATTCTTTCTTGATGATAATTTGTCTTTCAGAAAATGACTCTTGAACAATATCAGAAGGTGCTCCTTGAAAAGAGGAAAGCTTTGGAAGCTTTAAAGACAGAGGAAAGGAAGGTCCCTCTTGACAAGGATTTTGAATCGATGCAGGTAGTTGGGAAAAAGGCAGAAGACATCAAGCAGGTGGGCAAAACAGTCTACTTTCTTTCATCAGCTTTGTTTGGTTATTTGTTACACATGTTTTTGATTCCATGTGTTCTTTTGATTTTATTCTAGGACTCTGAGAAGGACAAGCTTAAAAAGAAGGATGACAAAGTTCGCAAGGTATTATTGGTTACATCTTTAATGAGCATGCAAATCTTGTTTGCCGCAGTCTTCGAATTATTTAATATTCACTTGTTCAGCTTATAGTGGTATTTTGATGGTTAACCTAAAAAGTTTGTTGTATCTTTAAAATACAATTTTCAATTGCTGGACCTTATTTGATCTCATGAATGCTCATAGCAATTCTGCTTATCGGCTCCATCTTATTCTTGATTTGAAAGATTGTTCTTTATACAAATACTGCAAGCCAGTAACGATGAGCACTTGTTCTTAATCCAACAAAAAATGGATTTACTGTTACCACAATCACTGCCTTTATGTGCTCAAAAGACAAGTTTCTAAGAATTTTCCAGAAAATGACATTATATTGGGATCTGTTTTAAACAAATTGGTCTGTACTTTTAGCAGTCAATGAGCATTAATGTGTTCCTAAAACCGGCTGAGGGTGAGGTTGAGAAGTATGATAGGCGTGATAGACGTGGTCGAGGCAGTGGTGGATACAATAGAGGATCTTCGAATTGGCAAGCAGCTGATCCTGCAAACAGGGATGCTCAACAGGATGGATTCCAGAAACCAGCTAAGGGTGAGGATTATGTTGGGAATGTTGATAGGTGTGGTGGTGGACGAGGAGGTGGATACAACAGAGGATCTCCGGCTGATTCAACAAATGGAGATGCTCGGCGCAATCAAGTTGTGAAATGTGTTCCTGCGATTGAGGATGCTAATCAGTTCCCTGGCCTGGGTGCAGCCGTCAAGCCTTGACTTGTGTTCACTCTCTTTTTATTTTAGTTGATCGTTTTTTAGCCCTCCTAGTGTATATTTCTTGGTATCTTGGTGGATTGGATTCTATGTTTTGCCCTGGCTAGATTTTTGACAAAATTATATATGTTCCCACTCCCTACTATTTGAGTGACGTGGCCGAAATTTTGAGTTGGATACACTAGTGAAAAAATAATTTACTGATCTCATTTTGTTTGATTTTTATTTAGTTTTCTAGCAAGTAATATGGGTAGCGTGTGCTTTAGTTTTAAAATCATTATTTGAGAATAGTGTTATTTGAGCTGGTGGGTTGTTGAATGATGATTTGAAAAGAGAAGGTTGTATTTGGTATGGCTTTAAAATCATGATTCCACATTTTCATTTGAGTATGATGTGTAGTTATGACTTTTAACAATTAATTTCACATCACTTTTGAAAATTTATTTCAAGCGGGATTTGAATTTTGAAATTTAGTGGATCTGGTCGTCTTTTCGGACTTTTGGTAGTTGATCGGAATAGTGTAATATTTTTATTTTTATTTTTATTTTTGCAATTGGCACATGTTATTTTTTATATATTAAATAAAAAATATTTTTTTAGTTTTTTTAATTTTTTTGAGTTTTGAATAGAATTTTTGGTTGTGTGTTTGGTTATAAGTTGTAAATTTTTGAATCAAATATATATGTTACATCAATTATTCTAAATTCAATTCAAAATTATTTTCAAAATTTATAGCCAAACAAAATTTGCACACTTAGGCCATGTTTGTTTGGGCGGACTGGATTAGCATTCCCATGACTAATAGTCCTAGGACTACGAATCCGTTGGATTATGTATCATATCTTAACTAATAGTCAAGTTTAAAATAATTAATCCGTACTTTAATTGTTTAACCAAATATCGGATTAATAATTTTATTGGACTATTAATCTAATCCCAAGCTCATGTCCACCCAAACAAACATGGCCTCAAATTATAATTTCAAAGTTCACAAACTCAAAGTATAACTTTATTCTCAAATTATAATTTTAAAGTTCTATAAAATGCAATTAAAATTTGTTTAGTTATGAGTTTGGAAATAATTTTAAATTTTTGAAATAAGTTTTGAAATGATAAAAGTATGTTTGGTTGAGTTTTGAAAAGAATTTTTAAAATTTAATTCAAAATCTTATAGCTGATAATTAAACACGTAACTCAAAACTTTATTGAAAATTTTATTTAAAATTCATAATCAAACTTTTTTTAAAATTTAATTTTAAAAATAATTATTGAAAAAATAATTTTATTATATAAAATTTTTTAATTTTTTTTATTTAAAATATTTAAAAAATAGATTATTTTTTTGTTAAAAAAAATATTCAGCTATTGCTTTAAAATTACTTTTGATTGTATATAGTTAGAATTTTTTATAATTGTTTTGTTTCAAAACGGTCTAAAAAAATAATTTCTATATTTAAAAAATATTAAAAATAAATATAAATTTTTGTTAAAAAAAAAAAAAAAAACCCACTATTCCGATTAACTGACCAGACATCCAGGGATGTTTCAGCAGACGACTGGATAGACTCAATTCACAAATTCAAAATTCAAAAACTCTATACTACCGAATATGTATTGGAATGTGCATTTAAGTGTAATTTTGAAATCAATTTTTTGAAAATTCAAATCAAATACAACATTCAATTATAAGGATGGAATTATGATTTGATTGTTTTGGTTTCCCGCTGTGATGTCATTTCAAACTCTTTCAGCTCACGATGGATCAAAAGTTTTTCAACCAATTCCATTGCTTTTTAAGGATTTTGGGTTGTTTTGAGAAGTTGATTAAAAATTAATTTTTAAATTTTTTTTTTTTGAATAAACGTGTAAAAAAATAGTGATATAATGTGACTCAAAATAAGTTAAAAATCAAAAAGTAACTTTTTATTGGTTAACCTTTGTCTTTAGAGCACGTGTTAAAAATCTTAAATGAATTGTGCATTTTTCACAAAAGTGAGAGTAATAAAATATGTATAATTTTTTAAATCATCTTAATATGTCTTAAAACTACACATTAACAACGGGATTTTTATTGATAAGTTCAATTTAGAAGTGTTTTAATCCAAAAAGTCCATGAAGGAATTTTTTAATCCATTTAGTCCTATGTATATATAGTTTTATTCCATAAAGTCCATTTTCTTGATTTACACTATTTTCTTGGACACTTATGCCCTTATATTCAATTTTGATACTCTTATAAATATTTTTTGAACGATTAGCAATTTAATGATGTGAACATTCATATTCTAAAATTCACATTGGTAGAAATGTAAAATTGGTCCGTGGGCGGCCCGAAACCCGCTCGCAAGCCGGGACGGGCCCGACCCGTTGACAATGTGAATATTCACATTGACATGTTAACATTCACATTAATAGGAGTGCAAAATTGGCCCGCGTCCCGTGTCGGCGCGAAACCCGCTCGCGGCCCATGGGCGGCCCGGGACGGGCTTGGTCCGGCCCATTGACAATGTGAATATTCACATTGACATGTTAACATTCACATTGATAAGAGTATAAAATTGGCCCGCAGTCCATGGGCGGCCAAAAGCCCGCCCGCGGCCCGGGGAGGGCCGGCCCGGCCCGTTGACAATGTGAATATTCACATTGACATGTTAACATTCACATTGATAGGAGTGTAAAATTAGCCTGCGCCTCGTGGCTGCCCGAAACCCGCCCACGGCCCGTGGGCGGCCTGGGGCGGGCCCGGCCGGCCTGTTGACAATGTGAATATTCACATTGACATGTTAACATTCACATTGATAAGAGTATAAAATTGGCCAGCAGCCCAGGGCGGGCCCGACCCGACCCGGCCCGGCCCGTTAACAATGTGAATATTCACATTGACATGTTAACATTCAGATTAATAGGAGTGTAAAATTGGCCCCCGTCCCGTGGCGGCGCGAAACCCTCCAGCGACCCATGGGCGGCCCGGGGCGGGCCCGGTCCGGCCCGTTGACAATGTGAATATTCACATTGATAAAAGTATAAAATTGCTCTGCGGCCCATGGGCGGCCAAAAGCCCGTCCGCGGCCCGGGGCGGGCCCGGCCTTGTCCGGTCCGTTGACAATGTGAATATTCACATTGACATGTTAACATTCACATTGATAAGAGTGTAAAATTGGCCCGCAACCCATGGGCGGCCCGAAGCCCGACCGAAGCTAGAGGCGAGCTTGGCCCGACCCGTGACAATGTGAATATTCACATTGACATGTTAACATTCACATTGATAGGAGTGTAAAATTAGCCCGCGCCCCGTGACTGCCCGAAACCCGCCCATAGCCTGTGGGCGGCCTGGGGTGGGCCCGGCCCGGCCTGTTGATAATGTGAATATTCACATTGACATGTTAACATTCACATTGATAAGAGTGTAAAATTGGCCCGTGACCCGTGGGCAGCCCGAAGCCCGACCTCAGGCCGGGGCGGGCCCGGCCCGTTGGCAATGTGAATATTCACATTGACATGTTAACATTCAAATTGAGAGGACTGTAAAATTGGCCCGCAGTCCGTGGACGGCCCGAAGCCAGACCGCAGCCTGAGGCGGGTTTGGCCCAACCCGTGACAATGTGAATATTCATATTGACATGTTAACATTAACATTGATAGAAGTGTAAAATTTGTTTGTTGCCCGAAGCTCGCCCGCGGCTCGGGGTAGGCCCGGACCCAAACCTGGGCCGCCCATGGGACGCGAGTCAATTTTACACTCTTATCAATGTGAATGTTAACATGTCAATGTGAATATTCACATTCTCAACAAGCCAGGCCCGCCTCGGGCCGCCCACGGGCCGTGGGCAAGTTTCGGGCAGCCACGGGGCACGGGTTAATGTTACACTCTTATCAATGTGAATGTTAACATGTCAATGTGAATATTCACGTTGTCAACGAGTCGGGCCCGCCCCGGCCCGGGCAGGGCTTCGGGCTGCCCACGGGTCACGGGTCAATTTTACATTGTTATCAATGTTAATGTTAATATGTCAATGTGAATATTCACATTGTCAACAGGCCGGGCCGGGCCCGCCCTAGGCAGCGGGTGGGCTTCGGGCCGCCCACGGGCCACGGGCCAATTTTACACTTCTATCAATGTGAATGTTAATATGTCAATGTGAATATTCACATTGTCAATGTGAATATTCACATTGTCAATGGGCCGAGCCGGGCTCGCCCCGGGCCGCCCACGGGCTTCGGGCCGCCCATGGGACACAAGTCAATTTTACACTCTTATCAATGTGAATGTTAACATATCAATGTGAATATTCACATTGTCAACAGGCCGGGCCGGGCCCACCCCGGGTCGCCCACGGGCCGTGGGTTAGTTTCGGGCAACCACGGGGCGCGGGCTAATTTTATACTCTTATCAATGTGAATGTTAACATGTCATTGTGAATATGCACATTATCAACGGGTCAGGCTGGGCCCGCCCAGGGCAGCCCATGAGCCGCGGGCGGGTTTCGGGCAGGCCACAGGCCGCAGGCTAATTTTACACTCCTATCAATGTGAATGTTAACATGTCAATGTGAATATTCACATTGTCAACGGCCGGGCCCGACCCGGGCCCGGGGTTCGGGCTGCCCACGGGTCACGGGCTAATTTTACACTCTTATCAATGTTAATGTTAATGTTAATATGTCAATGTGAATATTCATATTATGAACGGGCCGGCCCGGGCCCGCCCCGGGCTGCGGGCTGGCTTCGGGTCGCCCACGGGCCGCGGGCCAATTTTACACTCCTATCAATGTGAATGTTAACTTGTCAATGTAAATATTCACATTATCAACGGGCCGGGCTGGGCCTATTTTTTTGGTCTGTGGGCCGGCCCGGCCCGACTCGAATTTTTCCGGGCACCCACGAGGATCGACATGGGCCGGGCCCCTACACATTGACGGTGTGAATATTCACATTGACGGTGTGAACATTCACATTAGGGGTATTTTGGTAATTATGTCACCCATAGGACTTATTGAAATATAAGAAAATAATGTGAACTAAATAGAATATAGGTAGATGAAAAGGGTATTTTGGTCTTCTTATCTCAAATTGGACCTAATGGAATAGTCAAAAAGAATATGGGTTGGATGGAATAAAACTCTTAGAAAATGGATTTATCAAAAAAGCTCCCCATTAACAACCCCCTTTGAATATCTAAATCGAGCCAAATGAGGTTTTTCCAAAAAAAAAAAAAAAAAAGGGTGAGTAGGCTTTTGAAAGTTATTTCTATCGGAAATAGTATATGTCTCTGTTAGGTTTGATTTTTTATAAATTAATTTTAGGTGAATTTTTATTTATTTTAGTGATTTTTTTTAAAAAAATATTTTAATTAATTTATTTTTGTATATTTTAGATGCAACTAATCAAGATACATCTAAAAAGTAAAACAAATTGCCTAAAATATTAAAAAATTCACTTAAAACACATGAAAATTCAAATAAAAATATGTTTGTATTTTTATTTGGATTTTCGTTTGTTTTTAGTGATTTTTTTTTCATTTAATTAATTTTTTTTACTTTTTAGATATATTTGATCTGACTAAAATTGTTAGATACATCTAATCTTAACTAAAATATCTAAAAATAATTTTTGAAAACTCAAACCAAACAAAACCTATGGATTTTTACCAATCCAGTGAAATAAAATAGAATTATTTTTTTTGTTTAATCCCCAATATTAAATTGCTAATACTACCTCCCTCCAGATTGACATTATTATGTGTTGAGAATATGATATAAATAATAAAATTATTATTCACTCTAATAGCTTAGTTTTTAAAGTTGGTAGTCAACAATTTAGAGCTAGTTTGGGATTGGTTTTTGTGGGTTTGATTTTTTAGTAACTCAAAAAGTAAATGTATTTAGGAAGTTACTAAAAAATTTATTTTTTGTGAGTGAAAAAGTTAAATATGACATTGACTTTTTTAGTTGATGGCAAATCAGTTTTTTGGCTTTTATTTTTTGGGGGGCTAAAAAATGGTTTTTTTGGATTACACCAAATGACTTCTATGGTATCAGAATAGATAATAAATCCAGTATATTGGCTACACGAGAAAAAACGTGTTGAGAATATAATATAAATAATAAAGCTTCACTCTTAAGGCCATATTTGTTTAGCTCCATAGATGAAGCGATTAGATTAGCAATTTTATGGATTCTACATAACTGATGTTTGGTTGACAAAAATGCAATGGGACTAGCAGTCTCATGGAATTATGAATCCCCAGCTTTCCCATGGGAGGGGAGTAATTACTAAGGGTGTGAAAATATAATTTTGCCATTACAAAAATAACATAGTTAATTTTGACAAAAATTCCAGTGGGACTATGAATCCCTCCACATGGTAGGATTAGCTTTCCCATGGGAGGGGTGTAATTGCTAATCCAATCCCATGAGAGTCGATGTGAAAAGACAATTTTGCCATCACATTACAAAAACAACAAAGTTAATTTTTATACAATGATAACTTTTAAGTAATTTCATAGGTTTAATTCCAACTAACGAATACTACCATTACACTAATAATCTCATCATTCAATCTCACTGTACTGATAATCGCATCCAACTTAATTTGCTAACCAAACGAGGCCTTGAGCTTTTAGATGGGTTGAGGTTAAAGCATCCGCATCAAGCTTAGTAAATTTGAGTCAAATTACAATAAAAAATCTAATTTTATATTTTAACTAGCATTTTATATACACACTTCATCAGACTCTCTATTCTAAAATTTAATTTTATAAAATATTCATTTTTATTGGGTGGTCGACCACTTGGTGAAAATTGTCTAGTTTTAAGAGATATTGGGTGGTCAACTAGGTAGATGATCGGGTGGTCAACTACTTGGTGAAAATTGTCCATTTTTTTCATTTATTGGGTGGTTGACTAGGTAGTGGATCGGGTGGATGACCGAATGGTTGACCACTTGGTGAAATTTTCTCTAGAATAAATAATAAAATAGTATATAGTTTGTGGACAGTATATCTTTACATCAAGCGATATATTGTAGTAATGTCAAATTTTTTTTTTTTTTTAATAATTAGCCTAATACAAGGATTCTTTTAGACCTTATCTGCCTAATACAGCCACAAAACTAATATAATAAGCCTGATACGGATGCTCTTAAGTATGTAATCCAAAAAAGAAAATGCTATCCAATAGCCAGAACACTTCTCTAGTGTCATTCAATTAACTGTCATTGAAGTCATTACATTATATTTTTAGGTTTACAATATTTATCAAAATAACTTTCACGTAATAATATATAAACTGTAACATCATATATAATATTAGGGAGTCGCTATTCCACTCTACTTTGTTCTAAATACACTCTCTTCTTTGTCTTTATTATACATACTTACTAAAACAGTTCAATAATTGAGGTATATGTGCAAAAGTAAAAAAAAAATATTAATATAACTATGTATAATAAGAGCAAGAAAGAGAATGTATTTAGAATAAAATGAAATGGAAATAATGACTCTCTAATATTATTGTAAAAATAATTAAACTTGTTAAATCACATGCACAACAAAACTTAAAGAGTAATATATTTTACTACTTTACTAAAATTAAAGAAAGTGAGACTACACGATTCTAAATCAATTGAATAGAGCTAATGAGAGAAGAGAAAATGAATCTTTCTGTGAAAAAAAGGGAAAAAAAATAAATCTTGTAAATAACTAAGAATTTCATATTTATTCCCTCTCTTTCTAAGAAACCTTAGTCGATCTATCTTTCTTTGCGGTTTAGGGGAGAGATGAGAGTGCTTTTAACCTTCTTCTCCCTTATGTTCATTCTCCTGAGATTTACCATGCTAGTCACTACCTCTCCTCTTGCCTCCATCATCAATTTGCCTCTAAGGAAGCTTTTAGATATAGACTCAGAACTGATTCATGATTGAGTTCCGATATTGTTTAATGCGTTGTTATACGCTAGACGACCACCTCAGATGCATAATGTTTTATTTTACAATGTAGAGACGGGAATTAAGGTATGAAAGTTGGTGATATTGTTTGTTTGGTAGGCATCATTTGTTTTCTTCTTCTTCTTCTTCTTTGTGTGTGTGTGTATTGCCATAACATCTCTCTATGTAGAGACTTCCTCTTTTCATAGAGGTTTTCTCCTCCCTGCGTGAAGGTTTGTTTTTTTACCTTATGTGGAGAGATGCTGTTGTGCCTTGAAGGCACAACAAACTAATGTACCTGTTAGAAATGGGCGCCCATGTGGCATGACCTTTTTGAATCTTTTGAACCTTATCCAAATGGATTTTGAATTCAAATTCAAACCTATTTGGATAACCACTCAGGATATATATATATCTATCATATAATTGATATGGATAGATGATATATCTTATATTATCTCATATAACTGATATGGATAAATGAGATAAAACATATTATATATATGATGATATGAGATATGGGTGATTAAGAGAAAAATAACGTATGTTTGAGCTTTTTCCTATATACTAACTCTCTCCCAAAAACCAATGATCAAAGCCATTTGCACTGTGATTTGTGTGGGTGATATTCACTATTGTAATATCACTCCATTGCTGGGTTGACTGATTAGATTCAGGAAGCACGTGATTTACCCATGAGATCCTTCAATTCAGACTTTGTTCTAAAGGTATGACCATAATTTTTATTCCGCTGCGTTATACTTTGTTTTACATTGGTATCAGAGCATGAATGGGTATTTCCGTGTTTTCTTTAATCATGTATATATTTTTATATGTATATGTATACATTATATACATGAATGTTTATAAAGGAGGAAAAATGTCTACTTTCATTAGATTAAGAGCATATATACCTATTTTTATGTTCATTAATGTCTTTTTTAATACCATAAATGGTTTTATTTAAAAAAAAAGAGTCTGGCAGTACAATAATTAGACCGGAAAACACCCTGGAAGGCGGCGCGTGGGCCTTACGCGCCACCCGACGCCGTGAGCTGCTCCCACGCGCTGACACGCGCTTCCACGCGCCAGATGCCCTGCCGACGAGCCTGCACGCGCCATCACGCGCGCGTCAGCGGCGCTGTTCACGCGCGCGCCGTCCGCGCCACGCACGCGCGCCGCATGCTGAGCCGCGCGCTTTTCCTCCGCCGGCTTGGCTGGCTTAGCTGCTGATGCATAAGGCACTGTTTGTTTTGTTTTTTTAATTCTGAATCGCGTTAAATGGTCATAATTAATTCATTATAGATTTGTTTTATGCGTGGTTAGTACTGTTAGACTCAGAATTAAATTTTCTATATTCTGTAAAATTTTGAAAATTTTATGAAAATAAAAAGTATTTTTCCTGTGATTATAGTTCATTATTTATGCTTTAAAACGCTTCTGGTATTGCATAAATTATTTTCTGGCATTGAAATTTTAATTGTAGACTTCTGAAATGTTTTACTATTTACTGGAATATTTTTTTCAGTTTATCAGATTTTGGAATTTTTTATTTCTAATTTAATGTGTGTTTATTAGTTATTTAGAATTCCAGAAAATTTCAGAAAAATTCCAGAAAATTTCAGAATGATGTACTTTTTATTATGGCATGATCTGAATATTAAATACAGCATATTTTTTAGGGTTTATAATATGTTGCAATTAAAGAAGCACGATTATTTATTTATTTGAATTCCATTATTAAATGAATATAGCATGAGTTATTTGTATATTTACATTGAGATGCTATTGTATGGAATTTTATCATGCTTTGTATATGCCATAAGTAGTGGGAGATTGATTGTTTTTTGCGCATGGAATTAAATTAAATTTTTGGTAATTATCACTAGAGGCGCAAGAGATGATTACGAGTATAGCAAATTTTCGATCTTGAGACATGTGTAAAATTATCATTATTTAATTTAGATTCTTTTGCTGCAAAATAATTTTTTGTGTTGCTATCATTAATATCCCCTGCGCATTTGTTTACTTTGTATGTAGAAATGGCTGCTAAGACAGTGGTGGCAGACTTAACTAAAGGAGAGAAATTGGATGGCGACAATTATGATATATGGTGCCGTAAGATCCAATACCTCCTCAATGAACAAGAAGTGTTGACCACACTTGAATAAGTGATGGCTGAGCTAGAGCAGGGCAATACAACTCAACATCGTCGTGATCTTGAAGCCTTTCAGACTTGGCGTAACAAAGATCGGTGTGCGCGCTTTACTATGTTGAGCAGCATGCACAACAACTTGATTAGTGAGTTTGAGCATTGCCCAACTGCATTTGAGATGTGGGAAGCTCTCAAGCAAAAGTTTGGTATTACCTCTTTGGCAAAGCTACGTGGGCTGACTATGAAGTTTGACTCATATCAGAAAAGGGCGCATCACTCGATGAAGCAGCATTTGAGGGTCATGTCAGCCATGATACGTGAGCTTGCGGCTGCTGGGCACAATTTGACTCAAGAGTAGCAAGTATAAGCTGTGATTCGCTCTCTGCCAAATTCTTGGGAGCAGATGAAGCAGAACATGATGCATAATGAGAGTGTGAAAACATTTGAAGACATATCGCGTCATTTGGAGCTAGAGGCTGAGCGCCTTGAGGCGGCTAAGTCTGATGGTTCTGCTATGGTGGTTGAGTCAAGCTCACGTAGGACTTCTCAGTTCAAACGTGGAAAAGCAAAAGGTGCCCCTAAGAAGCAAGCAGCAGCTGCGCTTAAGCCCAATGGCGCTAGAAATTTCAAGCGTAGGGGCAAGAGAGGTGGTAAGAAGGCAAAGGCTAAATTGACATGCTTTAACTGTAACAAAGAAAGACACTTCGCTCGGGATTGCCCTGAGCAGAAGAAGGTACTCCCTTACTTAATTTCTCGCATTCAATGCTTTGTGTCTAGTCAAGCATTAATTGCTCATTCTTCTCATTTTTGGGTTGTAGACTCCGGAGCAACAGACCACATCGCGAGGGACAGAGTAGGGTTCGTTGAGTATCACCGAGTACCTGCTGGGAGCAGAAAAGTTTACATGGGGAACGAGTCCAGTGTGGAGGTGCTTGGCATTGGCACATTCAAGCTGGAAATGCGACGAGGGCGCATCTTGTATCTTCATGATGTTCTTTATGCTCCGGATATTCGGCAAAACTTAGTTTCAGTTATTAGCATGATGAGCCTTGGTTTTAGCTTTTGTTTTGAGAATAATGGTGTTAGCATTTATTTGGGAACAATTTTTTATGGTTTTGGTTACTTTCAGATGGTTTTTTAGTTTTGGATGTGGATGATTCTAGTCTTAATAAAAATGCCAATGGCACTGTTTCTAATATTGCATCTTTTTGTGATAATGATTCTATGATATGGCATGCTCGATTAGGCCACATAGGGCAAGACAGGATGACTAGATTGCTAGAGAAGGTCTTTTAGACTCACTCGCTAGAGTCACTTTGCCTACTTGTGAGCACTGTCTTGCTGGAAAGGCAACAAGGAAACCATTTGGGAAAGCCATAAGGGCATCAATCCCATTGCAACTTATTCATTCTGATATATGTGGACCAATGAATGTGAGGGCAAGGCATGGAGCCCCTTATTTCATAACATTTATAGATGATTGCATGTGTTTTGGTCATGTCTATTTGATTTCTCACAAGTCAGAAGCATTGGATTGCTTTAGACGGTATGTTAATGAGGTTGAGAATCAATTAGACAAGAGCATTAAGGCTCTAAGGACTGACCGAGGACGTGAGTATCTATCTGAGCAATTTAAAGTGCTCTGTGAGAAAAAAGGAGTTATCAGGCAATTGACAATTCCTAGGACTCCGCAACAAAATGGTTTAGCGGAGAGAAGGAATCGCACATTGCTTGACATGGTTAGATCAATGATGGCGCAAGCTAATCTTCCCATTTCTTATTGGGGAGATACTTTGTTGACTGCTGCCTACGTCCTTAACCGTGTGCCCTCCAAATCAGTTCCTTCCACCCCATATGAGATGTGGACTGGCAAAAAGCCTGATTTGGGCAATTTGCAGCCTTGGGGTTCGGCAACTTACATACACAACGCTTCTCATAAGTTTGGGAAGTTGGGCCCTAGAGGAAAGAAGTGTATCTTCATTCACTATAGTGAGCATTCTAAGGGCTATGTGTTTGTTGGGGAGCATCCGGATGGAAATGTAACTGAAATTGAGTCACGAGATGTGGATTTCCTAGAGGAGGATTTCCCTAGCAGAGGTGAGGTAACTAGAGAAGTAGAACTCTATGAGATGGAGGATCTACTTGAAGGCGCACCTAGTAGCCTAGTAGAGAATGAGGAGATAATTCCTCAAGCTCCTAGGAACAGTGGGAGCGATCTACCTGCCCATGGATTAGATCCAATGGATGAGGATTCTCAGGATTCTCAACTACGTAGAAGCAAACGTGGAGCTATGCCCCGTCGTCATTTTGAGATTGAAGGGGAAGCATTCATGATTGCTCCGAGTGATGAGATGGAGTCTAAGAATCTCAAAGAGGCTCTATCATCCCCTGCTAGTAAAGAATGGAGTACTGCAATGGATGAAGAAATAGAGTCTATGAAGAAAAATCATGTCTGGGACTTGGTTGATTTGCCGCCAGAGCGCAAGACTATTGGGAACAAATGGGTTCTCAAAATCAAGCGCAAGGCGGATGGTTCCATAGAAAGGTATAAGGCTCGCCTAGTGGCGAAAGGTTACACCCAACGAGAGGGTGTGGACTATGAGGAAACTTTTTCACCAGTTGTAAGGTTTGCCTCTGTAACGACCCCAAAGTGCGTATAGAAAGTTATCCTTATTTAATTATGGGTTAATGTGTTTGCTATTGGAATTGAAGAACTATCCGTTGGTTTATGCCTTTGAAACTGGAATTGGTAACCTTTACCAAACAATCTGAAATTTTTCCCTCTGCTCGAGCGGAGTAGTTGGCGCTCGAGCGTACTTTTGGGGTTTCCAGTAATTTTGCAGGTGGACTGAAATTCTGGGAGTGGTAATTTTCTGCTCGAGCGTAGAAGTGGTCGCTCGACCGGACAGCTTTGTTGGTTTTCGCGCTTGAGCGCAAGGTTTGGCGCTCGAGCGGGTTGCCTGGTTAAGTTTGAATTTCTGAGGCACGTTGGCTCATTTTTGACATTCTTATTAGTGTATTTGGAGTGTTTTTATCTTATTTTGGGGTATTGATTGAGGTGGTAATATGATGGTAACGTAAGATTGGATCAAAAACTTTAATTTGAATAATTCGTTTACGACCAACCGTCACTCATTTGCCCTTTTCTTTTTCCATACTTTGAATATGGATGTGAGGTTAGAACCATTGGAAAGCTTATTTCCGGGGCTTCAATTTGGACACAAGAACGACCTAAAACGGAGTCTGGATGGGAAAGTTATACCTGTTCAAAGTTTTGAAATCTGTGCTCAATGCATGTACGCTCGAGCGGGAATATATACGCTCGAGCGGGTTTTACGGGCCAGCAGCTTAAAAAACGGGATTTTGGATCATTTCAGATATTTTTCTTCTCCCCTCTTCCTTCCTCTCTTCGTAAGTCCGAAACCCTAACTCTCAAACCTTTGATTTCATCCATTTTTACCAACAATCCATCATGGATCGTGCATCAAGGATGAAGATGAAGTGAAGATAAACTTTTCCAACCGATTAGATTTTGGGATTTGCGAGATGATGCTTTCGACCTAGCTTCTTTGCTTCCAATTTTGAGGTAGGGGGTTCTCTTAGCCTTGAATGTTTATGATTCAAAGTAATTTTGTTGGTACTTTGGGATTTTGTTGACATTTTGGGAATTTTGAGTTGGTTATGGGTTAGAAACATTTATGGCTTGATGTTTATTCACAATTGGGGCTTCCACTCTCCTTTTCAAAAGATGTTGAATGTTTTTAGTATATTGACACATAGTAATTGTTGATTTGGCGATTTCACTAAGAAAAGAGGAAAACCCTCAATTTTCTTTGAAACCCTAGGTTGATTAATGAGGATAACCCATGAATTGGCCCGAACTGAAAGTTGAATTATGAAATTGAGGTATTGAATTATACATGTACAAATTTAATTGAATTTTAGAGATGTTTGAAAATGGTGTTTAAAATTTACGTATGAACCTCAATTATGGCTATTGTGAACCATGCTATTATGTGAGATGAAAATTGGGGAACAAGATTATTGATGTTATGGATGATAAGAGCCTTGGGAAGAACTGCTGAGATGGGATTTAAGACTTCACCTTGAAAGATGTTGAATTATATTTAGGGGTGATAAGTTGAATCATGCCAAATAGTGTAGCTTATGTTGAATTGTGTTGAGATATGTATGGAGAAGTATGTTGAGTTAATGATGTGAATTGCAAATTGATGTGTACTTTGGTATAAAGAGAATTAAGCAAGTTAAGCACGGAATAAGTTATATGTGACCCGATTTTTATGTGTATTGTGAATTGTGTAGGGTTAGCTACAGGGGCGGATCAAGCATCTAAACTCTGTGAGTATAGTACCTCAAACGTACGTTATTTACCGTTAATCATTATTGTTATTGACATTTTCTTTTCCCTGAGTAGTTATGTTAACATGTGTGTTGGATGGGAATCGATGTGAGCATTGAAAGAATTAGCACACAACAACATGACTCTGAAACCATTCTGCATTCCGACTACGTTTATCGTTTATCGGTAATGTGCCATAATTTATAAATTATCTGTGATTTCGCATAAGAATTGTACTCATGGAAGTGAACCCGTTTACCGAGAACTTGATATTAACTTCTGTTTGATTTAATGTATGTTTTGTGACATAGATATCCGTCTAAAGAGATTAAAGGACAGTATTAATGTTTTGTTATCCATAAATTAATCTTAAGGATGCACGATAATGTAATGGAATATTGATGCTTGGGGTGTTGCGAATCATTCTGTTTTGTCCATGATGAATCAAGACTAGTATGAGATAAATTATTTTTGTCCTTACAAATAGTAGTGTGATGATACATGTACTCTCTGTGGAGTATGCTATACTTATTGCTGATGATTGTCACTAAGCATAAACTAATTACGTTAATTCATGTAAATGATTGAAAGAATCTGTGTGCCTCCGTCTAACTTGGGACTAGTCAGTTCTGGTGACATCTGAAGTTATTCTGCCTTGTGGTTTGTCTCGAGATCTATTAATTTATGGTATGGAACTATGATATCTACGTATTTCTGAAAGTGTTCAGTCTGTGAAATGTGTTCACCTTTTGCTAACAAATATCAGCAACATTCTATTAAACTTATATTATCTATGGTAATGTATGTGAATAAAGGGAAGAATGTATGTATTTTCTGTATACTTCTGAAGGTAATCTGTTCTGATGTTTTCTGGTATGGAACTAAGTGCTGTACGGAACTAAGTGCTACACCTTGGTGGGAGCCACCTCTAGAATCCGTACGAGCCACCTCTTGAGTCCATACATTTGTTATTTCTGTTATTTCTGTTACCCCCACGCTTATGCGTTTTGTTACCTTACGCTTATGCGTTCTGTTACCCTACGCTTATGCGTTCTGTTATTTCTAGACTGATAAGCCGTTCTGTTATTTCTGGGCCGATGGCCGTTCTGATATTTCTGGACCCATGATCGTTCTGTATCTGTAGGCCTATGGCTGTTCTGTATATACTGGGCTTTAAGCCATTCTGTTACGGAAATTGGACCCATGGCCGTTTTGGAAATAATTATGGAATGTAGTTAATCATATGCATCTGCGGTTATATGTTTGATTATTCAGGCTAGACATTACATTATTTATGTACTATTATTCACTGAGTTCGCTCATTCTGTATTTTGTTTGTCTATTTCTGTAGGTAATCAACTGGGAGTTCAGTCCTAACCCTTATGGCTCGCCTTTCTCTTGTCAACTTTGATGCGTCCAGGCACCACCTGAAGCCGTGCATTTTGTAAAGTGTTGTGAGGATATTGATTTATACCTTGGTTGTCTTTCATTAATATTTTCGTTACCTGCCCAATTGTGGGTCTAAGTATGAATGTATAAGTGTGTAACTGAAGTTCGGGGGTATGTTTCTATATATATTGTGTACCTAATGCAATGTGTACGGTCCTGGCATGGTAGTGATAGCTCAATGGATGACGTTTTTGTTATTTTATATTGATAATACTTCCGCTCAGGCCCCATATGTTATGTATAACAGGTTAAGTGTCCGTTTCTGAATAGGTCATGCCCAAAACTTTTAGGGGCGAGTTAGGGGCGTGACAGCCTCTATTCGCCTAATCCTGGCCATAGTAGCTCAGTTGGACTTAGAGCTATATCAGATGGACGTTAAGACTGCATTTCTCAATGGAGAATTGGATGAAGAGATCTATATGGATTAACTAGAAGGCTTTGTGGCAGTAGGTCAGGAGCGCAAAGTTTGCAAGCTTCAACGATCTGCTTATGGCTTAAAGCAATCATCCAGACAGTGGAATATGAGATTTCATCGAGCCATTGTTTCTAATGGGTTTACGATGATTGATAAAGATCACTGTGTGTACGTCAAGCGGTCCAAGGACATTTTTCTGATATTGTCATTATATGTAGATGACATATTATTGGTTGGAAATGACAAGGAGATGATTGTCGCCACAAAAATGTGGTTGTTCTCTACATTTGAGATGAAGGACATGGGTGAGGCGAGCTATGTGCTCGGTGTTAAGATCCTTAGGGATCGCTCTAGGAGACTTCTTGTTTGTCTCAAGAGACTTACATTAAGACTATTCTATAGCGATCCCAGATGCAGAGCTGCAAACCCATTGACACTCCTGTTGCAAAAGGCGAGAGCCTAAGCCTTGATATGGGTCCTAAGACTCAAGAAGAAAATGAAAAGATGGCCCGTGTTCCCTATGCAAATGCTGTTGGAAGCTTGATGTATGCTATGATGTGTACGCGTCCTGACATTTGTTATGCAGTCGGATTGGTGAGTTGTTACCAATCCAACCCAGGACCAGCTCATTGGAAAGCAGTTAAGAGGATATTACGATATCTTAGAGGGATTGCAGATTACACACTTTGCTACCAGAGTTTAGATTTACATCTTGTAATAACCCTCATCACTGATCACCGATTAATTATCGATTACTGCTAAACTGAGAATGATTATGATTGGTAATTGAACTGACTGGATTACTGAACTGACTGACTGAAATCTGAACTGAATCGATTGAATAAATATATCTGTTTGAATTGCATTCTATCTGTTTGACTGTGTGATTATCTGTTCATGTTTATATGTTTAAACTGTAAATTGAAGGCCTTATCAGCGGCTGAATAAAAAATTGGTTAATGTTTTAGGATCGTCATAATTTATGTAATTTTATGGTGTAATTATCTGAAATGCGATTTGGTATGATTAAAGTAGATTAGAATAAGCTAATTCAAACAAGTTGCCTTATTTACGGAATTGCCATTGTTAGTGGGCCATGTAGATATACACATTTGAACTTTGTACACTTGAATCAAAACTTTTTCTCCAGCCCATTTTCTTGCTCTAACCGACCAGAGAGAGAGAGAAAGTGAGAGTAGGAATTCAACATAGAGACTTGGCTTGAACGTTGAGGAATTGAAGCTTAAGTGCATAATTGAGCCTCTAGACTTGCAATTGAGGAACCTAGGTATGAATTCCACCCTCTTAATTGTGTATTTGAGTTCCTCCTAGCATGGATCATGGTAGTTTAAGGAGCTAAGTCAAGAATTGGTTCAATGTTGGTGAATTGAAGCTTAATTGTTGCATGCATGGCATACTCTTGCATTTTTGAGCTAGTTCTTCATAAAATTGGACATGCATGCTCATATTTTTTATAATAGACCATGAACTTACCATGTTTTTGAAAGATTTGGCTCATTAGAGCATGTTTTGGAACTTGGAAGTTGTTTAAAGCTCATGCATGTCATGTTTGAAGATTGTTCATGAAATTTGGTTTGAATTTGGATTTAATTAAACACCCTTGGGCTTTGATTTACCAAATTGATATTTGAAATATGTAATATCATGTGTTTACAAGTGTTTTCCAGGTTTTTGGACCAAGATGATCGATTTTAAGGCATTTGAACTTGATTTTGAGCTTGAGGTTCAAATCTGGAATTTCCAGATTTTGGACCCACGCTCGAGCGAGGAAGTCTACGCTCGAGCGTACACTCTGTGATCGTGCCTTCCGCTCGAGCGAGAAAAGTTACGCTCGAGCGTGAAATGCGTGCATCCAGTACTTTGCATGAGTTCACAGTCCGCTCGAGCGAGGAAACTCACGCTCGAGCGAGGACTTGTGTCTCACGCTCGAGCGAGGGTCGAACGCCCATCGAGCGTAAATTTTGAGCATCCAATATTTTTACTGTAGCACACAGTCCGCTCGAGCGACGGAATTCACGCTCGAACGGAGACCTTTGTCTGCATGTCCGCTCGAGCGTAGAAAGCCACGCTCGAGCGAGACCCCTGTTTTCTGAAAATTTTGTAAAGTGTTCAAAAGTGCATCTTCGCATCCTCTTTCCATCCTAGGCATTCCTAGGGCATATTTAAGGCATCTTAAAGAGGATATAGATGTAGAACCACACCGAGGCAAATTAGGGATTAAGTTATTATTTTCCCAACTGTGTAGCTTAGTGTGTGTTCAATCTGTAAACTGTGTAGGGTTGGCTTTCCGAGGAGACACGCTCTAGTTCACTGTAGCCTAGAACTCTATGAGTAACAATTGTGTAAAGATATGTTCAAAATGATTATCTTCTGAACAACTGAACTGTACTGTTTTCTGAACTGTTTACTGTTTACTGAATGAATGTATGTCCTATATTCTGAACTGTACTGTGGCATCTTTAGCACCTACTGTTTACTGTTACTGTTACAGAGATCTCTGTTGGTTCCCTCGTTAGAACCACTACTGTTTACTGATTGATGGCCATCATTTACTGTTCGGTCTTTAAGACCTACTGTTTACTGTTATGCTAATGGATGTACCACATATGATTGTTTACTGTACTGAACAACTGATATACTGATTTAATGAACTGTTTTCATTACTGTAAGGACATTCATTCTAAACCTTTTTACGCATTGTGTTATTCACTAGGCTTTAGCTCACTGCTCATATATATATGTAGGTGTACAGGCACCGGACCAATGCTAGAAGCGTCGGGTAAACTCCAGTTTTGTCAAGCCAACCAATGTGCCTCACTGCGAGGTTCCAAGCCTGCCAAGCTATGGCTTAGGGGTGTTTTTATCTTCCCCGTCTGTCTCTGTAACCGTATTGTATCTGTATAGACTGTTACTGCACTGTACCGTTAAGCAGGGATTGAGTCCCTGTCTTGACTGATTGTAAATACTGTGTATATATCTATATGTGTATGAAAAATCTTTTTGCATACAGACTGTCACAGCTCATTGGACATTATTTTATTACTGTAATGGCTTCCGCCATGCCCTCGTACTCTGTTTTACTGTATTACTATTAAGCAGGCCTTCGGTAATCTCGGATTACTGGCCGGTTACGGTGCTAAACCCATAGGGGCGGGTTTGGGTTGTGATACATCTAGTTGGCTATTATGATGCTGACTGGGGAGGAGACCTAGATGAGCGTAAGTCTACTTCGGGATATGCTTTCATGCTTAGCGATGGTGCTATTTCTTGGAGCAGTAAGAAGCAATCCTATATCGCCTTATCAACTATGGAGGCTGTGTTTGTGGCTTGTTCATCTGCAGTTCAGGAAGCCGTTTGGTTGAGGAGATTCCTTTAGCATTTGGATGTTGTCACACACACTTCAGACCCTGTGACTATCCATTGTGACAGCATGGCTGCACTCGCTTACGCTAAGGATCCTAAATACCACGGCAGAACCAAACACATTGATGTGAGGTTCAACTTTATCAGAGACATTGTGGCGCAGAAAGAAGTGATCCTGGAGCACATCCCTATGAGTCGCATGGTTGCGGACCCTGTGACTAAGCCCATTACTAGAGATGTTTATCTTACCCATGTTAGGGCTTTAGGACTACGTAGGTGGTGATATATTTATGTGTATTCAGTTGAACTCATATTTTTGGGATATTTATGCCATTAGTATTCATATTTGTTTCTATTACACATTTATGTTTACTACCTTTTGCAATGGTTTGTGAATTAGCATACACAAAATAATTAAATTGATGTTAGCAAGCAAGATTGGCTCATTCACACGAGCAATCGCCCTTGGCGCTAGGTAGTGAGTAAGGATGAGACTAGTGGCTTATTGTATTTGGAGCAAATAGAGAAACTAAAATTATTCACTAGCTATGTCGCCTTGGTTGGAGCCAAGATGAGGTCTTGTTGGAGACCGACCATGGATATGAAAGTACCCACTTTTCCATGATGTGCCTGTTATGGATAGCCAGATGCGAGATCTCATTTGATGCCTGAAAGGCAAGCAAATAGAGAATTCGAGTTAGACACTAAGAAACGACTTGTGCGCTTAAGAGCGACTAGACTAAGATTTGTATGGTGTGTGAGTTTAACATCACTCTTTGGAAGAGTTACTCCACTATAACATGCATTCGTACTGCATGTGCTTATCGACCCATTAGTGAGGTGAAAGAATGGATCTCTGCTTCTTCACCGTGTGAGTCCTAAAAGTCATTTTTCCCTAAATGACTTCACTTTGTGCCTTTTGTGACCTTTGACTATGTCATAAGATGAGGAGTTGATGTTCAGCTACTTTGGTATGTTGCCTGCGGTCATGTATGATTCGGCTTTAAGGGACATTACTGGGAAAGCGGTCAATTTCAAATTGAATGATATGTTGGTGAAGAGAAGATCATCTAGTTCTACATCTCTGCTCTATATTCACTGTCGACAACTCATATCGCTCTTTATAGGATACTGATTGGGTGTGAATATAATGCGGGACCTAGGAGAGTCAAACATGCTCTTTGAGGGATTAGAGATGTTTTTGGACTGATGTAGCTAGATGGGTTTGGGTACATGAGACACTATTTCTGTTCTTTTTGGGTTGATGTCTCTATGCTGACTCATATTGAGTTTCTAATATAGAGCTCCCACATGTAGGTGTTCTCAGCGGTCGCACGGTGCATTGGCTAGTATGAGATTGTTCATTTTTTGGGAGATTGAGATAGAGATGTAGCAGTGTCATGCCAACTCATGTGCGAGTGGGAGATGTTAGAAATGGGCGCCCATGTGGCATGACCCTTTGAATCTTTTGAACCTTATCCAAATGGATTTTGAATTCAAATTCAAACCTATTTGGATAACCACTCAGGATATATATATATATATATATCTATCATATAATTGATATGGATAGATGATATATCTTATATTATCTCATATAACTAATATGGATAAATGAGATAAACATATTATATATCTGATGATATGGGATATGGGTGATTAAGAGAAAAATAACGTATGTTTGAGCTTTTTCCCATATACTGACTCTCTCCCAAAAACCAACGATCAAAGCCATTTGCACTGTGATTTGTGTGGGTGATATTCACTATTATAATATCACTCCATTGTTGGGTTGACTGATCAGATTCAGGAAGCACGTGATTTACCCACGAGATCCTTTAATTCAAACTTTGTTATAAAGGTATGACCATAATTTTTATTCTGCTGCGTTATACTTTGTTTTATAGTACCCCTTGTGTAGGTTGATACCAAGCTTATATCGATGATCCAAACCATTTATATTGTAAGGTTCGTTAAGTAGATCATCCATAAAATAAAAAAAATAAAAAATAAAGAAGAAGAAGAAGCAAATTGGACATTTGTAACCATATAACAATATCACATTTGTTTTGAAAAAAATATACGATAAACATGATTTTGATAATAAATTATATATTTTTAAGGCCTTGATCATGTGGTTACGTGTGTTCGATTAACTTAATTTTGGGTACAGATACTCTACTCTACAAAACCTACAATATAAGCAGTTCGGATAATCAAAATAGTATCAAAATCGATCCCGAGAGGGTGGCACAACAGCTTGCTGTGCTTGAAGGCACAACAGTACCCCCATTTTCCTAGAGACACATATCTTCCCTTTACGGAGGTTCTCTTTATCTTCTTTGGGATTTATTTTGTACTCCCAAATACTTTATTGAACGACTTATTGTCGAATATTCAATCTATTAAGCATTGTGCTTTCCCATAAATAAATATAAAAAAAAATAAAAACTAAGAATTCCATATTTAGAAAGATGCTTCTTCTCAACTAAGTTTTACTTTCTGATAAATAAAAAGGAAAGAAAAAATTATTTATACTAAAAACATCACAAGCATGATTTTGTAAATGAAAGCCATAATCTTAAATATTTTGTTTTAAAGTGAAAAATTTATACTAAACTGCATAATATATGAACTATTCGTTTGTATATCATTACTTAGAAAAATGACATCATAATATTTATGTCAATAAAATTACTTATAATATTTTTATATCATACTTTATTAATCATCTAGTTCATCACCTAAACAATGATTGTTGTAATGGATTCTACACAAGTCTCATTAGTATTCAACCATTTACTTGTAGGTCACATTAAATGATAAATAAAATATAAAATAAAAATATAATAAATATTGTGTTCTTTTATTTTATAATAATTTTAGTGGTGTCAATTTATAAAAATCTCTAAAAAATTTCACATTGTACTAAATAAATGTAAAAAAAAATTCAAAATTGTACATAGGTACGCCACTGATGTTATCCACCATGAAATTTTACTTCAAAAAGAGGCGGCTCAACAATTTTCCGGCCTTAGCAACAAAAAATTAAATTAAATTAAATTAAATGAGGCGTTTTTGCAAACTTTTTATGTTGTAAAATTTTTATTCAAAAGTACTTTTTCTTGTTTTTTTACATAAAGATTTAGTTATTAAAATTTTGGATTCTAGTTTTTAGCATATTTCCTTTTCAATTTATATTATGGTTAATCCATTTTATCTTTTTAGTTAATCTTAAGTAAAAATTTTATTTTTAAAAAACTTCTTTATGCAAATGTTGTATTGTCAATCTAAGTAGGGCATGCATCTAAGAAATAATTTAATCTTTTTATGTATTTCAATATATTAATAGGTGAAGTATCAATAAATTTTAAAATGTGATCTTGTGAATTGTTTAATCATTAATTTTTTGTTTTTTGTTTTTTTTATAAATCCAAAGGTCCCATTAAAGTGAAAATTACACAAAAAGATAGTCATTTACATGTTTGGATTTAATTTTTGAGAGATAAAAATGAGTTTATCCAAATGTGAAATTATACATTTGGACAATTCACACTATAGAGGTTTTGGATTTTTCATTCTTCTGGAACAAATCCCATATTACGAATAAGAACTTAACACTACAATGTAATATTCTAATAACATAACACTCCAATGTAGCATACTAAAAAATTCTTTAGTGTACTTTTTTCAAATGTAACAACATAACTCTCCAAAAAAATTATTTAGTATACTTTTTTCAAACATAACACTCTAATTAATGTAATTCCAAACATAACACTCCAATGTAACACACTCCAATGTAGCACACACAAAAATATTAAAAAATTTCTTAGTGTATTTTTTCCAAACGTTACATTCATAGTTTGAAATTATACATTTACCCAAAACTTATTAAGGAATTTTTTGTATTTTAGAATGGTTTAAAGTATCCTATATGCTTTTTTTGGAGTGTTACGTTTGAAAAAAGTATACAGAGTTTTTTTTATGTGTTACATTGAAGTGTTACACTAAGGAGTTTTTTTAAGTGTTACATTGGAGTGTTATGTTTAAGTATTAAATTGGAATGTTATGTTTAAGTGTTACATTGGAGTATCACAGCTAGGAATGTAAAAATGGCCTTCAGATTGTGGTCGGCCCGAAGCCTGCCCGCAACCCGGGGTGAACCCGGCCTGTTTGGGTTCAGGCCTGAGCCCAACCTGAGCCCCTAGGCCTGGGCCTGGGCCTGGGCTTAGGCTTGGGCTTGGATCATCATTTTGAAGCTCGACTCAGCCCGTGGGCCGAGCTTGTGGCCTGTGGCCCATCGGCCAGCTTAAGGCCCAGTCAAGGCCTGGCCCGCCCGAGAGCTAGTGTCTTTTTTAGTGGAAAATAATAAACTTTTGGTAGAAAAAATAAAAAAAAAAACAAAAAAATTGGTCAGGCTTGCCCAAGCCCAAGGCCTGAATACCCCTGGGCCTGGGCCTAGACCTAGTTTTTTTGCTTGTGGGCCAGCCCAAATTTTGACGGGAGTCTGTAAGGCCCGACATGGGCCGGGCCGGGCCGGGCTAGACCAGGTTTATACCTCTAGTTACAGTTTGAAATTATACATTTGTCCAAAACTTACTAAGAAGTTTTTTACTTCTTTTGAAATGTTTGCATAATCACATATTCTTTTGGAATCTTTGAAAAATCTTATATTTCAAGTCATTTTTATACTCGTTTTAAAATGTTTGAAAAATATCATATTTCAAGTCATTCCATATAAAAAAGATTCTCATATAAAAATTCATCTTAAATTTGATTCTCATAAATTGTATATGTTATATTTCTAGAACAAAAGAAAAAAAATGAAAAATATAATAGAAATACGGATATAACTGTAATTTTAATTTTTAAATAATATATTAAATCTATTTTTTTAAAATTAATGAGAGTAATTAATTTATAAAATTTTTTTTAAAAACTAAACAGATTACTATTCCCTAAAGATAGAATTTATAAATAAATTTTCCTATATCAATTGAGATCTTTTAAACAATTTATAATTATAACAGTTGCGTCAACCACTTCTATCTACACGCACAAATATGGCAAGTACTAACAGTGAGCCATGTTACCATTTGTCGTGGGGCTTACATAAGGTTTGTGACTGGTTGATATTTTTTTCAACTAAAATGACAATTATTGGTCAGCAAAATTAAGCATACGAGTCATAAAAATTCGGCTTTTCTCGATGCAAGGCCTTAGTCAAATGGATTTACTTATCTAATGCTTAAGCCATCACTAGTAAAAGTGCATGGCGTAAATTTAAAATTTGTGATGATGTGAATTATATTTAAAATAAATGATTACAGTATTTATATATGTACTTCACTTTTTGTCAATAAAATATATATAATTCATTGGAATGTTTTTTTTTTTTTTGGATAAATTTTTTGAGTAGGTAAGTAGTATTGTTGATTAAAAAAAAAAATTGCAAATTTATGGACGAATTACAAGAACCTTTTGTGTTGCTTGGCTTATATTCATCCATCCTCCCTGAGAACTAGTGCCTAGGATTGTGTATTTCAAGACTTTCTTAACTTTGACTTCATTTTGGGGTATCAATTAATGCCAAATGAATCAATCAATGAATCGAATGAGTGTGTTGTAAACTATTTCTGAGTTTTCATATACATGATGATGATGATGATGTGCAAAAATTGATTTAGACAAAGAGCTAGCAGCAATTAATAATGTGAGTTGTTTTGAAAAGTTGATTAAAAGTTAGATTTTTAATTTTTTTTTAAAAATGTGTAAAAAAGTAGAGAGATAATATGATTCAAAATAGATTAAAAGCTAACTTTTGAGTTTTGGGTGGTTTGGCATCTCCTATATAATCCATCTTTTTATCTTTTTTCCATCACATCACCTCTCTACTTTTCTGCACATCTTTTCGTAAAAAGACAAAAAGTACACTTATTTAGATCATCCCAAAAAGTCATCTCAAAAGAGGCCATAACTTTGTTATTGTATTATATCTTCATATATGTTTAACAGATTGATAGTGCTACAAGTACTAATTGGTATATTAATTAGTATATCAATATATATATTATCATTTTAAAATTATGATCTCACCCATTATATAAATTATAAGAATTCAAAATTTCTAAACTTATATCATATCATCCGTAAATATATCAATTAGTATACTACATATAACACATTATTCTTAACCGATTGCGGAGATTGAAAAGGTTGATATTTTAATTGCAACGTTTCAGAGAAAGAGAGAGAGAGACGGAGAGAATCTGCCGACAATAGAATCTTTTGATTTTGCAATAATTAAGGAGAGCACATGTTATAATTGTTGTGATTAGGAAGTGAGACACAACAAATCTGCTCATAAGTCCAAAGTCAAAAGTTGTTCAAATAATTAATTTTTATTAGCTCTCATGAATCATGACATTTTGCCATCTTAATCATCTCATCGGTTGGCCGTCCGAGTGGATTACTTATGATAGCGATCCAAAATGAAAATTTTAATTGCCAAGAGTAAATTAAAACATTAGATTTGTGTTTCTGTATCCAACCACTATCTTATTTGAGAGATTAATAAATCTCGTAATGAAGAAGTTGCTCTTTAGAAAAGTTTTTTTTTTTTTTTTGGGAAAGAATCCATCTTGATCGGTTTAAGAAATTCACCCAATTGGAAAATTCATTCACAACGTAGAACCATTACTAATGAAAAAAGTGTTACAAAGAGACTTCAAAATAACTCTTAAGGGAAGAGGGATGCAAGCGAGCCCGTTATGTTATGACTGAACCTTACTCCTTTTGAAAGGGAAAACAATTTGTGGAGCAGGGAGTGTGAGTGAAAAAGAGAAGAGAAACATGAGGATTCTTTATTAAGAATATAGTTAAAGTGAGATCAAAGTTAAGAATTTTTGACGTGATATGATTCAAACTATATATGTTAGTTAGCGTATTAGGATTATTTATTGTTGGTATGACCACGAATATAATACAATTTTAATAATGTAAATATTAAATAAGTCAGGTCAATATTAAACTTGTATAATAATAAAATAACCTGTTTAATAAAAATTAATAGCACATTTAAAAATTAGTTTTACTAAAAACGTCTCCAATGGTCAAATCAAATAGCTTGCCAAAGCCACAAAAACAAAAATGAAGCTATACTTCACAAAAAGTCATTTGTAATGGTGAGCTAAACCCATTGTCAAAAAATGGTAAAGCCAAAGTTCGGCAAATTTTATAGTGTAGACACCTCATTTTTGACCGTCCGTAAGACTTGGGCACTACACTTTGAACACTCGATGATGAAAAGTTACGTTGTACAACCGTTCAATTTCTTCAGCAAAAAGTTTTGGTTTTTGAGCTTATGATCCCAACCTTACATCCCATTTTGACCAAAATTATTTTAGACCTCAACACCCTCATTTTCAAAATATTTTTTCAAATGTTTCTACGATATTCCGAGGCTCGCATTTCGTTTAAAATATTGTACTTTTCGATAAACCGAGTAAGGACAAAGTGAAAATAAATGGAAGGGAGGTGAACTCTTTGAAAAATATTTAAAAACATCTTATTTATAGGTTTGAAGTAAAGGAAATAGGAGGGGAGGGAAGACAACTAATTTAGGAAAAGGTTGAGTATCAAAACCGTTAAGAAAGAAATGAGTAGTTTTCACTAAATTAGGCATATCTCTTTGTACACTTAGAATTTAGATGTGAGGCCACCACCATTGGAAAATAGACTTCTGGGGCTTCAATTTAGACTTAAGAAGCATCTAAAACCGAGTCCGAATGAAGGAGATATACTCGTTTCAAGTCAGGCTTGAAAACAGATTTTTTTTTGCAAGTAGCGGGCCATCCAATTATAGTGGCCGGCCGGCCAGTTGATGAGAAATCCGGCCATTTCAAGTGGTCGGACGGCCATGTGTCCCAGCATGCCAATTTTAGTGACCGGCCGTCTCTCTACATAGTTAATCGACCAAGTTTCTCGGCTAGCAGATATTTTGCTACCACCTGTTCCCCCATGTGCATGCACTGCACCAGCTGGCTCAATACAGATATTTCTGAGATAGCAACCAGTTTTTCTATATATACTTGACCATACCTTATGTTTTTAGGTTAGAAAATTTTATCAAAGCTCAAAAACTTGCAAATCACTCGCTCACTCACTCACTCTCTCTCTCTTGCAACACACATACACTACACAAACACTTCTTAGACCAAAAATTTGAGGCTTCTTCCTAAGGTTCTTGAGCTAAAATTTCAGTTTTTGAGGGTAATCACTTGTTGGTTTGTGAATCAAAGAGTAATCTCTCTTCAAGAGGTATAACTTTTGTCTTCTTTGCACTATTTCTTTCCTTTCTTTTCTTGCTGCTTTTATACTGTTTTTGAACTTTTTTTATGGAATGGAACTTGTGACTTAAAGCTACCAAAGGTAGAGGAGTTAACCACCCTTCTATGAACCTTGTTCCTTAAGCTTTTGTCCTTGTGTTTCCCACTTCTTTCTCAACTTTTGGCCACTGATTTTTAGAGTTTTAAAAGGCTAAAATATGTGGTTTTGAGGTCCAAAAAGTGGAGGGGTTAGCCGCCCCTCCTTAGGCTTGCTTACTAGCTTCAATTTACTTTTTTTTTTTTTTTCTAGCTTTTTGAACTCAATTCCAGCCCTGTTTTTACTCATTCTAGGACTGTTTTAATGTGTTTATTTCATTTATGCTTTGCATAGTATGCTTGTAGTATTATAGTCCTCATAGGTTTGGTAGTTTAGGCTTTAGACATCAATCTATTTGAGTTGATAGCTTTTATTTTCATAGCTTCCATACATATGCTTACACTTTGTAATAATCATCTCTGCAACATCTCTCATTTCTTGATTTTCTTTCTTTTTTCTTAAGAGTTTCAAACAATTGATGGTTGTTTAAGGCAGGCGAAAGAGACCTTCTATGCTTAATGGTTTAATCTCTTCGGGGATTCATTACCAAGGCATTACATCTCTCTTATGCCAAGAATAACTTCTTGTTTGACACTTCTCTTCTTTAGTAAACATAACTCTCATTTTTGGACTAAAATGATTAAAGAATAGAAAGGTAATTAAAAGGGCTAATAAAATTGGACTAAAAGAGGTACAAGATAATAAAATTGAGTTGGGTTTAATCGGACGTGATATTGAATCCATTGAGTCTTGAGTCATTTCATACTCTTTAGTGATGATAATGACTCAAGAATCAATGTTTACTGCTTCCCTTGAGGTGACTCCATGATAGAGAGGAGGTTTTGTTGGTCTTTTCTTTTCCTTCTTCGAACCTTTGTCCCATCGATTCATAGATCATCATGTAACAACCTTGTGACCATTGATGATCTGTGGATTGATTCTACTCCTCCCTTGATCAATTCTATGATAGGGAGAGGCAGAGAAGATAAACATCCCCTGGAAACACTCTATTTTTGCTCTGTTTCTTTTCTGTGACAGCATGACAGACCTTCAAAACAGTGGCCTGCCAACCACTTCTCCATTTAGCCGACCGTTTTTCAAGGCCGACCGACCGCTATACTTTTTGCAGGCAGTGCCATTTTCATGGTAGAATAGAGCAAAGGCTGGGGTGAAAACAGAGTAATTTTCTAACTGCGAACAGAACAGTTCTGGTAGCAAAATAGAGGAGTTTTCGAGTGGATATTCCCGTTCATGCATATGTAATTCTTCACTTCCCGTGGCTCATGAAATTAATGCTAATAGTAGTATATTAGTAGATTCATTTGAAACTTGTAATAGCTAGTTAATTTGGCGTTGTAATATTTAGTTTGATTTGGACATTCATTCGGACCCTCATATATGAGGGCAAATTTGTAATATTGTGTATGTCTTCCAGCCCCCATTTCTTTCTCCCTTTTATTTACCTACTTATAATGGTAGCATAATGTTTTACATTTTCATGTCATTGCCGTGACTTATATCCACTTTTGCATGCGTAAGGGTTCGGCTCAATATACTAATCAAATACGTGCTTTTATCGCATGCCAATTTCAACTTCCCTAATCGAATACATGCTTTTATCGCATGCCTAGAATTGACTCACATACCATACTAGTAGCCGAGCCTATTAATTACATGTTGTATGCAATGCATTAGTCATGTTGCATTGCTTAGGATCATGTATTTTTCTACTTATTTTTGTTTTCTTTGGCTTGCCTTGGAGTACTAGGTAAGCATTTCTTGCTTTAGCATATGGCATGAATGTTAGTGTTGTCATATCAAGCATGTTTACCATGACGTTGAGTGCTTAGGTGATATATCTCTTGAATGCTTGTGGATGGAGGCTTTTTCGCTTAAGTTGGGATGATTTGAATAAATGTACATATGAGATCACTTTTTTAAAGTGATACATATTCAAAACATTTTTCGAAACAAACATAAAATCAAAGCGCTCCAACTTTTGTGAATTAGTCTACACATGTGTGCATCACATAGTAAAGATAGCATAATAATCAGAACAAGAGCATATAATGTACATAAAAATCACATCATGATTAGTAGAGGCCGATCTTTGATTGGGTGAGTGGGGTGCTCATTTCATGACATTTTCCTCTCATACTTAAGTTCTCGAGCCGAGACATTTTAGTGATGACAGACTAATGGCCTTCGGCACGAGTCACGGGTTTTTAAAATTTTTTAAAAATATTTAGGTGGCGATTTTGAAATCTAGCAATGCAGTCGATTTTTAGCATCTTTCATTCAAAATTAATTTTCTAAAATGATTTGCCGAATTTGGACTCTTTTGTGTTTATTCGTTTCACATTACACTTGTGAAACCAAATTCAGAACCACGGGAGTCCAAACTATAGGTCTATCATAGCCAAGGAGACTAAACTCCTCCAAGGAGCACGAAAAACAAGCTATATGTAGGAACAATCTTCTGTGTAAGAGAAAATAATGTGAAACAAATCAAACAAATAAAAATAAATTACTTACATAATTTATTTATCGAAATGAATACGTACAAAAAATGATCAAGTTGAGTGTATGACATTCTGTTCTTAAGATAGATTCGCCCAACTCCAGTGCTTACGGATAAATGACGTCTATCTCCTAGGATACAATGATATTACACAAATTGTTGTAGCACTCCAAACAATCTGTACGGCGAACCAAAACCTATGATCTATTGTAGACACCCTATTTTTGACGGCCCTTAAAACTTGTGCGTCACTGATTAATCACTCAATGATGAATGTATACGCTTGTCAAATGCTTGACTTCCTCAGCAGGAAACCTCAGTTTTTGAACCTACAAACCTTGTGGCTTGTTTTGGACCAAAAAAGTGGTTTTTCAGGTCTGAGCATCCAGGGACCTGCAGATCCACTAGTGTGGCATGCCGTCCATTAGTGCAACAAATCAGATATTTTTGGCTAGCTGTCTCCACATATACATGCATCATTCCAGCTGTGTTTGTAAGGATATTTTCGTGGATCTCTCATATATTTCTTTATATAGATGACCCTCTCTTTTGTTAGAGAGATTAGAAAAAATTTTGAGTTTAGAAAATTTTGGAGAGCAAAAGTTTGGAAAATTTCTCTCTCTACAATTCTCTCTCTCTCTCTCTCGCAACTTACATAACCTTTGCCTAGTCACTCTAAACCAAATTTTGAGGGATCTTTGTTGAGGTGCTTAAGCTTGCATTTTAGCACTTGAAAGTGTGAAATAGTGGTTTGGAAATTCAAGGGATCATTCATCTTCAAGAGGTATGCATTCTAGTTCTTTTATACCATCTCTTTCTCATATTTTCTTAGTGTTTTTTTGAGTTATTTTTCACCTGTATTTTTGGGCATTAAAGGTAGAAGGGTTGACCACCTTTTTTTGAACCTTACTTCTTAGGCCTTTGCCCTTGTGTTTCCTATCTTCTCAGTAACTGTTTTTGAGTTTTTTTATCCCTAAATTTCAAAGTTTTTCAGAGGCTAAAATAATGTTTTGAAGTCCCGAAAATGGAGGGGTTAGCCTTCCCTCCTTGTGCTTATGTGCTGGTTTTAATCCCTCAATATTTTAGCTTGTTATTGTAGTTGTAGTTGTTTTTGTCTTCATTCTAGCACTTTTTTTTTAACTGTTTTAGGACTGTTTTTATGAGTTAGCTTCATTCATTCTTTGTATTGTATGTTTGTAGTGTAATAGTCCTCATAGGTTTGGTGTTTTAGGTATTAGACACCAACCTATTTGAGTTAATAACATTTATTTCTTGTTTTCCATACTTGTGTTCACCTCTAAGTATCTCTGCAATCTCCCTCCTTTCTTGGCTTTTCTTTTTGTTTTGAGAGTTGCTCCAAAAGGAGTATTGTTTAAGCTTGAATGGGTGATATTGTTCTTAATGGTTTAATCCCTTTGGAGGTGCATTACCAACGACATGATCTCCTTCTCATGCCTAAAACAACATTTGATTTGGTACTT
Source organism: Camellia japonica (assembly GCA_030407325.1). Lineage (NCBI taxonomy): Eukaryota > Viridiplantae > Streptophyta > Magnoliopsida > Ericales > Theaceae > Camellia > Camellia japonica. The sequence goes on along the minus strand of JAPPVO010000016.1, from coordinate 69,385,166 downwards.
CTCTCCATTAGTGGACTCAAAGCTCATTATTGGACTTAATTGACTAATGAATGGAAGGTAATTAAAATGGAGTAATAGAATTGGGGATAAAATGAAGCAAGATAATAAAATGATTTGGTGTTCAATCGGACGTTACTTGAACACATAGAGACTTGGGTCATTTCATACTTGTTAGTAATGAAATAGTTCAAGTTTCCAAGGTCAACCACTTCCCTTGATCAATCCATGATAGGGAGGAGGTTTTGTTGGTCTTTCCTTACCATTTATTGAAATTGTATCCCTTGGTTCATAAGTCATCATGCAATGAAATTGCACTGATTGATGGCTTGCGAATTGAGCCTACCTCTCCTTTGAGTTATTTGATGATAAGAAGAGGTATGGTGGACAAACATCCCCTGAGAATACTCTGTTTGTGCTCTGTTTGTTCTTTGTTGCAGCAGGAAAGAACCAACATTAGTGGCCGACATGCCACTTTTACTGGCCGATCGGCCACTGCTTCTGGGTTAATGGTCACTTTTTTCAGCCAGACAGTATCCCTTTCCAGCAGAGCAGAGGCTGAGGTAGAAAAATAGTGCAATTTTCTAATTGTGCAACAGAGGCATTCCTATAGCAAAACGGAGAGCATTTTCGGGTGGAAATCCACATCCATACATGAACCATCCCTCGATTCTCAAGATTTATTGAAATAATGTATTAGTAGTATGTTCTACTTAAAGTAGCGGACTTGTAACTAATTAGTTAAATTAGTTAGAATAGCTAGTTAGTTTTGTATTGTATTGTACTTATTTAATTAGCTAGTGTAGTTAATTTATTTCATTTGTGTTGTAATAGATTAGTTAATTTGTAGTAATTAGCTAGGATATTTATTCAGACCCTCCTACGCGGGTGCCAATATGTGATAATGTGTATGTCTTCCAACCCTACGTCTTTCTTCCTTTTATTTACTTGCTTATGATGGGTAGTTTAGAACATCATGTTTCATTTAGCATATTTCATGATTTGCATCCACTTGTCTTGCATGTATTGAGGCTCAATTTATCATTCTAACAAGCATTGTTGTTTATTATTTCATTGAATACGTGTTTAAACCGCATGCTATCAAATTGATTCACATGCCTTACTAGTAGCCGAGCTTATTAATTGCATATTGCGTGTGTTGCATTAGGCATATTTCATTAGTTAGGATCATGCATTTTTCTAACTATTTTTTCTCTTTTGACTCGCCACGGGAATTGGGGTAAGCTTTACTGCTTTAGCATATTGCATGCGTGTGATTGCTGTCATGTCTAGCATGCTTGCCATGAGGCTAATTGCTTAAGTGCTAAAATTGTTTGAATGGTTGTGGATGAATGCTAATTGCTTGAATTTGAATAATTTGAGTAATGTATATGTGATATCACTTTTTCAAGTGGTACATATTCGAAACAATTTTCAAAAACAAACATGAAATCAAAGTGTTACAATTCTTGCAAATTAGTCTATACTTGTGTACAACACATAGTAAGTTAGCGTAATAATTGGAACAAGAACATATAATGTAAATAAGAATCACATCATGATTAGTAGAGACCGATCTTTGATCGGGCGAGTGGGGTGCTTAATTCATGACCTTCCCTTCTTATACCTAAGTTCCCCAGCCGAGACAATCTTAGTGATGACGGACACGTGGCCTTTGTCATGAGTCATGGGTTTTCTAAATTTTTCAAAAATATTTAGGTGGCGACTCTGTATTTGACAAAGCAGTCCATTTTTTGCATTTTGATTCAAAATCGATTTTCCAAAAGAATTGCCGGATTTGGACTCATTTGTGTTTATCTATTTCACATTGCACTTGTGAGATCAAATTCAGAACGTGGGAGTCCGAACTGTAGGGCTATCGTATCCAAGAGGAGCACGAAAAGTCAAGCTATAGTTTCTAGTGACTCCGCTAGGGACATTAGAGAACTTGACTCGAACTTCATGATGTAAAATTTCATTTACACTTATATGTTCTTTGCATTGCATTTGCATTTATGCGTATAAGTCACTATGTTTGCCATCTGCTATTCTTGGACGGTTTGCTAGAGGCTTGCCCCAAAGCTTGCCAAAAGGCTGATCAATTGTGGGCTCTGCCATGATAGGAACACAACCCTTGGATCTGGACTACTGTTGTACCGTTTAATCCTCCTTTCACTTCTCGGTGTTAGGTGTGAGAGGTATATTAGGTAGTCTTGCTGAGGTACCCCCTTTGACCATTTGGCCTAGCTGTATATAGAAAAGCCATAGAGACTGTTCCAAACTAGGACAAAATGCTCACCCAGATGCAGGATTGTGTGAAATCGTTTGTTTGAAATAGTGAATCCTAGTTCATGACAAAAACTAGGACATGGTAACCCTCTCCCCCTCATAGGGGTGTTTTGGTTCTCTCTTAACTGATATGCGCTTTACAGTGAAACTGTACAGGAATGTGCATATCAATGGTCCAGTTGGTATCTGTTTTGAATAGAATTTAGTGTGGAGTATAATCCTATAGCTTTGATCATGTCTGTGTACATCTTAGCTGAGGTGTTGTGCGGTTTCGGATTGCTGCACTTTTGCTTTATTTCTTTTGCTAGGTAGCTGAAAACCATAGCTTCAGAAAGTTCAGATATCCCCCAAGTACTCTGGACCTGAGTTAGAAGACTGTGCTAGGCCGGGGATCTTGATCGGGGACAACCTGTGTTTACCTCATTGCCACCGGTTACAAGGCAAATGAGAATCAGATAGAGTTCATTAGTTCAATTCTTACAACAATCACCTCTTAGCTCACCTGTCTCCAGTCTGGTCCAAAAGTAGTCAGCTACTTCCAGTTCAGCTCAAGAAAGGTCACCCATTCCAATGGTGTAGTATCCCCTAGCCAATATGGAGGACTTAATACTCCAGTTACAGTAAACAATGGAGGCACTACAGTAGGATGCAGTCCGCCAAGCCGAGGTTACGGCCCGTCAGGCCGAGGTTATAACCAGGCTACAACAATAGCAACCGCAACTAGCAGCGGCTTCGGCATCACATGTGCCCACCGTAGCTATCCCTGTGCCCGGTGCCATTGCTAATACTTTCAATGTTCAAGAAAACTAGGGCAATCCAATAGAGCCAATCCTAGTACAAGTTTTCAAAGCACCGGTTTATCAGGCCGAGGCACCATTTGAATTCGAAGTTGATCCAACTGCGCTCAAAGTCAACAAATTAGAGAAGCTGTTCAAAAGAGCACAAGGGGTTAACTCCATCCCTGACATAGAGGATGAATACACTACTTTTGCAGTTACAGTGTCGGATCGGTTTAAGATGCCACATATTGATCTGCTCGATGGCTCTGGGATTCGATAGTCCACTTGTGGTTATTTTCTAATATCTTGTGGCTGATGGGCTTAACTAAACCACAGAAGCTATCTCTCTTTGGCCGTACCATGTTGGGTATAGCGGCCATTTGGTATGCTAAGTTGGAAGATTCTGTTAAACAGAATTGGGAGGAGATGGCGAAGGCCTTCATTACTTAGTACTCGTATAATACTCAAATCGAGGTCACAACTAGTGATCTCGAGGCAATACGCCAAAAGCTGAATAAGGGTTTCTCTGAGTTTGTGACAAGATGGAGGGCCAAAGCCTTGATGATGACCGCGAGGCCTTCCAAGAATAACCAAATCAGAATGGTCGTCCGAAATCTGCATAGCAAGCTGTTACAGAAAATGATTGTGCTTCCATTATTTACGTTTACAGAACTTCATGAAATGGGAGTGAAAATCGAAGATGCCATGAAGCAGGGGTTTATTACAAATGAGAATGAGCCGGAAAAAAGGCCGTTTGTTTGCATTTCCAATGCTGTTAGTGGTAGCACAGCTACGAGGCCATCGGATGTAAGGGTTGTCACCACCACAAAGACTATTGACCCCTTCTCCAACACATGCTCACAAACATCAACCAAACCTACCTTACCCCAGAGAACTTTTAACTAACTATTCATGACTCTGTCTCAAGCCATGAAGGTGCTGGTCAAGAAAGGGCACCTAAAACCCTTAGAACCTCGCCCATTTCCTGATCATCTTCCACCCAAACGCAACCCTGCAAAATACTGTGCATTTCACTAACAACATGGTCATGACACTGACCAGTGCTTTTGATTGCATCATGAGATTCAAGATCTCATCAACAACAAGGTGATCGCTCCACCTCAGAAGCCGAACGTAACCACAAATCCACTCCCAGTCCATAATCAAGTCCCCCCACCTCAAAATCTTAACTTGATCCATACACTGACCACCTTTTATGAACCCAACGTATACATTACCCCCCCTCACCTTCCAAAATCGGCGCTATTCATTCCTGAGGGCACGAACTTGTGCATGATGGACACATCTGACCTACAGCATGAGCTTTCTAGATCAGTGGTGACAACACCAGCTGTAGAAGAGGTTCTGACCACGGAGGAAGGTACTAGTTTGTTACGGGAGTGTCCTGGGGACTTAGTTGAGAGGGTGTATAACCCAAGGTACTATATCGTACCAACTAGTTAGACCAAGCCTGAACTGGTGCTACCAAGCTCGACAAATGTCAATGTAGTCAGGGAAGATGGCCCGGGCCAAGGATTGGATGATTTGGCAGACCTCAAAGAGGATTTGGACAACTTGCAATTCTTTGATGAGCATGATCAGGGAGATATACAGATCGGGTGGTTTGACCTGAACAGATCAACTGATAATACTGGATGGCTGAGTGATGAGCTAGACAAGGAAGAAGAAACTGGAATGAAACCAGAAAAAAGGAAGCAGAGATAGCTTTAGTAGCTAGAAAGGCTGATAGGAAAGGAAACTTGTCGGAGAGTGCTAGTGCAGAAAACCCAGCCCAGGAAGTGGGCATTGGGAACACTGTAGATACTGAACAGGAAGCTGTACTGAGGCAGTTTGAACGAGAAAGAATTGAAGACAGCCGCGAAACTAAAATTTCACGGCACCATGTGGGGGACACCTATGATATGAAGGTGATACAAGCAGAGCCGAACAACTGTTTGTCGATTACTGAGGGCGAATGGTAGGACGATAACGATCTGTATCTAACCCATACTGACGAAGACTGGGGTGAGTACGCTTCAGATAATACATGGTATGCTAAGGAGATATACCATCTGACAAGAAGTGGGTGGTATTTTAAGCCACCACACTTGGATCAAGTAGAGGCATTTAGAAAGGACAAGGGGGTCGAGAAACAGAAGAAGAAGCAACTAGAAGAAGTGTTAGTGTTGAAACGGCTCAAGAAAATCCAAGCTGATATCTCCATCTAGGGTCTTCTTATGGCCTCACGAGTGCATCGATAGGCAATGTTGTCGGCAATGGATAAGGCTAAATTGTCCATCGACACCACGCCCGAGCAGCTTATGGATTTGGTCTTTCCAGGTGGTGCCAGGCTAATGCTTACTTTATCTGACAAAGAACTGCAGCCGGAAAGGTCGGCTCATAACAAACCATTGTATATATCTGTGGAATACAGAGAGAAGTGGGTGCCAGTAGTGTTGGTAGATATTGGTTCTGCCATTAATGTCTGTCCGTCCCATACCACCTACGCAATTGGCCTCAAACCAGCGGACTTTGTTCCCACTGCTCAGGTGATACAGGTGTATGATAACACAAGTAGAGAGGTCATGGGTACAGTGCAAGTGAGAGTTCAGGTGGGCCCATCAGAACAAGAGATTGAGTTTCGTATCTTGGATGTGTCAGCTACCTTTAATTTGTTATTAGGGATGCCTTGGTTACACCATGTGAAGGCTGTCTCCTCCACTCTCCATCAAATGTTGAAGTACCTTTATGAGGGAGAGGTAACAATTGTTTTTGGGAATTCATCCATCCATCCACCTTCGGAGGTGACTACACCAGTGCTAGAGATTAACCATGGCGATAAGGATGTATTCCTCTCGGGATTTATTCTGGCTGAAGCCCGGATAGTGTAGACAATTCTGGCCGCAGACGAAGGCATGTACGTCAGCGCCCAGTCCATCTATTTCATGGACAAACTGCGGTACGTTCTGGGAATGAGAGTTGGAAAAAGTGGTTGGAAAGGTGTTGCAACACTGACAGATGTGCCATACAACTTGCATAGCTTTGGACTAGGCTATGTGCCCACCAAAGAGGAGTGGATAAGGAAGGGAGAAGAGATGAAGAGCAGAGCCAAGGCCAAGCAAGTTGGAAAACACTATGAACTCATCCACAGGCCAATCTGGGGGACACTGAATGGTCGTTTTGTTCGGGAATGAGAGGATTTCCCTTTTGGTGGCTTCCTCGAGCCTCGGGTAAATGCCTCGAAGCAGTGCGTCCCCGGATTCGAGATTTTCTTTGATCTGCAGTTGCAGGACAGTGATGAGGAAGGGGTTGAACCAAGCATCAAAGCTGAACAGAGCACGAAAGGTGACTCAGATGACAGCGAGCCTGGAGTAGGGGCAGCACTAGCTAGTCTCTTGACAGATCCTGCGACCGACCTAGAGAACTTGGGGAATAACTTTACTGTCTCCATGATCGGGGAAGAATTGGGTGTGAACCTAATTGGTGGCATTTTGGATGCATTAAAGGCACCACATCTTACTTGGTAGCTGGAGAAAGGCTATCTTTCCAGTCCTGAATCAGGTGATAAGCCAAAATATGATTCCACTGAGTTTGTGGGGTCGGGATTAGATTCAAGTTCTTCTGAGTCTGAGTCTGGTATTTCTAAGGGTGGTAACCCGGATACCAAAGTCCTGTCTAGGTCTTCATTCAGCTTTTCTTTTGAGTCTGTAACCGAAGATCTGGACCTTTTGAATGAAAACTCTGCAGATTTTGTGTACTTTTCTATGTCGCTTGTTTATTGTATTGACCAAGATTTTCAAAATTTTAATAAAAACAAAGAGGAAGAAATTCCTCTAGCTTTGAAAAACTTGATTATTCAAGAGGAGGAGAGATTTGCTAAACCCTATATTGATGGAATCATTGCCATTAATGTGGGTATTGAAAAGAATCCACGCTTGATCCAGATCGGGTTCATGTTGTCTTTGGAGGAACGCGAGCGTTTGATCGCTTTATTAAAAAATTTCAAAGATGTTTTCACGTGGTCCTACTAAGACATGCTTGAAATTAATCTTGAGATTGTACAATACCAGATCCCTCTTGACCCTGAGGCTCGACCAATCAAGCAGAAGCTGCGTAGAATTCGTCTAGATTGGGCGCTAAAAATCAAGGAAGAGGTCACCAAGCAAATCAAGGTAGGTTTTTTGTTAGTATCTGAGTACCCGACTTGGTTGGCCAACATCATCCCAGTGCCGAAGAAAGATGGTAGAATCCGGGTGTGCGTAGACTTCTAGGACTTGAACAGAGCTAGTCCAAAGAACAACTTCCCACTGCTGCACATCGATGATTTAGTAGACTTCACTGTGGGCCATGCATTGTTATCATTTATGGATGGGTTTTCCGGGTACAACTAGATTTTGATGGCACCCGAGGATAGAGAGAAGAATGCATTCACCACTCCGTGGAGTACCTACTGCTACTAAGTTATACTGTTTAGGTTAAAAAATGCTGGAGCTACCTATTAGAGGGCTGCAACCACTATTCTGCACGACATGATCCACAAAGAGGTTGAGGTGTACGTGGATGACATGATTGTCAAGTCCAAAGAACAAGAGGCCACTACATCGCGCTGGAGGAATTCTTTCAACGGATTAGAGAATACAGATTGAGGTTCAACCCACAAAAGTGCACCTTCGGCGTAACGGCAGGAAAAATGCTGGGCTTTTTGATCACGCAGAGGGAAATTGAAGTAGATCTATCCAAAATCAAGGCCATCTTAAAGATGCCACCACTAAGGACCGAAAGTAAGGTGTATGGCTTTCTGGGGAAAGTGCCATTCATAAGACGGTTTATTTCAAAATTGACCTTGACTTGTGAACCACTATTTGGTCTCTTGAAGAAAGGGAAGAAATTCCGATAGGATGATCATTGTCAGTTTACCTTTGAACAGGTTAAGTAGTACCTCTAGAATCCACATGTGTTGTCACCACCGAAGCTAGGGAAGCCTCTGATTCTGTACTTGTCAGTGACAGATACGACCATGGGGTGCATGCTCGCTTAGAAATCTGAAGATAGGGTGGAGAAGGCCATCTACTATTCAAGCAAGAACATGATAGACTATAAGACCCGGTACACTCCTTTGGAGAAAGCTTGTGTAGCCTTGGTATGGGCTACCTGGAAGTTAAGGCACTACTTGTTAGCTCACTCTGTAATCCCAGTTTTGAGATTGGATCCTATTAAATACCTCTTTGAGAAATTGACATTTACGGGTAGGCTAACTCGTTGGCTTCTTTTTCTCTCCGAATTTGATCTCAAATATGTAACCTACAAGTTGGTCAAAGGAAAAGTTGTAGGGGAGTTCCTGGTAGACCTTGGTAGAAAGAGATGAGGCGATGGAATACTTGTTCCCAGATGAAGACATTCTGCATATGGAAGAGGAAACATGGACGATGTACTTTGACAGAGCATCCAATCAGTACAATTATGGGATTGGTGTGTTGTTGATAGCACCCGACGACTCCCATATACCCTTAGCTTTCAAACTTTGGTTCAAATTGTCCAACAACGAATCAGAATATGAAGTGTGTATTGCTGGTCTAGAAGCTGCCCTAGAACTAGGGCCAATAAGGTTAGATGTCATTGGGGACTCAAACTTGGTTGTTTCTCAAGCAAATGGAGACTAGAAAGTCAAAGAAGAAAAGATAAAGGTTTACCATCAGGCCCTAGTTTGAAAAGTTGACATTCACACATCTACTGAGAGAGAACAACAGGTTCATTAATGCTTTAGCAACTCTATCCTCTCTATCCTCTATGGTAGACATCCCACTTAGGGTCCGGATGCATCCGATTATCATCGAACAGAAATACACGCCGCCCAAGAAACTATTGCCGCGATAGATGAAGTGCCAGACAAAAACCCCTAGTATTACAATATTTGGAACTTTCTGGAAAAGGAGACGTATCCACCAGGGGCAAATGCCAAAGATAAACGGGAAATACAGCGTCTGGTCGTCCAATTTATCATCTGTGGAGGCAAGCTGTATAAAAGAGGCCATCTAGGAATGCATAAACTGTATGTGGAGGAAGAGGAACCGAAGCGGCTTATGGAGGCTATCCACGGCGGAGAATGCAGGGTGCGTATGAATGGTGTGATGCTAGCTCGGAAAATCCTCAAACAAGACTATTACTGGTCCACCATGGAGGAGGACTGTATTGGTTTTGTACGGCGATGCCACAAATGTCAAATTCATGCCAATCGCATGCATATTCTGCCGTCAAAGCTTTACAACATGACTTCACCATGCCCTTTCTTGGTCTGGGGAATCGACGTTATCGGTGTGGTTTCGCCAAAAGGGTCGAATGGACATGAGTATATTTTGGTGGCAATTGATTATTTTACAAAGTGGGTGGAAGCTCAGTCCTATGCCGTGTTGAAAGCATCGCATGTGGCCAAACTTATCAGAAGAAACATCATTTGCCGGTACGGAGTTCCAAATGAAATCATCTCAGATAACGGCTCACACTTCAAGAAAGAAGTGGTAGATTTGCTTGGGAAATACAACGTGGCTTTTCACAAGTCGTCGACATACAGACCACAGACCAATGGAGCTGTTGAGGCCGTAAACAAGAATATCAAGAATATCTTGCGGAAGATGGTAGAAACCTACAAGGACTGGCCGAATAAACTGTCGTTTGCACTTTAGGGCTACCGGACGTCAATCCGAATATCCACAGGGACAACTTCTTATTCTCTCGTCTATGGGATGGAAGCCATTTTGCCAATTGAAATTGAAGTCTCGTCGCTGCGAGTTATGGCTAAGTGTCAGATAACGGAGGTAGACTGGCAACACAATAGGTTTGAGGAGTTAATGCTGTTTGATGAGAGGAGGCTAAAGGAATTGTATCATGTTCAGGCCTACCAGTGTAGAATTGCTAGGGCTTTTAACAAGAAGGTTAAGTCCAGGAATCTCAAGGAAGGAGATACAATACTGAAAAACAGTCGAGCTTCCATCTATGACTCTAGGGGCAAGTTCAGACCCAATTGGACTGGTCCTTACATTATCAAATGTATCTGGTCGGGTGGAGTGATTATCCTTATGGACCTAGAAGGCTTGGAGTTTTCATAACTGATCAATATGGACAAGTTGAAGAAATACTACCCTTGAGAGGCTTGCTAGGCCGAAAACCCTGAAGGGCGACCTAGGCAAAAATTAGAGCATGAAAAATTGGAAACAAAGAAAAACTGAGCTTGTAAGGTCGAAAACCCTAAAGGTCGACTTTGGTAAAAGTTAGAGCACAAAAGGAGAGAGTGAATACTCGAGTGAACTTGAACCGAACTATGTAAGGCCCGATTTCCATCTTCGGGATACGTAGGCAACTTCATCTTGAAGTTCGGCCGTAATCATCTCCGACTCAACTCTCCTGTCCATTTGCCTGGTCAGGTCATCTTTGTCTGTTAGTTTGGTTGTGATCTTCATTTTGGGAATAATAGCTGGTTACAATGCAGAGCAGTAATGGTATACAATCAGGGGTGGTTATGATTTACCGATTTGGGGTTGTACATCTTGAGGATTGATTCTGTGCGTGTCAGGCAGTGATCATTTTTTAAAATGGTTTTGGAAAGTTTTAATAAAAATTGATTTTTCTCAAAATTTTACATTTTACAACTTAGACCATTTTGGGACCAAAAGGATAATTTTTAGTGCTCACAACTTTAATTCCATTGATTTCAACACAAGTACATTCCCCAGCTCTCTGATACAAATCAAAATTGCTTTTACATCATAAAACTTGAAAATAATGGTTAAAGCAATAAACTAAGGGCATAAGTGAGTCAGGTGCTCCTGCGTCCTCTACTCGTACTTGCGGAAGCTTCTATAGCCGAAGTGGGTCTGACTTATGGCTCATCCTTGTGCCAAGCCAAGCACTCGCCAGAAAGCATATAACTGAAACTAGGTGCATGGGCCAGAAGCACTCTCATCCTCCAGGCAATGAGGTACCAAGTTAAGTGTGAAGCACGAATCGGAAATGAAGCCGGGTATTCTACCTCCTCCTCTGGGTAGGTCTGATCATGCCCGAACTAGAGTTTGAACGAGAAGGAAAAGTAGAACACGCAGTGCGTGAGGCCAATCAACTGAATGCCTGGCTGTCAAGACATGTTGTAGCTCATCTCATTCAAGTTAAGCCAGGGGCAACTCCAAGCTATGTCAACTGCAGATCTACTGTATATCCAGTTACACCACTATCCCTCATTGGGAAAGTCCACTAGTCGCTGGCGGAAGAAATAAGCTCAAGCTGAATATTTGGGGCAACGGTCCACTACTTTCAGCTTATTCATGAGCCATACCTGGGAAGGGATGAAAAATAAGAGAGATTAAAGAATAGAGAGATATGCGTGGAGAGAAAAGTAAAAGCTTTGAGAGAAAATAGAGCATGATTGCCGAGTGATGTGTGAGGCATATATCAAAAAGGGTGGGAAACAATACCTAAAGAAGTAGTGGACTCCCTGCAAATCTGGTGGTCTCTAGCCAATGAAAAGCATCTAAGCCTATCAGGGTCTTGGCCAGCGTCAAACCAATACAACTCTTACCTTCTTTTAGACATTGGGCTACTTCGATCAACCGAATGTTTGCTCCGATGTAACTAGGGGCAAGAAGGAAATGCGTGAGCATACATAAATAAAGGGCATGCTGTCGAAAACCTTGCCAGAGAGGGTCGCCTCTGTCACCAATGTCAGAAAACCGATGAATCAAGCTGAGTATAGCCCTACAGTTCGGACTCCACTTGTGGTCCTGAATCTGATTTCACAAGTGCAATGTGAAATAGTAAAAACCCAAAAGAGTCCAAATCCGGCAATTCTTTTTGGAAAATCAATGTTTGAATCAAATGCCAAAAATAGACTGCTTTGCCAGATTATGGAGTCGCCACCTAAATATTTTTGAAAAATTTAGGAAACCTGAGACTCATGCCAAAGGCCATTAGTCCATCATCACCAAAGTGTCTCAGCTCGGGAACTTAGGTACGAGAGGGAAATGTCATGAATTGAGCACCCCACTCGCCCGATCAAAGATCGGCCTCTACTAATCATGACGTGTTTCTTATTTATATTATATGCTCTTGTTCTGATTTATTAGCTATTTTACTATGTGATACGCACGCAATGTATAGACTAGTTTGCAAGCATTGGAACACTTGATCTCATGTTTTGATTCGAAATTGTTTTGTGATTTTGCCACTTGAAAAAGTGGGCTAAAATGAACATTAATCAAGCCATCCCAATTCAAGCAACTAGCCTTCATTCACAGGCATTCAAACAATCATATCATTTAAGCAATTAGCCACATGGTATTCATGCTTTGGATATGGCAACACAAACATCCAATGCAAGATACGAAGACATAAAAGCTCACCTAGTACTCCGAGCCATGTTCCTAATTAAATGCAACATGACTAAATGCAATGCACGTATTATGTATTTTTATAGGCTCGACTATGAGCATAGCATATGATTTCATCTTAACATACGATAAAGCATGTATTCAAGTAATGATTTTGAACAATTTGATATTGGGTTAGCATGATGAGCCAAACTTTAGATGCATGCAAGACAATGGATGCAAAGAATAAGAATGCTAATGAAACGTGATGCCCTATACTAACCATTGTAAGCGAGTAAGTAAAAAGGAGAAAGACATGGGATTGGAAGACATACAACTTGTTACAACATTGCCCTCGTGCAAGAGGGTGCAAATCAAAGTCCAAAAGTCCAAATTAAGCTAATTATTACAAAACCTAATGAATAAGTAAGCGAGGCTAATTAACTAACTAACTATGCTATTACAATAGGGATAACTACGATAAATAAACTAGTTCTCTAAGCTAAATAGCTACAACAATTACAAAGGGATAATAATAATAATTACAACACTTAATAATTAACGATACTACTTACAAGAATCAATATTAAATTAATTACAACAACAATCATAATGTAAGCGACGATGCGCAAGAATTGCATGCATGCACATGCACAATGTTCAAGAACAGCTCTGTCTGCCCCAAGCTTGCTCTGTTTCACCTCAGCCACTGCCCACTATTTTTTGCAAAAATACACTACTGACCAAACATTGAGGACCGGCCGGTCCTCAATGAAGCCCGGCCGGGCCTAAAGAAGGCCGGCCGTGCCTCAATTTTGTGCAAAACTCTGTTTTGTGTTCTGAAGTGAAAACAGTGCAGACAGAGTTGTTCAAGCTCTATTTGTCCCTTTCTTCCTTCTTTGTCATGGAAAAGCCTCGAGAGAAGGTTAGAATTGTTTCCAAAACCATCAATGAGCAAATTGATTGCATGATGATTTCGAATACAATTTTGAACAAAAATCAATTAATGCAATGAATATGACCACTCCTCCATTTTTATCATGGAATGAACTCAAAAAAAAGAAGTAGAGACGCTTCAAGAATCATCAAAACGCCATGAATTAGCGTATGACCACTCTTGATTTGATAAACTTGGCATAATGTTCGGCCAAGCCCAAGCAAGATGACTCATTTTCTTTATTAAACTTGGCATAAACTTGGCATAATGTCTAGCCAAACTTGGCAAGGTACAATCCTAACGCGTCATAAGCGAAAGGAGGCAAAGTGGTGCGAACAAACAGGCACACTTGCTGTTTTTAACCGAAGCTGCAATCCTAACGCGTTACACGCGAGAGGAGGAAAGGTGGTGTGAACAAACAGGCGCACCTACTATTTTTAATCGAAGGTACAATCCTAACACGTCACACGCGAGAGGAGGCAAGGTGGTGTGAACAAACAAGCGCACCTACTGTTTTTAACCTAAGGTGCAATCCTAACGCGTCACACACGAGAGGAGGAAAGGTGGTGTGAACAAACAGGCGCACCTGCTATTTTTAACCAAAGGTGCAATCCTAACGCGTCACACGCGAGAGGAGGAAAGGTGGTGTGAACAAACAGGCGCACCTACTGTTTTTAACCAAAGGTGCAATCCTAACGCATCACACTCGAGAAGGGGAAAGGATAAACAAATCACATAAGCAGAAATTAGAAATAAACATGAAGTCTACATAGAGAGGCGTAAAAATCAAAACAATCAAAGCAGTGTAGTAAAGGAACCAATTTACCCACGTGTTAAAACAATGAACACAGCACACCGTGTTTCAATTGGGTTGTAAAATGGATGATGATTTTACTGTGGCACAAATGATTTCATCTGGAACCCCTCTGAATGAACCGTACATACAATATCGTCTGGTTACAGAACATAATAACAGAATGACCTACGATTTTAGACAAAGCAAATTATAAACTACTCGGAATAGTTTAAACAAATTAAAAGTTTGAACAAATGAGTTTAAACAAGTAAACTTTAAACAAATTAAATCAAGAATCAAACACAAATGCGCTTAGAGCATCTCCAACGGTTGAACAAAATTTTCACCAAATTTGAGTAAAAAAAAGCCAATTTTCTCATTCTGATACCAACAGCTCCAACCGTTTACTGTAGCGTGCATCAAACAGAAAGAGTCGTCCGGGGGGTCGACCGGCCGGTCGACTGGTAAGAGCAAATTTGAAGTTTTTGCCTTCATTTCTGTTGCTTCAAAAAAATGCTAAGGTGGTCGACCGGGTGGTTGACCCCGTAGTGTAAAATTTTCACAAATTTTTGCTTTAAAGGGGTTATCCGATGGGACATCCAGCCGGACGTCCGGTGGGTCCAACTCAACGGCTATGCACAGTGAATTGGTGAAAAGGGCAAGCCATTCTCAATTTGGTGAAACGTTTGATATTTTCTCAATTTGATACTGTTTTGGTGCAACCGTTGGAGCACAAAAAGCACATTTTTTTCATCAAATTTGAATTTGATGTTGGATTTGGTGAACGGTTGGAGATGGCCTTACGTAACAAATATATATATATAATAAAAAAAAAAACAAAAATCCTTTCTTTTCTTTTTCACTCTCTTATCTTTGGTTTTTCTTCTTTTTTCTTTTTTTTCGTTCACTGTTTTTTGTTTTGAACTCTCTTATTTTTGTTTTGTTTTGTTTTCTTCTTTTCTTTTTTCTTTTTTTTTTCATTCACTGTATTTTTTTTTTTTTTTGAACTCTCTTATTTCCAACTCCATAAAACAAGAAATAACTAACAAAAAGGAAGAGAAAGAGGG